>NW_011627065.1:531748-570568 GCF_000204515.1 Acromyrmex echinatior | reverse complement strand
ACCTCCTTTTGTTTGCCATTTTGCGCCCGAGTATTACATCACGGCGAAACGCTTCTTGGAAGGCTCGACGAGCTTAAAGGTTACAATTCTGACGATCGTTCCCCTCGCTCTTATCTACACTCCGATCAGAGCAATTTATTATAATTGTGCATGAGCTTCAACGTTCGTATGCCGTTGTTATTTTTCTTTTTCCCTCGTTTTTTTTTTGTTCTTACTTTATACCATATATATTTCCGTGGCAATCTGCAATGACCGCCGACGTCATTTGCATTCGATGTTGCATGTCCCATCAGTTTACCCTAGGAAAACATGCAACCAAAGCGACCAAAGCATTTACATTCAAATTCCTTTCTTGCCTGAAACTCACGGCGCATGCAAAGCAAAATGCAAGCGTTAATAATTGACCTCGTACGTCGTTGAGAAACATTTAAGGAGGAAACAAAGTGAGTGCAGCAGGCGCGAAGTAGGAAGCGCGCGCGGAGAATTTGAAAATAATTATGCCATATCCTTAATATCCTAGGCTGCTTTTATGAGCTTTTACGAGTTGCTCGGTCTTACGACGACGTAAACTGTAACGAAACTTCGTAAAATATTCCCAACTAACAGTATCCTTAAAAAAAGAAAGCTGTTTGACCATTAGACATATTTCTTCGCTCTCGAGTTCGCCGTGCTTTCATCAACGAGAACTTTCCTTTGAAATTTGCTGACTTGCTATTTCGTGATGAATGAAAGAGCCTAAAATAGACATTCATTGTACCAGCAAACGATTCTTCATGAGTTTTAATTAAACGTAAGAAAGGAGCGCTGAAAAGGAGAGGAAATTTGAAGAAGGTGCAACAGAAGTTTAGAATAATAGCGCCAGTTCCTTAATACTTTCCACTGTTCCGGCGTTTATGTTTTACGTTTATTTCCACGATGACCTCAATGTGCATAAAATTGAGTTCGTCTCGACAAGTTATTTCCGACGATGGATATTTTTAATCGGTTCTTATCGGATTTCAGTGAAGAATGCTATTTCTCTCTAGAGAATCTTTATTCCTCGAGATTTACATTTCTACCTGACTCAATTGCTCGCATCCCGTAAAAGCAATCATCGACCGGACTTGCACGCTACCGATCAAACAGTTCTTCGCGAGTTTTAATTGAAAACGCGAAGGCAGAAGAAGAAAGAAGGACGTTCGCGAACAAAAGGAGACGCAAAAGTAAACAGACGCTAATTGGAGCTCAACCGCCGATGTTTACCGGATTACCTGCGAAACCGGCATCACTTGCCAGATGGCCTGCCTCGTAGGCGAAATCGTGGGGGCTAGATTTCCCCATAGGCATAATAAAAATAGGGGTTCGGACCAGTTAGGACAGAGAGCGGTCTAACAAACGGCGCGGCGTGGACCTTCGACCCCCAGCCAGCTCGACATCAACATATATTGGATTATGTAGATACTCTGGGAGTCGTGAAGGGTACTCGTAACTCACGATAAGCTGTATACAGAGTGAATTCGAAAGAACAAAGTAGTCTGAATGAAGTCAGAATGCATAAAGCTAAATGTTCATTCATGCGGCAAAAAAAAAACGAATGAAGAAATTCAATCTTATTGATTCGCGATGAGATTACATTCGTAGTTCGCTCTACAATGAGTGATAAACAATCGATTGTTTCAAACTGCATCAATGAAATATCTAAACTATAAATATGATCAATATCGGGTTAATTTTCGTAATGGAGCTTAACGAAGGCTTTAATTGAAGGAGCTGTTTCAAGACTTGGAATTCTCAACTTGGTTAAAATCGTGAAAGCGTTTAGAACTCTTGGATGGTAAATTAACCATTTCTATTTCCCGTTTCGCTTACACGATAAGATCGCCAGCGCCCTGTTCTCGAGTTGCGCACACTTTAAAAAAGTATTTGCATTGACTATAGTAGCTCCGGAAACGCAAAGCCATTCCTACTTGTTTTTCCCTGTAGGCGCACGCGGCTCTATTTGCGATCTATTTGCATAGATCTTCAGAGGCCGGAAGGGGTCTTGTGCGACCGAATTGAATTTGTAATATTATTTTGCTTCGAGCCCCACGTATCTCGTGAATTCCTGGCGCCGTTTGGCAAAACGACCTTTACGCCTTCCATTCTGCCCCGAGCGACTGGTGGGGTATACGCGCGGTCCACGTATATTTTATTTATGGTACCGCGATACAGCAGATGAAAACCAAGGGAACACGGTGGGCCGGCCTCGTGGAATAGCCGCCTCGCTGACGGATAAAATGGAAGAGGGGCCCCGACGAAGTTTCCGTTGCGTGCAGATATACCGACGCGATGGGCGCGCTTTGCTCCACATTCGAAGCGTCCGGGAATAAAACCGGGAAAAAAAAAAATTTGCCCAACGATTATCGCCACTCTGCGGCTTACCACGAGCACGGCGATATCGTTACTTCCACGCGCGTTTTAATGCGCCGCGGTGCAGCGCGGCTGGGAGATACGCCCGAATGCCCTTTATAAATTTTTTTCTATGCTGATCGTTTGAGCATAATTAACGTTAAAACCGTTATATTTTAGAACGCGTCGCAAAAAATTTCCAATATCGCTTTTATGGCGTACGGGCGTACGTTTACGAAGCTGAATGGTGCGTTCGAGAGTCACGATATCGCATGTCCGTTTTAAGTAAGCGGATAATAATCAAGCTTTTACAGCACATTTCTGATATTCTTAATTAATATTAAACACATTGTCTGGTTATCCAAAAGACTAAACAGTTAATTTGATCTTCATTTGCGCAACGTAATTTGCATGGAAAAGTTGTTGCATATTTTAGAATTTTCCCTGATATTTTTGGCGTACCCGTTGCATTTGGTATTCATGACGTACGCGTACATACGCGTAGCTAATAAAGCTGCGAAAAGTTACAATTTTCCAGTTAAAACTTCAGACAAATTGCATTTCTGATGCGTCATCATGAAGAATGCGGCAAAATTGATCCCTGCTGGGGAATTACCATTACGGTCATACATACGCGGGAAAGTTTATCACATCATATTAAACTACTGTAAGTTTTACTTACCTTGAAACTTTTTCAACTACAGTGTACCTGTCAGTTAATAAGATAGGTACGACGAACGTAAATATGATTACTATGACGTGTATGCAATTGCATTTGAGGATGACGTTTCTTTCTAAATTTTTTTATGTTCACGTATAATTTGTATAAATTTATTCAATAGAATACCTCTTTCGAGATAGGTAAAAGTTGATAACTGCAAGAATTTTGTCAGAGACATATATTTGTAATTATTTCTAATAAAATAAATTATACATATATAATAGACAGTATGTTTTTGTTTTAAAAAAATGTGTAATATTATACTTTTATTTACTATATATTAAAAGAAATAGAAGTAATAGTTTACATTAAAAAAAAATATAACAGAGCTCGTTGAAAAATTCCAACGCCTACTTGCGTCAGAAGCGATTGTACTCGTAACTTGTAATAAATCGGTGCAATATCAGAAAATTCCTTCTTAGCCTTATAAGTGTATTTACTCCCGCATTATATCCAGAGCGCAAAAAGAACGACAAATTCGACGCACGCGATTGCCGACCAATCGTTATTCCGCGCCCGACGAGGTGGTTAAGTGTGAACGCAATTACCGCCGTAACCACCTACGGTGGTATCGACTACCACGTCTTAAGAGAGTTTTTGTGAGAGAGAGAAGGAGAGAAAGAGAGGAGGAGGTCGGCGCAAAAGGCTGGCACTAACGAGCAGGCCAGAATATCGCCAGGTAACGCTTGCAAAGCAACCTCCTTAGTCGTTTCCTCCCCTACCATTATTTCCCCTTCTCTTTTTCTTTCTCTTTCTTTTTCCCTTTCTGGCTCCAGTTTTCTATCCTTTGGCGCTATCTCTTTTCTGTTCTACCGTGCGAACGCGTTCATCTTCGGTCATTGATCGCAATCTCTCGCTAACGAGCTTACCGCCGGGTGCGAAAATCTTACCTGGGGCATTGCGGCCTCGACCTGTGGCTCCTCCGTTGCCGTTGCCGTCGTCGTCGTCGTCGTTGTCGCATCGTAGGTTACTTTTTGTTCTTGTTTCTTCGCTCCTTGTTCCTCAGAGCGAGATTCCTTCAGCATCTACCTGCATTCTCGTTAATAATCGAACCAGCGGGGCCGCTGCTGCCGGCGCCGTTGGTCCAACAGTGAGAGCAACGCGATCTTTATTTACAGAATCGATCAACGAGGTAAACGCCATTTTCATTTATGTCTTACCGACCTGCAGGTGCAGCCGCGAGACTGGCGCTAATCGATCACGTTCACTCTGGCATATTAACTCCGCCCTTAATACGCGTTTTATATAATAATAGCCTGTATATCCTCGACGCGTAATATAAATAATAAAATATTTCTCAACGTGCATTGCAATATGCGATACATTAAGGATTATACTTGTAATTACACGAAAGATTTTTCAGGAGTGATTGAAACAACATTATTACCTACTCTTTTCATTACGTGGAAGTTCATTGCATATTTTTTTTATTTGTAGAACTAACCATTGCATGATACACGAGAGTATTATTTACGATCGGATATCAGCTTTTTATCGTGAGTGAATGTAGAATTCTCAGATCGATATTAATCGATCGAAGATTACGCGTTATTTAATGCTCCTAATAACATGTTTCGATCTCTACGTGAATTACTACGTGTGAATCCTTCGAAGAGTTAGATCTCAAGAAACAACAGATGAATTACGTGAGAAGACAAGTGATTATTGCTTCGGTTGCTTTGTTGAAATTCTTCTATTTTCTACCCTTTTTACATCGCATTGCACATTATTTTGTACAGAGACACAGGGTTTCGTGTCACAATCGATTGCATTTCCCGAAAGAGCGTCATAAGAACGCAATCAAATACACTGACCCTGGGGTTGCGTCTAATCACGGAAATGGCGATGTCACCGCCGACGGACGACCCCCCTAGGATCGGTTTCGACACTGAATTACATTGCCCCGAAATCTTAAGGGGATGCCCGCGACACAATGTCGTGCACGCCCACGCAGATGGCGGCGCCCGGGGTGTAGTAGTTAATTTCCTCTGTCCAAACAACGCTAATCCCACGTGACATGAGCCAACTGACGGCAAAAGCCATATACCCCTAAACACGGAGGATATGCATCGACGAAGGGCGAAGAGCTGCCACTATCAATTCTGCCTGTCTTATCCGTTCTCTCCATACGCGGTGGTCTCCAGGTTAAACTCATTAACACGCTTTTCGACGATCTTGCTTTCCTAAAGTATGAGTCTAAGACTTATAGAGATTTATCGAATTCGCTTATTATACATATTATACATATTATCGTTTATTATAATAATTTACAATTAATATTAATATTAAATTTATCGATTGTACTTATAACTGTAGTTTAAGATAGTAAAATCTATGTTCTTTTTTTAAAATTCGTGATTTTACTTTAAGTCTTAATTGTAATAAGAATTATTCCAGCTCCGTTCATCATTTATAAGGTCGGCACTTTATTAGTACCCTTTCTTCCCTACCAGGGAATATATACATCGTAAACGGATTTATAGAACGTCGGTGTGACACGCCGTCATCCCATTGCGGATCATCGTAAGCCTATTTGTTTAGGATCCGAACAGGCATGAGCTTAGATCGTCGTCTAATTGTTTGACTGATGCAGCCTGCAACCTGACGTTGCGATTGGCCAGCTCCGCCTTTACCCTCGTCCTTCCCGACCACTTTCCGTGACGCGTCACTTTTGTTAGCGTCGTGAGAAGCAGATGCACTAACGCCGAGCCGTACGCGATGGTATTTACTTTGTTAACAAGGCGAAAGTAGACTCTTTCTAGAAACCGTACTGATAGAGAGGACACGAAAGTGAAGGGAGGATGCGGAACGGCCGAGAGAATGAAAGAGGGAAAATGGGGAGAAGCTGAGTGATGGGTCCACTCTAAATATATATCTTCGCGCCGGTTGTACGAGAAAGTGACGAGGGGAAGGAAATATCTCCCTCGTTTCATGACGATGAGGGAAAAACGATGCCACCTGCTCCCCCGGCCACGCGCGCTTTTAATTAATAGGCACGAAAAAGCGACGTTTAGTAAACTACGTGGGCCGGACGTTACTATGATCATCACTGGCGTCGAGTCACGTTGAGAAGTTAATTGAGCCAGAGGATTAATTAGGTAGTAAGATAGTCTAGTGTGAGGAGAGATGGATAGCGTTCGAGGTAACTTTGTGAGAGACTCATGTCAGTGTATCGGACTTGCTGTCATGTTGCGCTTCAAACTGACACTTGACATCTCCACTATACGATCCATTTTTATTCCTAGACAGATAAAGTGATATATCAAGCTAGCTTCTTGATCCTGTCAATTTTACTAAAGCATACATGATCTTCTTTTACGTGTTCATCGACCGCAGGTACTCGGCATGTTGTGGTTGCGGCGATCACGATGCACATGCCGAAGCTGACGTTACTTGTCAATGGATATTATCGAACATCCTACGGGATTAATTGATCGTGTGTCTAACCAAGATGATTGTGTGTCTAACCACGTTCGTTATCTATCAAACGATCGACGCGAGATCGATGGATCTCGCCATCTTCACTCATTTAATACAGGTCGATTTCGTGTAAGATGCGATCGCGGAGTACGACATACTGTGATTTCCCCTCGATGATAAAACGAACGTGCGAGAACGTATTTTCAACATGGGTCAATTTACATATGAATCCGATTAACTTGAATGAAATAATTTGCTGGCAATCGGATCCAAAATTCATTACGCGATTAATTAAACTCAAACGAAATCAAGTCATTAACCGAGTTTGTTTCAACCCGAATGTCGAAACGTTGCCGCAGCGACGTTCAATACAAACAATTTACGGTCGACGCATTTGCATACACACGCGAGAATTTTGTCGTTGTGAAAATGCACTCGGTCGCGGCGGTAAGTAGAAGCTTCGCTGTGCGAGGAAAATTCAAAAGTAAATAAAAGTTTGCTTCATTAAGGACTAGTTACCATGAAGACATTGAACTGACGTACCATCTTCCTCCGACTTCTCTCCCTCTCCGCTCTACTTCGTACTACCAGCATCGTTCCAGTTGGTAAACTCTCGTCTCTTCTCGATGAAAAAGGAGAAAAAAAGAAAGAAACGAGAAGAAATTCTCGAGTCGGAAAGTTCCGCTGCTTGCGGCACACGGAGGCCCGGCTCGAAATTACAGTTGAACTCGGTAGGGTAAAAAATCAAGAGATTCACCTCCGCCTCCGAAATCATGCTGCCGATCTTTTAATCGATATACTTGGGAAACGGGTCCGTTCTAATCGGTCATCAACCTGGCAAGAGGTATTCACCGTAATTAATTCCTTAATCATAAAACTTTCTCAAGAGTGCTTACGTCTGAAGCGGTTTCGCGTCTCTGTTGGAGTTTCTGCTCCGCCTCTCGAATGTCAGCGATTCTCTGGAAACGCGCACAGGCGACGATGCGTCGTGAACGAACGCTCACATGGCACGGTTTCGTTGAACTTCGTGCTTGTTCTCTCCTCTCTTTCTCTTTCTCTCTCTCTCTCTCTCTCTCTATTCTGTCTCGCCTCTTTAAACCTCATTATCTTCTGCAAACAACGCTTTCGCTAAATGACGATGGTAAAACAGATATTTATTAATGGCATTCATTATACCTCGCCAGTATGATAGGAACGAAAGACAATTAAATAATTATTCTTATTTTTCTGATTCATTTCATCATAAAGATCTTTGTCACTTATTTAATACCAGCAAGTGGCGATTTTTTAAGACACATCAAAGACCAAATGAAATTACAGTCATGTTCGTTCCAATCGCTTATCGCGAGTCTAATAATCATCAATGATTCGCATAACGAAACATTTTTTTAATCTGCCTGATAAACTCGACAAAATCGCTTTACGATTGGCGGCGTAACACGCCACGTTCGCACACTCAGATGCTTGTTGCCGCTCACTAAAAGGAGTTACTAAATTTAAACCGCTCCGTCGGCCGTTTCTCAAGTTTGCACGCTTGTCTGCCGTCCGTGAGTCGTGCTCTGACGGACCAGATAATTGTCCGCTGTCGGATTAGCGAATATCGTTTCCAGAGTTCATCCCCGTTCCGCTTGCCAATTATCTTCTTTTCGCCCCCTCACCATCCTCTACGTTCGTCCTCCACCAAACAAAACGGCGTCTTCAAGTTCGAGGGAACACTTAGCTGAAATGATTAACAGAGTGGCGGCGTAGAGTGACGCGAACTATTTGGCCGGCCTAAAATTATGCTAGAAAAAAATATACCGGAACGGACGAATCCAAGCGAGGCTTTGAGGATAACGTCGAGTGCCGCTGATCTAAATTTACTGCCGACCGTGTAAACGACATGGGGACCCCTCGACATACCGTAACATTCACGACCAGACTGTTCATATGAGTGCTATGAACGAGCTGTAAGTGACGGCAGCTTATCTATGCTCCGATTTCTCTCCATTCATCGCTGCTCAGTTGTCATCAGTGCAATGGCGTCAATCGTTATTTGATGAAAGGAAATATCTCGTTAAAATATCATTTCTGTAGCTATTTTCGCGTTCTTTTCCTACCTGTTCGATGTTGATATCAATCTATAACGAGCTACCAACTTGCGGGAGATTGTAAGATAGAAACGTGATACCATGTCCGAGATAAAGACGACGATACGTCATCGGTCTTTTGACAACACTCTACGAATCGTTCCACTGGATCATCCTCTTCCAGATTTTCTTTCGAGACTTATCTGAAAGTGGCCGTCAACACCCACCTGTTCGTGAAGTGGTCGCATGACGGATATATTTAGTGAAGATAAAAGCGGAGGGGAAGCAGAAAGCAGAAAAAGACCTTCGTCCGGCATAAGCAAGATGATAAAGAGGCGAAACGAAACGCATTACATGCACCGCGAGAGAGAAGCCCTTTGAAAGAGACCATGACAAAATTGTTCCGACATATTGTTAAAATTTCATACAGGTACCAATTCCAATTAATCGAGGTACGGTATATTATTTTCATTTATATATAGGCATTTAAAATACCGACAAAATTTAGAACTCTAACGAATCTCTCAGGGATCATCGAAATTTCGAATTTTGAACCATTGTCGAAAAGAATGTAGCGTCCATCTCGGTAACGGCCGAATGATGTAGACAGGAGAGAGGGGAGAATAGAGGGAAAGTCGAAGGTGGAAAAAGAGGTGGAGTGAAAAGCAAGAGGGGCCCAGCTTGGAGTACGCTTTCTGTTCGCTCATGCGAGAGAGCGCGAATGAGATTGCACCGCGGCGACTGGTACACCATCGCCGCCAATTGTAGCAACGCCGAAGAGAGCGAGGCAATTCCTTTCTCCCGCTCGTCCACTCGTTGCGCCCATTGCGTTTCCATTGTATCTCCCTTTTCTCTGCGTGCGGCATTTTTATTGCCGACGCTCGAGCTTCCGTGCGTAACGTCTGCGGCTCGAGCCGACGCAATATCCGTCTCTCGCCTTGCACCGGGCCAATCGCGAGCCTTCGTTTCCGCGCTTGGTCGAGCGCGGATGCAATTGCGTGCCAGAGCTTATCGTTGCCGATAGCGCCCAATTTCTTTCAACCCCGTAAAGCCTATTGAAAGTATCGGTAAGCGTTAAAATGTAAAAGCCAGTGTACCAACTAAAATCTGATTTATTCGACTGAATCGAAATCGTAAACATTCAGATATTGCTAAACGGATAGAAACACAGTCGCAAAGCTTTTCCTTTTATTACAATGATTTTTCCTTCTATTTAAATGGTATAATGATTGTGGCGTAAAGAGGTTGCGCATCTCTCTGTTCTGTGTATCAAAGATCCAAGTTCAAATCCATTCATAATACACATACAGATTTTATTTAATTCGGTGTTATATTAAGATGCTAAAATGTGTTACACGGTTAATTTTAAAAAGCTAATAGCTTTTATGGAATGGCAATTTTTTAGTATAGATAATCTGATAAAATAAACCACTAAGACCCAGTTCCACAACTCACAGTTAACTCTTAACCGAGGTTCAACTAATTTCTCATCTCTTTCCAATTTCTAGAATTGGAAAGAGACAATGAATAAGTTGAACCTCAGTTAAAAGAGTTAACCGTGAATTATGAAACTGAATCTAAGTGATTTCTTTTATATATAAAGCATTTTTATTTATTTTAATGTAAAACATGTTTAAAACCTTTGTTTAAAATCATAATGTTTAAAATCTTTTGTGTTATTATGATCCAGCCTCCATGATATTCATTGTTAATCGTCATCTCTCGAAAGACAATGAAAGTATCTTTCCAAGACAATCTCCTCTGATAAATCGACTTAACTACGTAGATTCTATATATCTGCGGTTACATGCAAAAAGATCAACACATCTCTAACAAGAGACTACGGATTTTTATACATAAAAGAAAAAACAATGGTCTTAAAATAAGCGCAAGTTCGATGCATAAAGTAATATAATGTCAATGTCGACATGTAGAATTGAAATTATATTCGAAGACGTATCCTTGACGGCCCACTCAAACGATATTTATTCCATGACAGCTGGCGATATAAAAATGTCGTTGCAGCGAGAGATATTTTATTCCTGCCCTCAGAATATATTTCAAGCATATAAATCAGAAGAGCGCGGAAAAAGGAAGGTAAAAAAGAAATGATATCTTCTACGGCTTGTTGCCTGTCAAGTTGACTGTGACGTTGCCATCGATTGAGAAGAAAATTGTTGGAACCATCGAGCGTTAAAGTTTTCTGAAGCCGCGAGGATATTCTAGTATATAGAGAGGATCGGATTATCCTCGTCTCTCGTGAGCGGAGAAACTAACGAAGGACTTTTAAAACGTCGCTTCTCAGTCTCGGTACCTGCTTGGAGATAAAGGCAGCGACCAGTATTTCCTCCGGCCGAACGTTTTTCCTTTCTTTTTTCGTCAGCTCTTCTTGGACTACGAGCGATCTCTGGATCGTGATCTCTCCAACGAGATTAGTTTTACTTAAACAGCGATATTTTGTTTGATTCTTGCAATTGATCCCATAACAAAAGTAGCTTCTTAAAAATTATCAATATTTAATCATATTTTAATCTATCATCGATATTTTTGAAACAATATATGAATAAAAATAATACCTATTGCCAGTTTGTATACTTCTAAAGATGGGTTTGCGATGATTCATAGTGTGAAGCTTCATGAAATTTATATACATTACATAGACAGACATTTAAACGGCTGCTTGTCCATGAGTTGCGCGTACAATAGTATTAATGACTGCAGTTGGTGAGCGCTCACTTCAAATTTACAAATAACTTTTTTATTTAATTTTTCGAAAACTTTCTCATTATAGTATTTAGAGTCGTGAACATCCTTATATACATATATATGATTGCAACACTTGTACTGAAATTCAATGACATAAGAATCTTAAAAAGTAATTTGCGATAAGGTTTCGCATGTCATTTTTTGGTGGTTTCTTTTGCTGTAAATTTTTATCGTATTCGATCAGAACCATGGTTTCCTGATCCGTAAGTGTTGGCATCGAGTTTCATGCGGTTCGACGCCTTTGTTCACTGAAATCGCGGTAACGTATCAACACTTCGAGTCATCGCCCTACCGGCGATCAACCCCCTTCCATCCCTTAGTTGTCTAGTAATTCGAGTCTCCTCATTCTACCCCTGATTCGACTGAATCTCACGTTGCGTTCCGTTTCAGATGAACACGTGTCCATCCACATTTGTCCGTTTGAGGAACGTACAAAATGCCGACAGAATATGCGAGCAGACTTGTTCCGAACATTTCCCTTTGTAATACGAGATACGCGCCATCATTACGAAGTTATTTCGTTCCGTTATAGAACGATAAATGTAAATAATATTATTCTTTTCTTTAAAATCGACGTATATTCGGTGCATAATAAAAAAATATTACGTATGCAAATAAATCAATAAAAATCTTACTTTTATAATTTATAATACAATCAATATAATATCTTTAAAAATTATTCTGCATCTATCAAATATAGCAGAATAATAAAAATATATTATAATAATTTATTGTAATAATATTATCGTTGAAATTTTAATGAATCGTGTGAAAATGTATTATCAGAGAGGATAGCCGACAGTGACGGCGAAGTTCCGAACTGACACGGTTTCGACCGGTTTTCTAATTTACACCTACGTATTAACCGATGCGTTTCAGTTTAGATTACGCTTTAAAACGTAATTAGAGCCTTGCAGTTTGCACAGTCCGCGTAATCACAGCCGCAGCGGCAAATACGGTGTACGTACCTTGCCGACCACAATACGTTAATTATCGTCGGGCCGAAAGTGAGCGCATCGTAATTTACAATTCCGTTTAACGTACCACGCACGAACGCAACCGGGCAGCTTTAGTGAAAACGTCGACGCTTTCACGTGAAAACGAGCGGAACGATTTACGAAAATCAACGTCACGCAGCAATAGATCGCGCGACAAGGCAGATGATCTATCCGTCATGGATAGCTCTGTGTTATGAGTCGAAGGGGCGTAATATGGCTTTTTACTATTAATGTCATGACACGGTCCGAAAATGCAATCGTTCGTCGGCGTGGACGCCGAGAGATGCAATTACGGGGGGAATTCTAGGCACGCCGGGTTTGATACCGAACAACCCGCACGCCAACAGATACGTCGTGCCTTTGCACGAAAACAACCCCTCTGTCCCTCGGTCCGACGCCCTACGGTGGAAGGAGGTGCCGGCTGAAATTCCAGCCGGATGCAACCCCAAAAAGCGTCTGCCTCTGCGAAACACAGCTCCCGGCTATATCGGGATGCGTCCCTTTCTATCATAAGTTATTACTCGCCGCCGATCAATCGCATAACTAGATTATAAGCGCGTGTGCCAATCAATTTACATCGATTTACTTCGTTAGAATTGATTTGAGGCAAGAAATGTAATTTCTCTTGCAATTGAGCAGCTTGAGTTATTTCAATATACTACCCTTATGTTTACCTATAAATATCTTATATTGATATATTATGAAAACTTGTTTAACTTGTGGTAAATTTTATTTTATTTCACGTAGTATAAATATATGACTAAGGCTGGGTTGTTCCACCTTTCGATAAACTTCATCTTACTGTCTTCATCTTACTCTGTTACTCTCTTATGCTTTTACTCTTTTACTCTTTTGTGTATCCAATATTTAAATTACCACATAGTTTATTTGAAGATGGAACAACCGGCCCTAAATGCAAATTAATTACATAATTTATCAAACTTGCAAAAGCTGTATGATTAAAATTTTGCGATACTCGAGTCCGAAAAATTTCAACATTCAAGAACTTCAGTAGAATGCACATACCTATGTTATCTTATTACATCGTGCAAGGTATTCTGAAGAGATAGCACCTGATATAGCACAGCTCTTAATATAAAAAATATAAATAAATTGTAATCAAAATACCCGGATCAAATCTAAACCACGCGTAATAAAAACCATGCACAGTTCTGTGAGAACAAGACGAACTCTGTGAATTATATTTTATTCGGAATGAATCATATAATTCTGAAAGGAAAAAAAGAATAGTTGTTAAAACTCGTGCTGTACTCGTGTGGCGAGTCTTGAGGTAACATTAGTCTTAATATGGAAAAAGTTTCATGCTACGTCTTTCATGCTTGTCTCTCGAGAGATCTTGTACTAAAATGCTTTCCGGCACACGGCGCAAAACTGACGCGAAGAATAACGCAACTCGAAACGATCGCGAACTCCTAATCTAAATGGGAAGTTAAAAGGTGGTCGTTCGCATTTACACGTATATGGCGCGGTCGGACGAGGATCCTCTTACTCCGCGTGGAAAGAACGCGAGAAAACGAAGACGAGGAAAGAGAGAAAGAGGGCCGAAGGGAAAACGAAAACCGTCGGAGGCGAGTAAGAGAGGAGACGTGTAATAAGAATACCAATCGCAATAAAGTAGGATTTGCATTTGATAAGCATCGTAAAAAAGCGCAGCGTAAGGTCATTATATATACATCCGCAAGCTACGATAGCTTACACCGCCCTGTTTCACGGAATCTACCTCGTTTGCCGTAGCTCAAGTCGAAACTCCGCACTCGCGACCCCGTCTACGACCAAATCGCGAAGTAGCTTAAGAAAAAATGACGCCAGGAATGGTCGCCGTATTGCTGACTACTGCTCTTTAGATTAGTTAAGTTTTCAGTGAAAATCCGCAACGAGAAGTAGATAGATAGGTAGATTGACAGATAGATAGATAGATAGATAGATAGATAGATAGAGAGAGAGAGAGAGACAGCCATAAATCGCCAAGTGTCAAACTTTTTCACTTTCGTGTCGTAACCGACAGATATAGCGACGTTAAAATGTAGTGTAATATTATGTGACGGCAATGAGTCATGGGTGACTAACTCTGGTAAAATTATTGAAGACACATGTATCTCTCTCGTGCACACAAGCTCGGCTGAGACGTCGTTTCTCAAAGAGTCAAGCTTACTCGAATATCTAAATGACGAAGGATACGCGGATTAAGATGTCGCTGGTTACAGCGGTTCTGTCAGAAAACTGGAAAACAGACACAATGCAGTCACAAAACGATTCATTCACGCGATCGTAGCCCAGACAGACAGCTGGACACCCCGCAGGGATGGAACAGGAAACCATTGTCGCTCACGATTCCGAAACGTGTGGGGCGAGCGTGTGCATTTTTTTTTTTTAAGTTTCAAGCGGAACGCATATGCACGACGCATCGAGCCGCGTCGCGTGCAAATGTTGCTTTTTGAGCGACGCCGACGCGTAGCGAAAAGCAATTATTGCGCACGCGACCACGCATAGAAACGCTGCTAATATACAGCCTTGCCTGCGGCGGATATAATATTGACCGTTCATTCTTTGTAGTTTAAATATATGATTGTTATCAATGTATAATAACACGTTTAATATCCGTATTTTATTAGTATTTATTATGATTAAAGCTGGAATCAAGGTTAGATATAATATAACAGCGATAATAAAATAATTAAGACATATAACGGTGTATGTAAAGAGTTACTGCACGCATACGTTATCAAGATGATTAACTTCACCCTTGCTAACGAACTTCCTTTAAACGTTCCTTTAAACGTTCATCTGGTATATCTTGTAGCATCTCATCTACAAGCCGGAAGTTCTTCAGGGTCCTAATAAAATCAACCGGAAACCTATTCATCTCCTTCATTCACGACACTCGACCTATTACGAAAATGTCGAAAATAAGCGGGAGATAAAAGGAAGGGACAGTTGTTTCACGGTGGAGACCGGTAAGGCTCGAGACACTCCTTTTCGCTAATAGCATGCACGCGACCATCCGGACCACACGTGTGTAATAATGGGTAGTGCGTGGGTGTGTGTTGGTGCCAGAGTCGAACAGATCCAAGCGGAGTCGAGCCAAGCCGGTCGACCAAGCGTAGCCCAGGGGTCTGGTTCCCAAGTTTCTACCGCTCCATCTGCTCCTTGTTACTCGCGGTTATTAATTAGCCTGGGCCGGTGAAAGAGAGAGAGAGAGAGAGAAAGAGAGAGAGTGCTCGAATTGCATCCACTGTCGAAATTATGCGACTGCGCTCGAACATCGGTAGTAACTCGACAATCGTTTGAAATGTCGGAGCTGATTGGTCGATCTCGATGAAGATGCATGCTCACAAATCTTTTACCGCGTGCGCTCCTTCCCTCGGGGCCTCGCAGAAGCCGATGTACCAAACGCCTCTCGCGTGAGCTCGCAAGGGCGCAATTAACTCTCAGAACGGAAAGTACATCGGTGCCTCGAGTATCGTAAACGTTTCTCTCGCGTGTCCCGCCTCCGGCTTGTCCACCCGACACGAGATAAAACGTGTCCGCGTTGTCGAGCATCGTCGGACGAGGCTCGGGTGCGATAATTACTAGTTGTATTCCTCCTCGAGTGCGAGTCCAAGAGCATTCGCCTGCGGAGATTTTAATTGGAGGATACTACGTTCCTTCATGATGTTTAACTGCTCTTCTGCTAACTGAAAAATTTCTTCAAGAAGCATCGGAGTAATTTTCCAACTACGAGATGTATTCGTCCCCTGACATTATAATGATATTATATGTATAACGTTAAACCTAAATTATTGGCGACAAATTATTTGTCTGATTACATGTAGTAGACTCTAAATTTGCTACATTCTGTCGTTGGCATTTTTTCTTTTTTTTTTTTAAGTGAATTACAATAAATTTATCAATTATTAGCGCAAATGATGTTAAGAGGAACGCGATGACAGTACATAGGATTATATATCTTTCTCAGGCACGAATCAAATAATGCGATCATCGAGCACTCAAGTTCAAATCGAAATAGTCCCCGCATCATCGCGTAGACGCATCAGGAGAGTTTTGCACGGTTGCACCGACACAGCATCGTATCTGCCCCGCATTCTCTCCAAATCTCCCGACGCTAGTGTAAGCGGCCTCGAGCGGCGGGCTTGCCCGCAGAAATGTAAATACCAACCGGCCAATCAGTCTGATTGGTCCCATTCGCTCGAATGCCCGTCATTCACCGACGCTATATACCGTTGCCGTAAGGTACGGCGGCGTTCCTGAATCGTGGCATTGTTCGTACGGGCGTACATGCACTCCTATGTACACTCGTGCGTATGTACCGGCATATGTGTACATGCGGGACGCTTTGAAAAAGGTATCGCGAGCTTTTCGGGCTGTTCGGGCATCGCGAACCGTTCAATTACGAAAGTAAACGGCGAAATCGATAGCCTCGTAATGTGCTATGTTACTTTCGATGGATTATCTGATAAAAGTCGCAAGTTCTAAGTGCCTGTACGATTTAAGTGCCTGTAACTTTTAAGCTCAGTTCTTCATTATCTGTTTAACTTGTGGTTAAATTTAACCTAATGTTTCAACCAATGGTCCTCACCCATGACATCGTCATAAATGAGCTCATTAGATAAAACATCAAGTTAAACTTATGTATATAATCAAAAATTAATTATAAAAACCGACCCTTAAGAGCATTCTACAATGTATTGCATCCCATCGGCTAATCACAATACGCACTTTGCAATAATCAATTAGAAATATCAATTACTTGTCGCGAAGCATTACGACTGGCGGCGAGATGTTTATAATGTATTGTAGAACTTTAAAAACAGTGTCGATATCGTTATATTGTCATTGTGCAGATAATATATGATAAAAAAGCTGCTAATGAGTTAATTAATGTACCGAAATATTGTTATAAAATTGGGATACTAGTTGTTACTAGTATATAATTGCAAAATTAATATTTATGTCGTATTTTATCTTAGCCATTACGAGATTGCCTGTTTCAAGGTTGGACATTTAGACAGCGACATTAATCTTATTAATGTAGGTATTGCGCAATTACGAGCTCATGATTCATGCAGCCATGCACATGCATCTGATGACTATTCGGCTACTCGAAAGCACGTCGACACGACGCGATGCAACACGACGCGACGATTCCACGTCCTGATCCGTCGCGACATGAATTGTTGCGTGCCGACAACCCATTGTTATGGCAATGAAAGAGAAAGCGTTTCTGCTTTTATCCTCCAATTTTGAAAGGCATTGCAAATTGGCGTGCTAATCCTAATGCGCGATTCACTGGGTAATTTCCCAGAAATGTAATTCGAGAAATTTGTGTTATAAAGCTGATAGAAAATTTTGGCCAGGACCCTCGCTACCTCCATATAATTTGTTCTTTGGCGTGGATGCTTTCGTGACTTAGGGTAACGCGTACATCACGATTTCGCGACCACGCAATATCGTATGATCAGAATTAAATGCAGTCATTACGATAATTACACGTCTGCTTACTTTCCACGAACTTTGTTACCCTAAGTGATCTTTGATTAGGTTTGCGATTTAAAAGCAATTGCATTGTCACCGTGGACAAGACAATTCTTATGGAATGGAGAAATATCACTTGTAGATACATTTCTTGAAGAAAGGTTTCATTAAACGCTTTTAGAAATAAGTTCATAGATAAAGACAATATCTATCGTCGCAGACTGGATAACACTCTCAGTCAAAGTTGTTTACACGACGGTCAAAACTCGCTTGAGACATGAGTGAGAAGAAAGAAACTAAGAGTCCTACTCGAGAAGATGAAGCGCAATGTCCTTTGGCTCTCTGTACGTTTGTTTGTCCTCCTCTTCTTCTTTTTGACTCTATTTATCGTCGCGATCTTTTCTTCTCCTCACTCGCCATAGAAAAGAAGAATAGTCGCGGGGAAAGGGTCAGAAGCGGAGCTAACAGACACAGACAACACTGGTTACAGACAGCGCGCTTCTAATCTGGTTTAACTTGTTTACCAGTTCTCGATAAAGGAGCAATGCAATCCCCACGCGGGCGTGCGAATTTCGTGTCTGCCTCCTTACACCGACAGTCTGAAATCTGACGTGAAATTTATTACGGCGGTAAATATAGAGGCGGTGGATGAACGGATTCCGGTCGCGGGGGTATAAAGGAAGGAAGACGGAGGGCAGTTAAGAGGCGGGAGGAAAGGGAGTTCTGACGTTAAACCACAGCACGCCCTGTACTTGTAGCACAACCGATGTTCACTGTGAGACTTTTCGAAGGTTCTTTGAAAGTCTTCGTCAGTCGAGACACAGCTGGTCTTTCTGTGACTGCCGTTCGAGGTCGCATAAACCTTGACAACGACAACGACGACGACGACGACGACGATGAAGAAGATGACGACGACGTCGACGGTGACGATGACGAAGAAGAAGAAACAGAAAAGAAAGGCGAAGAAGACGACAGTGTCAATGTCGGTGTCGCAGGTTCCGTTTTAACGAGACTGCTCGAGGGGATTCATTGAGCACCGGCTGCTTCTTCGATGCGCCACGTGACTCCTCCTTTTATTCTTCCTCTCCCTTTTTTATAGCTGTTCCCGACTTTTATTATTCGCCTCTTACTCCCTTCTTTCATTCCATTCGCCGTTGCGCCCTTACCATCGACCTTCATTTTCTTCTTCTCCGAATTCTCGGCATTATTCAGCGGGTGCACGTCCCTCATCGAAGATGCATGCACGTACTGACTACCTACTATAGTTACGATGACGACGACGATGACGAGGACAACGACGACATCGACGACATCGTCGCCACTGTGCACCTCGTCGAAATCCGCAATAAAAATGTCAATATCGAAGTCTGTTGGTTGCATAAAGGAACCTCGACTACATATTGTGTCGTTTGATAGGATATTACGATATATTTCGCTTATTTCTTATTTATACATTCTGCAATAATATCATTTTCAAAAAATTAAAAGGGTAGGGTTGATGGAGAATCAGAGTGCAGTAAGTAGAGCGTTAATGTAAATGTTTTTTATTTAAATCTTTTTAAATGAAATATATAGACTGAGAATTATTTAAATAAAAGAGAAGAATGTCATTTTCGGTGGGTCTTGATGCTTAGTAATATTCATATAGTATATGAATATACAAATACAATTATCAGCTCTATAAACTGCGCGCTGATTCTGTTTGTCAGATTTAAAACTCAATTACAATCTGAAGTAACATGATTCTTTAATTTAATTTGCTTGAACGTTTTAACTCCACTTTGTGAATCATGTTCAACAACAATTAATTAATAATCATTAAAAGTACGTAGTATCATCAGATTTTACAGAATATTGATAAATCTCTTAGACACTTGTTTATCGTTTCGTTGATCAATATATCAATGAAACATCGCATCGAGAACATAACTGGGTTTGAGGATACTTATTCCTAGATAAGATTTTTTAATTGTTCCTGAAAATGTGACTTGAAACGGGGTCGAAACGTTCAATCAAATAAATAAATTAAATAAAGGACGTTTACATTTGTAATTAGCGCTCCACTTACTATACTCTGACTCTTTATTAACTTCTACGTAATAATTTAATTTTTTGACAATTTCGAGAATCTTTTAGAATCTTTAAATATTATTTTATTAGTTAAACAAATTGAATTAAACATCATCTTATTATATATGTTTGATTTTCAGCATCGAATATATCAGTAACTAATTCTTTATAATTGAAAAATAATATGTGAATATACATATATAATTAATCTATATAAAATCTATATAAATCTATAACATAAGTTAACTTATACAATATCATCAGTGAAACCACAGAATGAAATTTTCTTTTTGCTGCACGTTTCTGCGTGGTTTTGATTTCATAGAATAATATAATTTAACAAAGTGTTAATCGACTGATGCGAATTAATGAAATTACTGACATATGGCGATAATAACAGCGAATATGAATGGAATCATTGTTGAAACAAAATTTTCATTTCCTGCTAAAATGCATGGACGGGATTATGCATATGCGATACCATCTCGTTAAAAGCACGAAACGGTCGCGAAAAGCTATCGTTATAAAGTGCTCGTTGTAACGGACATACGCTTGTCCAATCGAAATTTTGATTACGCTCACGTTACTGATTCGCGTCGCATTATAAGCTTTAATCACTTTAATTACTTATTGCATGTAATTAAGCACGGTTTATTGCACTCATGCTGACGAGAGCGGTCGATGAAACCCGCTCGTTGACGCGTGACAGCGCATTTGCGTCCGTCAGCGGTACGTGTAATGAAACTTGCGAGTCGCAATTCTATCAAATCAAAGCCAGACTAATCGTCAACATTATTTCGGTGTACGAAACCGGCGGTTTCATTACGCGTCGCTTATTGCCGTGTTTCAAATACCAGTATAAATATTTATTAAATGATTTGCGAGGTTTCACATTGTTACCGATCGCTTTATGCGATCTGCGGTTTACATTGAAGTGGTACGGTGCTATTTCATTTGTGCGTTTTTCGTACAACTAATATGTGCAGGATAGAGAGGATCTCTGTCACTCTATTCTATAGCCAATCAACAGGCTTGAAATTTTGTCGTTTGTGGCGAAAACGTACAAATGAAATAGTGGCCGTACAATGTAATCACGTCACTATTTCTACGCGTTATAACCTCGGGCATCTATATTAGGCAAAATGTTTGCAAGATACCGTACTTTATAAACCCACGTGCAATTTTACCGGACATGTTTGCGCGCGGTAATGAACGGCTTCAACCAAAAAGTTATATATGCGTTAACCCATTCCTCACCGCTCTCTGACCGTTCTTTATGTGTTGGTCCTAACGAGCTCCACCGTTTTCTCATTAAAATGTCGGCTGACGTCTTATTATGTGTCGCATTATTATCACTGAGACATGCAAACTGCGCCCATATCTCTGTACCGAGCAATCGTAAAAAATCATCGTTATGTTAATAACATGTCTGTTCAACTCGCGTCTCTCGAAAAATTATAGCAGTTACAAGAAATTTTAAGTATTGTAGGCGGATGAAATTCACTGTCATAAATTTAGATAATTTTCTCGAAGATTCTTACATTGAAATTATTTTTTGATCAAAGTGTAAAATTACTGGTGATTTTCAAATATTAAGTATTCGTTGTTCTTATGTTACAGGTGAGTCAGCTAGAGACGATCACGAAATCAAAAACTGTTCAAACAGTAAGTCCAATTAAATGTAATTACTCGACATGACGAAGCGAGCAGTTAGTCGTACATTTCATGTATACACATCATAAGAATTAAAATAGAAACGATAGAGGCCGAATTCAGTGCGTGCGGTGGAATGAGTCCGAAACACGAACATAGGCGCGGTAACGTTTCGTATAAAACACACCCCGTATATCTCTTCCTTTGTATATTTTTTTCTGGCATGCGCAATGCTGGCGTGTTTGATTGTCGACGAAAGACGCTGGCGATGACTGTTCCAGGCCTGGCGCGTTCGGACTCCCGGGAGGGATCCCTCCTCACGGAGTAAACTGTTTTCTTAGGTACTCGGGACTCTTCAAAAATTCCTAAATATTTACTCGAATGGAGGACTCCCAGACGGACGACACTTAAACGGTATTCTCCGAGAAGGGTACACGAAGACGGGCTTAAGCCCCCTGAAGAACGGATTAGAGACTCTTCCGCGCATTTCTTTCTCGTTTTCTCGTTTTCCTCTCTCCTCCTCATTTTTCCTTCAAATTTTTCTTCTCGCGTTTCTATCCATCTGACTAAAATCCGTACAGAATTCGCGCTGAGGGAAATCATTCTTTGAATTGTAAGTCGAGCGTGATTTTTCTGAGTGTATACTTATCATATAAGGTGATAAAACGTGCAGAGATTTGTCATTGGAAAATAGAGATCTTCCGTGGGCGCTGCATTCATTTTATTCATTGAAATACGATGAATTATATATGAATTGATTCCATTATATGGAACTATCTCTGTAATGGAAAAAGCGACAACTTGATTTTCAAGTTAAAAACGGCTTGCATTATATTTTGTTACAAGCCCTTAAACTTTATTCAGATTTATCATTATTTTTTCTTCGTGAAACTTTATTGAAAACGTGGGTTGTTTTTTAAAAGCAAAGTTTTTCTTTAATCACAAGAATTTATCCATAATTTAGCACGAAATCGGTAACTCGACCTAACAATCCACTTCTGCATAAATAATGTCACATACTTCAACCACTTTTTACAAGTCTCGAAGTACTCCTTCATTACTTTTTTATCACTCACATTCATAAAAACATCGCGACGTTCCTTGGTATGTTCATAAAACTATACGATAACTAGCAATTGCTAGTTATCTTATCGCCTGCCATAAATATTTAATTCGACCGACTTAACTGTTGTCTCCGCAACGTGAGAACTTTCCGAGTAGTCCGAGAAGTACGAAACTGAGCAATCGAATGAATATCGTAAATCGACCATCTCGACAAACGTTTCCGTACATGTATGGCGAAAGATTTCACGGCCGAGGGAGATCGTCTTCTAGGCAGACGGTGAAAGACCGGCCCAACACCGGGACTCGATTCTCTGCAGTTACTCTTGACTTTTTTTGACTGGTTTCAGGCGTTGCCTCGATGCAAAAGCATTCCCTTGTTCGAAGTTCCCGTGTCCCCACCCACCGATTCTCGTCGTAGTCGCGCTTTCCGTCTGAGAGCTTCGAAAACTTTCGGGTCTGAATACCAGGCTGCATTAAACATGAATAAACGATTTATGAGAACAGAACGGCTGTAACGGGTTGGTGAAGGGTTGATGGCACAGCAAAGCAATGGGCTAAAACGAGGCCGACGATATCATTGACGAGATTCCTCGGAACATACGTACGCGGGATCGCGATCCGCCTCGTTATTCTCTGATAATTAATAATCGCCTCCAACGACCATATATACCAGCGAGCTCTGAGCTTCCTATCTGCTTTGTCATCGCTCCGGATAATAATTCTTTGACGATTGGCGGGTGTGGACCAGACATTCGCCTCGTGGTGCAAGCTGATTAACTCTCTCGGCCATTTCGCTTCTCGGAACCTTTGATTTTCATTCTGCCCGATCGATTATGCCGGTGAAGTAAAACGAACAGGGGGGTGTTAAAGAGCAGCCTCGAAGCTACAAAGTGAAGATATGCAAGTGTCTCATACACAAAGCGATATGGAAGAAGTTTCTATTCCAAAAATAGTCTGCTAAGAAGGAAAAACAGATTATATTTTATCGCGTTCTAATACATTTTTCTCGCTGTTCAAAGTGCAGAAGGATATACTGCAAAAAAAAAATACATTAAACTGATGGTGTGCGCGGGGAACGGGAAATAAAAGGATTCAATTGAGCGGCCGCGAACGCAGCCTGCTTCTTGCGAAACGGGTTTCCGACGGAAACTTCAGGGCTTCAAAGCGATCTCATTTCATGCGCTCGACTCCGCCGCGGATTGCCGCAAGCTAATTTGCGAGCGTCAGCTGCGTATTTCTGCAACTATTCTGAGTTCCTCGCGGCGTTAACCCGCAGACGACGAGACGTTAAAAACGGCCGATACCAAACGCGATATCGTTTTTTCTCTTGGAAACGTGGGTACCCAGTTACTTTTCGTCTACGGAATAATTAATCCGCGCGCTCATAAAACTCGCCGTCAGGAACAACAGAACCGGGCGGAGCAGTCGCCTTCTTTTACGATTCTCTGAAAAAGGTGTCTTCACTGGCACGTATCTTTGTCGGAGCTGTGCATTGCTATAGGAGTCGCATAATCTAATCAGCACATTAACAGGGCGATAACGTCCGCTCGTAAATCCATGACTCGACTAACGATCTTTCCACGTGAACCAAACGCGTACATTTGACACATCCAACGTCGTCCGACGCGATGTTTTGCTCGTATAGGTGTGAAACGACGCGAATTGTGACCGGCCATTAATTTCACCCCGCGTGTGCTGTAAGATTTCCGAATAAATACTCCAAGTTCGTAGATTCGTGTCGTAAAATCGACAACCGTGCACGGAGTGCATAATCTAAGAAGGTATTCAATTGCAATAACTCTCCGCGCATTGTACTTCGTCTCAAATGAAAAAATTGCAGATCAAATAACAGTCGAAAATATCATGCACACATAACTAATTAAATAAAAAAAAAATTAAATTTTAAACAATTTATAACAAATGTATATATATCTATTTTAATAATAATAATAACAATTTTATTGACATGCTGTACAAAAAAAGAACAATAGTGAAATAAGACGCAATAAGTGAACAGGCACAGTCAAAAGCTGAGATATGATATTAATAGTGCTGCCTAAAAACCTAAAACCTGAACAATCATTAGATAAACGAAAATTAGAAACGCAATAGATAACAGTGATAAAAATTAAAAAATACATGTTACGGGAAATGCAGATAAAAAATGAACTTTACACGGCACAGAAACATATGGTAAGATATAAAATGGAAGTGCTACAGAGAGAGCAATACATATAATAATAATATAATAAAGCAGTAACCCCCTAATAAGTTTGAGAATAATTAAACATTAAACGCGATGTGCTGAGAGACAGCAGACTTTAAATGCAGAGAAGAAAATAGAGGAACGAACATCGACAGATAAAGATTATGAGTATAAAAGGGATAATTTAATATCAATTATTGCATTAATTATACACGATCGCTTTGTAACACGATAATCGTAATTTCAAATAATTAAATTAAATTTGACGCTAATATTTTCATAACTCTAAGTTCAATTTGAGCATTACTCGTAGAAAATAAAAAATTTTACGGTTTTCCGGGTAACATCTTTTATCGAGTATTTAAGAGTAATTTCACATGCCAATATATTCTGTGATGGTTACAGCTATCACTTGGCTATCGAACTCGTGATATCGTTTGAGGCTCTGTTATGTTATCAACCATGTAGATATCGCTCTCTACAATCTTTGTCAAATGAAGCGCTATCGAATACCGATACTTTCGACTTCGCTTCGACTAGGACGAACCAAGTCTGAACTGGATCATTAACATCCTTTCGTCCAATCGCGTCATCGTTGACGCGCCATTACACGAGAAGCTAGCGCTGAAATCTGCATATTAAAGTATACAGCAAAAGCACCTTCAAGAATATCAGTACGATTACAATTCGCCCGTTACATTAGCACGAAGACAAAAAAAGGAAAGGATATATCTCTGATTCGACAGAGGAACAATGAAAGGTAAATGTCCTGTAAACAGAACAAAGGAAGAGACAAAATTAAAATAAAGATTCGATCCGTTTCTCTCTCGATTGTTAACCCAGACGGGCAGACGGGCTGACATGAAAATTTCAGTCGATCTTGGCGGGGGTGATTCTCGCCTGTTACCATGGGGAGTTGAAATATTTAACGATTCGATTGTTCATTCGTTCGGTGCGTGTCAAACAAATATAAAGCGGCGCTTTTTTCCAATATCGCGAAAAAAAGAAACGAAATGGAATTGATAGCCGCGTGCCTCGCAAAGCAATTGTAAATTTGTCGTATCGGACGTATCATAATGTACATACATAACAACACACCGTGAAATCCGCTAGATAGAAAGGTAGAAAGTGTAAGTGCTCTTGAGGATATCGACGTTCGCTCTACCTCGCTGGTTATCGCTCAGCGTGAGGGATCGAGCCTCTCATTCCTTTCGAATCTCTTTCCTTCATAAAGAAAAAACTGAAGAGAGTTTTTGACGTGGGTGAAGGAAGAGAAACGACACGGAGGCCTCCCTGCTATTTGTGAAGCGTAGCAATGGCGGGAGGAGATGGAGAATGGCGTGGCGGGAACTCGATGCCACACGACGGTGGCAGTGCATTTCACTTGTTCGAGGCATAAACTGGGACGGTAGACGTGCCGGTATGAAAATTTCAATCGGCTGGAGTGAAGTGTCGGCGTAGCGTGCGAGAGTCGAGGAGGCGGCGTCGGTGAAGGTGGAAGGTGGATGGTAGTGGCGGAGAGAGCTCAGGTGGAGGCACAGGTGGAGACGGCGAGGAGGAGGGAGATGGAACCCGACGCGAGGGAGGATGAGGAGGGTAAAGTGGCTCTGGACCGTATGGGTATATCGTTGTCTCTCTCCCAGTTTCTCGCTGCTTGATTCGCCGTACGGCAGTCCTTCTCCATCTTCTTCCCACTTGCTGGCGTACGAAGCCCTAGCCCGCGGCGAACTGCATAATTCATGGCCTTACTACACACCGACCGCCGCCACCCCGGAGGACTCTCTTCCAGAGGGCCGCCGCCGCCGCCCTAACCCTCCTTGCACCACCACCTTCTACGCTTCAACCTCCTTGCCAGGGTCAGCCTTAGTCGCGTGCATTATACGTCACCATGTATGCGCGTACTTGCTAACCCTATGCATACAGAAGAACTTACGAATATACGTACGCGTACACATGCATATATGCACAGTGTGGATAAAGTTGGCCCTACGACGAGGTATATATACGCGCGTTCCTAACCTCGTACATCACGCGCAGAATGTAGGCGAATATTTCGGCTGAGTTATGAACGGCACCCCCCGTTGAGGTAGCGCGGACTTAACGAGAGAAACGCCATGGGCGCTTTGACCAGTCTCGATCGTGTCGGGATGCCTTTCTTGACAGAGAACAAGATTCGAAGATTGGAATAATGGATTTTTACGAGACCACTGTCAGTTTGAACAAGTTTACGCACACCATTGCTCCTTTGTAGGCTTTTGTAGCCTCAGAGACTGCTCTTTTTCTTCCACGTTGCATCTTTGAAAGTTATGCTGCTGCACGCAACAAGCACCGAGATTTCCTGCGGCAATAATACATTAAATCGGAACCGTTGATGTAATTATGGAGTTTTTTTAATTATAGAATTTTTTCACGAATGTGCACGCGCCAAAGATAAAGATAAAAACGTTAATCGTTATTCTAATATTTAGAATTTGAAAATGTCCCTTTCTAATTCATGTTCGGCTTGTATAGAATGTGTACCACTTGATACCGGTTGGGATTGTAGCGGAATGAAATACTAGGGTATAAATTTCAAACGCTAATGCCACGTGAAATATATATCTCAGTGATGCGCGGATCCTCTACATTTAGATAGAATGATATATATTAAAAGGAACGTTTGTGAATAACAACCCCGTTATTTTTGAAGTTACGTAAAATGTACCAAATAAATATTTGTGTTTTTAAGAAAACTATATATTTTTCTGCAGATAATAATGGAAATAATCTTAACATCAATAATTTTAAGATGACATTTTTACATCTTTTCTTTTTATATCTTTTTGAACTAATTCCTTATTAAATGCTTGTAGCATTACATGTTTTGACAAAATGAGAAGTTTTTTAATTTTAGATGGATTTCTTTCTTTTTAATCTCGAATTAAGACTCGTACAGCTTCGGCCAAAAGTACTAGATATAGGTTTTTTTATTTATAGGTTTTTCGTTTATTTGAAATTCTTTCACCTGTATCGTTTTCTATTAATTACCGGCATTATATATAAAATTAAAGATTTTTTCTTGAAACAAAAGATAAATTCACAACAAATATTATACAAAAATTATTAGAGATAGGAGCATAAAGTGTCTAAAACTTTGATACCAAGGCTATGTATACCGCATGTCTTTTTTTGATGATATTTTAATTAATAATGATTAGTACAGATTGGACAATTCTTGAACGTAACGAACTGAATAGATAACGCGGTGATGTCGTCGTTAAAGTCCATTGCATTAGGACGCCGAAGGCATCCTCGCGCTCAGGGTGCGATTCGTCCAGTTTGAACGTGTACACCAATCGGAAGACAAAGTGTACACCCGAAGCTACAAGACTGCACGAAATTAATACAGAACCGGCTTTAATCTACGGACGCATTGCGGTTCGAAGCTCAGGAAAGGTGGAACGAGATGCAGATATCCCGAGGCAGGCACGGCCAGCAGCCACAAGTCGTTTTCTCGTCCTACCGGAGAAGCGTACCGGTTCTTGTGCTGAATAAATGGAAGATACTCTGCCATCTTGGGTTCCCATCGCTCGCAAAGATAAACATCAGTAGCAGCAACAGCAGCCACAGCACCAACAGCGCACAGTAGCCAGAGGGACTCTCGTAATTAGTCGGACTTGCATGTCTTTTCTTTTTCTCGCGTTAGAAACGCTTCGAGGACTGCAATGCTTAATGGTGTCTATTTATGAACGAATGATCGTGCGCAAGTCGATCAAGACGCTCTTTGAAGACCACCGGATGACCGAACGATTTCATAGAAATTGCCGTACGAATTCCGGACAGAAATACGCGAACGGAAGGAGATACGGATCACCACTAACTTCTGCGCTCCGAGCAGAAAATATTGGAGTGTCAAAGACCCGAGACTTATTACTGTAACTTTGTGAATTAATAAGATTCAGGTAACAAGTTGCGTATCGGTGGCAGGGCTTAAAGTTCATCAAAAGATGGATTCTTTGATAAATTTAAAAAGTAGCTAACTCCCTCAAGTAATAAAGTTGTGTTAAAAGCTTCATAAAAAATATGCTGTAGATAATAGCACGGAAACCAATTTAATACAAAGCTGCTATTCAACTTAGATTTTCAATAAAAAAGTCTAATAAAATATGTACATGATACCAATTACGCGGAATCATAAAAAATTTAAGAAAATAATTAACTAAACAAATTGTATTTGCTGTTTGCATGTTGAAAAACAAAAATATTCAGATATATCATTATAATGTAGTAGAACGGTAATTCTTCAAAATTTGTCACCGTTTTAAATATTTCTTCACCTTCAGTTATTTTATTAAAATGATGGTATAAAATAAACACCGCTTCGTAATTTCTTTCGCGTCGACGACTGCGTCCTTAGGAGAGGGTCTACAAAAATAAGTCGCGGCGCGCCCCGGCAATTACGCGAGGACGACTTCGCCGAGTTTTAATTTGCGCGAGCTCTCGAGACCGTCGTCGCATATTCGTGTACGCGGTACTTTCCACGAATTCGCGCGCAAATTTATACGCCCAAACGATGGAAACAGCGCTCAAAAGAGCACCATGCTTGCCTCTTCTACACCCACCGTAAATCTCGTCAGCTAAGAATTGCAAGTTTCCTCGGGAAAGACGGGAAAGGCACTTTGAACACAAATTTCTCGCTTAGCCATAGGAATTTCTGTAAAAGGCAATTTCATCGCCCGGAAATCCGTGAACGCAAGACATACATTTTTTTTTAATCTATTAAATATTTCTTGAAATTACATTTATAATTACAATAAATAAGCTTATAACCGTAAATATTGCTTATAAACAAAACACAATTTTCATTACATTTTATAAACCGATACATACATATCGATGTTAAATGAAAGAATATCTTTTTCATTTTTATGAATGTTTTTAAACAAATTTTAACGAATTAAGTATATATCTTTCAAAAACTTTATATTTATCTCCTGTCATCTCTCAAAAAGAAATCTTTGTACACGTGTATGCAGAATTTTTTACTTTCTAGTTTTCCAAACTTTTTTTTCTCTACATCGTCGAAAACTTTTCGACGAGAAAATGACGCGTTTTCCACCAAGGCTAAAGCCGTTCGCGAGCGGTGAGATCGAGCTTGGATGTGAATTTTTCGCCCGAACTCCAGAGTTCGTCGACGAATGGCGTTTAACGATCCGGAAACGTTGTAAGTGTGGAGATTAAAGTGTATTCGTATACGTAGTTGCAAACCTGTGCAGCAGCGCACTTTCCTTCTCCTATTCTCCCATTCACACCACCTTCGAAATGACACGTTGGGAACGGAGCCAAGCCGACTCTAAGAGAGAGAGAAGAAGAGAGAAGAGAGAACGTGCTAGAGGACTTCCAAATGGGAATACTTTTTCTGGCTTTTAATTTAAGTTTGAATATCAAGAAAAATAATTATCTAGCCGAATAACACGAAACGTGCAAACAACATGCTTGTTAAATATTGGTTTAAAAATGTATACATTTTTATTTCATTTAAATAAATACGACCTACAATTGTTTATAAACAAGTAAAGACGTAACGATCTAATAAAAATGCATGATAGTTAATTTTACAATAATTGGTCTTTATAAATCGTGGTACAACTTAATTATAACTTAATTGTATAATATGTAAATCTTAAAAAATTGTTTTTAATGTAAATTGACGATTAATTTTTCACAAAAGATAAATTTACTTCTAAGTCTTAAGAATTATATCTGTCGATATTTGTTTTTTCTTAACAAAGCTTAAGAAATTGCATTGTTTATTTAACAAGAATATATAACATAATAATGCAAGACTTTTATTATAAATCTTTATAATAAGATTTATAAACAGAATTTGATAGCTCAAAGAAATAATCTAATAAAAATACATAAAAAGAATACAATATATTTAAATCAAAAATAATGTGAGTGGGAAATACGCAGGTTTTTATACTAAAATCATAAATCTAACGTTGCAAATGTCAGATTAATTTTCAAGATTTATCTACTTAATCGTATTCTTCCTCTTCTCTCTCTCTCTCTCTCTCTCTTTCAAAATTGGTTTCAGTCAAGCTTTTTAATGGAATTATTATATAAATATGGGCTACTATAGAATGCTGAGATTTAAAAAATCCGCTGTTACAAGCTTATGCTTTGTACGTATATCGAACGTAATCGAAGCGGCATGATTGATTCGCTGATTCGCTGAACAAATTCATGTGTATTCACTCGTAAAATACGCTCGTGAGCCTGTACAGGCGGATGTAGCTTTATCTGGGCCCCATCATTCACGTTAATTCCACTTAAGCACCGATGCACCTGGCTCGCGAGCTCAACACGACGAGCGCACGATACACTCGGCAAAAATGAAGAGACGAATGCCATGCAAATCGAGCATTCGAAGTGCGCACAAGGGCACCTTATGCAGCGGCACACAGTGGAACCGAGTGGCCGAACGAGGTTGCGTGGCAGCTCGAGCGAATGAAAGATGGCAGTGTGCGTATTGTAGAAAGCTGGAACAAACGGGGCACTAAATTCGTATGATTTCTTCGTTCCGGACGCGAAGGCTCGCGTGGTTGCGCTGGCGCCGATGCCGATGTTTGCGTTGGAATAAATAATCGACCAAAAACAGTTGAAAGAGGATTTAATCCGAGAAAGAGGGCACAAAAAAATCTACCGTCTGCACGACGCGAAACGCTGCTACGTTCTTCCTCTTCGGAATGACGATTATCCCTTCCAAAAAAAAAAGAAAAAAATTAACGGACTGAGATGAGTGGCAGCGTTATTAATAAATGCATAACACTTTTTGCCTCGAGCAAAAGCGCATATCAGTTCAGAAATATGGACATAATCAAATCTCCGTAATTAGGAGGAAGTGATTAACTCTTTCTATTTGAAACATGCCTGCGAGGTATTAAGAGTAAAGTCGTGCGAAATGCAGATCGATAAATGCAATTAAACTCACGCGAGTGCACGAGCGACTTCTTATTTCTCATATAATTTTTTATCTCTAATATATTACACTTGACATACGTAATATAAGGAAAGACTTTCGAAACGTTGTACGAGGTGACGCAGTCGCTGCAGGAAACGTATCTCGCGACGGCGAGAGGCATGAATGCCACCTTAGATCGCGCGTGTACTTACGACGAGATTATCCACAGACCTAATGATTAATTGTATGTCACGATTGATCTAATCATCTAAGAAACGAATGCCGTGTCTCGAACACAATCAGCCGACCGAGCGGTTAAAGGTTGGCTGCATTCTGTGACCTTAATTACTATGTCGACTAATCGATCGCGTGCATTGTGATCGTATGTACTATGCTTGACACGGGTACCAGCATATACGCAACCGCTTCACCGCTTGAATAGCGTCTTAATTACCGGCTGGATAATCCGATTCAGCCACTTGTGTATGTATCGATAGTCTCCGCATCAGTTGAGTATTGAGTCGGGAAAGATTACAAAATTCAATCATTGAAGTGTTCTCCGGAAGTAACTTGAAAAGAGACAGCGTTTAAAAATATCCATTTTCTTTCAGTTCTAACGTAAAATTCATTGAGAAAGTTGAGGCTTTGTCTCAAGAAGGCTTTGTCTTAATACGAAGTTAGATCTATTTGAAATGATACACTTGTCATCAGTTACGAAGATATTGTTGGCCTGTAGTCGAAAATTCGAAGTAAGTTCCTGAAATCCACGAATCCATGATCTTAGAGATACAAAACGCCGGTCGTCACGTTTATCGCCACGGATATTTTCGTCGTGAAATAATGAGTCGCAGAAAGGGTTCTCTAAGCTCGGCAGATAAGCATCGGGGAACGGTAGACGGTAGTCGAGGAACCCCATAACCCCTCCCCCCCTGTTAATTAGCCAAAAAGTGAAATCTCTCGTATGGTCCCCTTCGCTTTTCTTTCCTGCGCTACGCGCCACAACGGCACCGTCGTGAATAAAGTACGGTCTCGCGTTCCCTCTCCCCCTCGAAACCCCCGGTATCGCCCGACTATCCGGTACGTACGAGCTCTCGCCCCCTCGCATACAAGAGAAGAACAGCCAAAGAGCCCCACGGCGTTCTCCGTAGTTCTTTCTCCGCCTCGCAGCATCCTCAGTGGGCCTCTCTCTTTCCGTCTTCTTCTTTCGCACCGAACGGCCGATCCTAATCTCGATAATGACGCGTAATGGCTGCTGGCGTGAATGTAGCTCTTTGTCCGTAGCTCCTGTACCGGTCGTATATCTGTCCGGTACGAGAACCGCGCCATTTCACCCCGGCGAAAAGCACAGGGAGGCCGAAACGGCCGTTTCCAGACTCTTTTTCTACGTCCACGTCGCGTCTCCCTGTCGGCCCTCTCACCCTTGTCCCCTTCCAACCCTCTCCTGCTCCAATCTCTATGCCTGGCAAGATGCCTTCTCGAGAATCGCGCTTAATCACTTTGTTCTACGTAATTCTAAGACTGTTTTGTACGTGTATGTGATTTTCTTTTGGAACTTTATTTTTGCAGAAGCGGTTATGAGAGTTCGATGACCACAGGCTCGCGGACCATCGACGCTACCATGGACTACCTGCAGACGTGCCTCATCTTTTACCTGCTGATCCTCTGCTTCTGCGGCGGACGTTCCATAGACATATGTGAGTAGACATTTCAATCCAATTGGATATAGCTTTAAGCTCTGAATCGCACTCATCTTTTACCTGCTGATCCTCTGCTTCTGCGGCGGACGTTCCATAGACATATGTGAGTAGACATTTCAATCCAATTGGATATAGCTTTAAGCTCTGAATCGCATTCTTATATATATATATATATATATATATACAATATATATATATACACACACACAATATATATATATATATATTTTCTTATTAATATTAACGATAGTTTAAATAATGACAATCAAGCCAACAATTATTAAATTAACACTTTCATTACTATGTGTATTAAAAAAAATACACAATTAATTTGTATAGGTAAATAATAAAACTATATTTCTTCATATACAATCACAAACACTGATCAGGTTTTGAAAGATGTGTACACTATAAGATCACATTATCTACTGAATTATTATTATTAAAATCTGAAATGTTTTGTTCATTTTTGTTTATTAGACTAAAATAAAATTTTCTTTAACAAAAGTGGGTTAGCTTATCTGAATTAAATTAATTTAAAAGAAGCAGTAATTAAAGTGTTAGTTCTAGAAATTACAAAGTTGCGGAATAACAATGTCTCATAAAATTAATTATAGAATTATAGAATAATTAACATTTTAAACATCAGATAATAAAATTAGATAATAAAATAGAAATATAGCATACTATGATATTTATTGATTAACAACACAGAATCGATTCCTGTTTTGCAAAATCAGAAGATCGTAGTAGGATCATGATTGAAACGTGTTTACATCCAAGATATAATTTTACCCTAAGATGCTTCTTCTTCCCGCAGTTTTACTCGATAAAAACAGAAAGGCATCCCGGTGCCTTCCCTCGTACAACGTTGCCCTTTGCCTTACATTAAACCTCGGGCTCGGTTTCTACTCGGCTTGGTTTCCATCCCATTGACTCCGACGGCCCAAGCCACCCTCGTGTCAGGTAAACAGGGCGAGAAACTTGCAAAGTATCCACCAAGAGTTCCGAAGTCAGCTCCGGGAAAGGCTTTTAGGTACTCGTTCGTGAAATCGAGCTCGAAACTTACGTATACGGGACGTATTTCGCACCCGAAGAATTTCTCGAGCAGGATCGAAAGATGGATCATGATGGTCTCGATTCGGTTGCACTGTAATGCGTACCATCCTTTTCCCTGGATGAATGAGTAGATTCGAGTTATACCGAGCGCAAAGTTTTCAAAATACCGTACTTTACATTACAGCATAAAGCTATGTAATTTTGTCATATGACTTTAACTTGCAAAATTAGATTCGTAGAGTCTATTATATAATGAATATTTAATATGAGTTATAAACAAGAGTTACAACGCATGAATCCTGACAACTTTATCAGTGATGGTACAATAAAGTTTATAAGTGTACAGTAATCGGCTTATACTTGTACGCTAAATATAGATATCCGTACAACAGGAACATACTAAATCAGGAAAGTCGATGTTAACTCTTCTAACTCTTGGAACCTATGCGGCATACTATTTGACCTCAAAGCCGATACTTAGGCTACCTTTGATCCTGCTTATACTTATACTTGAGCATGCCAGTGTAATCCGGGAAAACAACTATATAGCACAAACTTCGCTAATTAAATTCTACTGGTTATCAAAGCAGCTCAACAGAATACTTTGAAATAACAAACAGAATAGCAATGATTATAAAGTAATATTTTCTCGCAGAAAAAAGTATATCTTATTTATGAATACGTTTCCAAATGCAATTTAACAAAATAATTCAAATAGCAGTTTATCAATTAATTGTAACTGATAATAAAAGCATTGAACTATTTAAATAGATAGTCGGCAAAAGTACATATCAGTTTTAGTCAGGTTCTTTTTTATTCATATATAAAAGAAGCAGGACATGGCGCATTTCGAATTCAGTCGACCATACTTGGAATAGAACCGCGCTTCGAATACCGGTCACCGAAAGATCCATAGAGGCGTCCGAGCGTAGGTGGGATGGCGTGCTCTGCATAAGAGGAGCACTGAACGAGCGCCGAAATATAAATAGCTTCGTACGAAAGTTGGAAGGAGACCGAAGGGGAGACGATTGTGGACCCCCCGCGGTGACTGAACTTGTACATTGAACCGCGTCGGTAAATTCGCGGTTGTGTTAAGCGAGCCGGTCAGCTGTGGCCGATCGGGGAGAGCTGAAAGGGGTCTCCGAGCAGTTGAAGCGTGCATAAATTGCAATGTTAATGTTACCGGCGATACATAAACATGTTGCACGTTGGTCGGATTGCCTGCGCGTCCTGCACACCCTCTAGGTGCTTGCCTGCGTCCGTGCATACGAGGGTGAGTTCGATTTTGTCTATACGACGAGGATGGTTCGTGTGTACGTATAGATGCGTGCATAGACGAGAGCAACTCGTGCGTTCCATGTCGGTGTCGCGTAATTGCGGGGGTAAACGCGAAAGTGTACGTGCACGAGCGGACGAGAGTGTGCTGGAGAGTCGGAGTGATAGGATAGGCAATTGTACAGATGCGTCATCCGTGAGGGATGTATCTGACGTAGCGAGATTTAACGCGAGCGACACATGTGGTGAACGATCGCTTTTTTTTTTGCATTCCGTACGAGACTCCATTGTTAACAGCAACTGCGATGACGTAGTTAGTGCTGAAACAGAATGTACAGATACGCCGATGTGACTCAGCCTTTAAATAAATTACAAATGTACACGTGAATGCATTAATTTTAATAGTTGCAAATTAATACGTGTATATACGTAATGAAATGCATATAATGGTAACACGCTTATCTATGTATGTTTGTCGCATCGAGGACACATCGAAAACAGACGGTAGGAATGTATTCGGGGAGGAAAATCGTCACGCAACAGAGCCCTCCCATGTTATGATATTGTCATCCCTCTGTCACCCTCTCGGTCCTCAGCCCTCCTTTCCAATTACCTACGGATCCATTAGGCCCTAGCGTGATGGTGACGAAATTATTGCTGGAGTCTTCAGCGTATTAACATAACAATGCGGCAATTAACACGTTATTGCCCTTCGTCCACGCTCTGTCGCCAACCCATGCGACGATACGAAGTATAGGATATCTTGTTTATTAAAAAAAATTAAAAAATTATTTTTAAATTAAAATAATTTAAAAGTCTGCTTATATTTTAAATTTTTACAATAATAAAAAATTATAAAAAATAATAAAATATGTCGGAACTTGTACAGCACAAAGTTTGCAGCAACGTTGCAATGTTACTACAATAATGCTAAAACATTGTAATGTTGTAATATTGCTAGAATAATCTGTGCTGTATAGGGAAAAATTTTACATGTAAACTGAAATTCAATATACGTATCACATGGTGTTGTATATATTTTAAAAATGAATAGCATAGCATGCATTAAGCATCAACAATCTTGAAGTCGAGCCTAATCACGAATATCCTGTATTTACGAGAAGAATTATAATTGAGATGACCATGCAACTTGTATATGCGGATTAACTGATTATTTGTACAGTCACCTATATACAAACGCACAAATATACTCTCATAATCGTATACCCTTCGCAGATACAGTTATCAAAACATACCCCGGTTATCATTACAACTTGTCACTCCTTTGTACGCTCAGTGCAGCCGTTATACTAGCTGACAGCTTCTGTAAGTCTTGTTTGAAAGACGCGATTATTCGTACGACAAAGGCACCGCCAACACTTTCTGCACGTGTACGTCGTATGTCTCTCGGATATAAAATCCCCGCGACGTAAACATTCCCAAGCTAGTATTCCCAACATCTGTTCTTTACCCTCACGCTGACTCCGATCTCCACGTTCGGCTTGATCACGCGCCAGAACCGACAGTTTACGCTCGCCCGCGTACACGAACTTCAGATCTCTTCGCCCCTAACGACTCCGGATAAATCGCCTTGAGTGCAATCGACTTAACCCCGCGTCTCAGCAAAGGCGCAGCCTTTGGATACATCGGCGAATGAGGATGAATCGGGAGAATCAAGTGGGATTGACACGTTGAAAGGGGCGTCAGTTCGGAAGACGCCGAGCGAAATAATCCTCGGCTTTCCGCGTTCCCTCGATCGCGAATCGCTATTTTTCGGCGATATATTCGGATATTCCCCGGGCTATCGAGATCTTCGCTTCGAAATGTACGCGAGTGAGAATGATTATTGTCGTTTTTCACCGCGTCGCGGTAAACTCTTTCGTCCCAGTGGCATCGCGGAATGTATCGAACAACGTGGAGACGAATCCGGGGAGAATCCGAGGGATGTCTCGCGCTTGACGCGCTGAAAGGACGTCAACTGTCAAACGTCGACTAGCGATGTCGAGTGTAATAATCCCCGACTTTCGGATTCGAAGGGCGTACGTCAATCCGACGAGCAGATCTGTATTTTCATAAGGCTAACCCACGAAAGCAAACACCACGTGCCCAACTATACGAATGTGAAGGGTTCGTGCCCTAAAACTCTTCGCACATTGACATCAACTGGAGCTATAGAATTGGACGATGAGCGAAGGAGTTCTTCATTTGAGAAAGAATTTATATTATTAGTTGACACACTTTTTTTCCATTTGCGTAGAAAGAATTCACAAAAAAATTACAGGCAGACCAATGTCTATATAATAATATTACTAATACATTTTCTATATCTTTTATTTTAAAATAGAAAAATTAAATTACATTACATTAATACATTTTACATTGTAAATAATATTTGTGTAAATTTTCCGTGATTTTATTGTTGATTTCTAAAAATAAAAAGCTATTACAGGAAATATTCCTACGAAACAACGTCACTATACAGCGTCTGCCTCTCTTCGTATCTATTAACGTCAGACACGTCAGAGAATAAAACTGGTTAGTTTTGATAAATCCAGGCCACGAAGGCACGAACCCCGTACAAAGGGGTTGCACTCTCGACCCTCGAGGTCTAAGTAACGCACGCAACTCGAGACGGTGATTTCCAACCCACGCCTAGGGGCCTCCAAGGATGGAACGGTCGCGGCATGGTAGAAAAAGATGCATGTTCGCTGGATAGGACGGAAAGAATGAGAGAGAAGTAGGACCTTGGAGAAGTAGGTGGGACGAAAGGGCCGATGTAAAAGTAGTACTTCCGTTCTGCCAGCCGTCGCGGCGCCAGAAGGACGGGCATGCGCGTTTTCGTCGACGCGAGTTACCTTCCACCTAGAACGAATGTTTGTTTTCTCTGAAAGAGGCGAAAATGGCTCCCCAAGTCTGATAATACCCGAGGAAACCGCGCCTCGGTTTTCATGGTCCTAAAGGGTGCAGCGCATTATCTAGGGAGCAAGCACGAACTTCTTTCGGGGTCGACGCTCT
>NW_011627065.1:439673-531692 GCF_000204515.1 Acromyrmex echinatior | reverse complement strand
ACAAACATTCATTCTAATTTCACCGATGCCCAGAAAACGGGCGTGGCGTTACAGTCGAAAGGCGAAAACCTTGTGGCAGGTGTCCACCTGCTAATTCCGTTGAACAAACATAACGAACCGAGTTCCATCGTGCTGAGAAGCTGATTATCACTAATACACAAACGAGCAGACAATTTCCAAGTTACATCTTGCGTAGAATTTAATCTGGATTAAATCTCTATTGCGGTCACGTTGGTAAAGATATACATAAACCACATAACGACATAACAAATGCGTCTAGTACATGAAATGAAATTGGTATTTTCTTAACGATCAGCAATTTCATTATAACGCTTTGCAAGAAAGCTTAACATATTAATATTTGAGAATGCACAACGTAATAGAAATTTTTTCTGACTCTTCATAATATTTAAGATACGTTATGAGTGCATGAGGCAGCTCGTACATTATAATTTGTCGAGACATTTTGACATAAAAAAACAAAGATTGAGTTAATCCAAGGATTAGGTGCGAGTCATGATTTATGCGCTAATATCGCGCTACAATGAGATGGGGAAGTTTAATATGTTTTTCGTGAAAGTCCTGGTGCGTAATTAATTTACATTCGCGCCTGAGAAGAGAAGTGCGAGTAAGTGTACCGAAAGCCGACCACGACTCTGCGCCGTCATTAATAATAATCCTGGAATTAACAAAGGAAGGGTGATGCGAATTATTAAATTCTCCGAGATAGAAAAGCCCGTTGTTGGTGTCTACCTTCACCACACTTCCTCTATTTTTCTTCCCTAATTTGCCGAGAGATTCGTTAGTCTTCTGTGCAATTTGCTTTGCTATTATTATAAAAGCCGCGTTAATTACTCGTCGTACTCGTCTACCAAAGGCGATATCTTTGACTTCATCCGGGATGTGGGAACAAAATTATACGAGACGTGATGCGTGTAGATCTACAATGAGTATCCGCTTGTGTATTGTAGCAAATTATATGCGTTATGCATTTTTTTAAATTATAAAGAAAATCTGAGATTCTACATAGCCGTTTGTATAAGCCAGGCTATGCAGAGAATATATTAAATTATTAAAGTTCGCCTCATCTAGTAGATAAAGACGTGACTTACGCTGTGTTAAAGGTTAATTCAGAAACCATTCTCAGTTGCCTAAAGAAGGAGTGGTTCGCTACTCGAGTGCGACGTGAGTGCTTCACGAGAGAGGACAAACGACGGCACAGAAGGAGATCCGTTCTTGTAAAGGAGGAGATTTACGATATTGCGCAATTCGTAGATCTCTAACAAATCGCGCAAGCCTTCATCGCTGCCTCAACTTGTAACTTAAGCGTGGAAGTCTGATTCAACGCCAAGACATTTCAATTACCATTTCGGTATTTCAAGATTTGCGGAAAATCGTTTATCAACTCGACGTGCGCGCAGATATATGTTGCATATATGGGAACATACAAAATGGAGGCAGAGAAAGACGGTACTCTCAGACTATCAAGTAACAACAAATACAAAAGCAACGGTGCTGGATATACGGTGGAAGAATTTCTCCACGAATTTATTACGATTTTTCTATTACAATCTCTCTTACGTTGCCTCGAACGTATTGCGTTCTCCTTCAGGCGCGGCTTGTTCGTCGACCGTTTCGTGGTCGTCTCGGGTTTCGCGGAGAGGAGCCGTCTCTGGAAAGAAGCGGTTATCAGTTTGACAGTGACGCGGTTAAAGGAGGAGAGCGAGAACTAGCGAACGAGAGAAGACGAGAGAACGACGTTGGGACGTTAGGTGAAGAGGGGTTGCGAAGGCATTCAATTTCCCTCTTCTCGCGGATGGAGGGCGGCACACACCCTTCCGTTCGGAGCTGTCACTCCCTGAGAATTATGGTCGCCGAATGAGTGGCTGGGGCGGGCCAAACGTCGCATAACTTACTTCTTCTTCTTCTTCTCCCGTTCCTGCACTCTTTTCCAGGATGTCTATAAATACGAGAATCGAACTTGTCTGCCTACTCCAACTACTCGGAGGCGACCTCAAAGTCTAAGCCTTTCGTTGCTGGATCAGATTCAAAGGGAACGCGACGTGAAGACGATCGATCTCTGGGAATCTTTAGGTCACGTATTGGATAGCACTGATTACGAAACTTATTTGTCTCAATGCGTGTTTTGTCGTTTCAACGAAGCTCGAGATGGTTCTTGAATATTTTTAGACGACATAGGGCTGCAGATGATTACCAAAAATTCCTCTGCGTAATTGTTTCCTGCTCTCCCGGAATAATGAAAATGAAATGAACGAATAGCGAAAAATAGAGACATTATTCTCTGTGTATTTTTATATCTTCAATTTTTGTTGCACATGTGTACATGATGCTTATTTGAAGAATTGAAAAAAAACATATAAATTAAAATTTTTAAAATATTTCTTAAAATCTTAATATTATCGGTAAAATTTTTATTTAAAATTTCGATAATTAATACATCATCCAGCAATCTTAAGAAATTTAGTTTTATTACATCTTTTTTATTCTTATAATTTTGAGGTCGATAATATGCTTTAAAACTTATAATTTGCTAGAAGTTAAATACTCGAAAACATTAAATTTGCTCGTATATTGTTATTCTATCATTAATTAACTAATTAAGAATTATTATTTAGTCAAAAGTGAGTGAATAATTTTTATTGAATAATTTTTATCTCATTTCTATCTTATTCAAAGCCGAATCTCCGGCCATGTTTGGAAGAAGTAAGGAATGTTTACGATCCTCTTATTTATGCCAGACATCTTTTCGGTGCCAGACATCCGCGACGATGAAGAAAGCGGTCGGAAGAAAAGTTTGTGGATTTAAGATCGTTGGACGAATAAACGAGCTCGATAATCGTTGACGGTTTCGACGATGGCTCAGGAAACAGCTGTCGTTAGAGTCATTGGAAGTTGAATTTTCCACACGGATTTATCAAGTTTACCGAAGCACCGCTCCATTTTGCCGCGATTTCTTGCTAAAGAGCTATATATCATTCGCTCGTTTCCCGAGAACCCTGACGTGATCTTATATTATGCCAACAGATCTGCTTTGACTTCTTCTCAAGGTACGATGGCCGTTCTCGTTCGCGAGTGCCGCTTTGATCGTCAGTAGGCCTGCAAGGATATGTAATTTCAGGTCATCCCCAGTACTTATCTTTCTTCGATTCCAAATGGAAATCCGTTCTCGGTATCGTGTTAAGCGTCGTAATTATCACGGAACGCGCGATTCACTGAGCGATAAATACGGCGCTCCAGAACGGCGCCCGTGATGCCTTTTTCATCGTTTTCGAGCAGCGCGCGCGGTTTACCCGCGTTGGCCTCGAAAAAAGTAGCCCCAGGACGTTCAAGCGCATAATGAAAACCTGATAAACTCCAGTTCTCACTGAAAATAACGGCGCAAACGGCGCAACACGACTCTCGCGAGAACCCGGCTTGTTTAAAACAACTTTTAATGACGACGAAAAGTTCAAGCTGAAAAGAGCATATCGTTGATGCGAGACAAACGATGTATCAACTTTATTATATATGACCTTTGGTGGTTATAAACCTATGTTACATGATATTTTTTGTTAACCTTATTTTGCATTTAGTGTTAAATAGTCTTTTCATTTTAACTTGATATTTAACTGTAAAAAATATAGTGTTTAAAATGTTCACATTGCAAAACAAACGTTTAGTAATAAAAAATATTTCAATTTTAGTATTTTAAATTCAAATATAATATTTTGCTTATTGAAAAAGTTTAAAAATAAAACATCTTTATGTGTTTAAAAAACGGAGACTAAAATAAAACATGTTAATATCTTAATTTTAAAATTAAATATTTCTTTTATGTATTTATATTTAATTAAATATATTTAAGTAAAATATTTCTTGTTGATTATTGTTGAGTAATTAACATATTTATTTAAGGTATAATTTGAAATATCGTATAATCAATAAAATATAATTCGTAAACAATTGAAATGTATCTACCAATGGAATTAACTGAATACGTTTCGACTTTGGATTTGAGTCCTCTTTAGTACGGAAGACAAGTATAAATAAACTTAACTTCCGTACTGAAGAGGACTCAAATCTAAAGTCAAAATGTTTACAGTTAACTTCATTGGTAAATACAATTGTTTGTGAATTATATCTTATCACCTTATAAACATATTATTTACGCATTAACAACTGCGGAGGTTCATATAAACATTTTACTTATACTTGATTTATTCTTCAAGTAAAAAGCCTATTTTTTAAAAGTATAATTTTTAATGCTAAGAAATTAAAAATGATAATGTAAAAATTAATATCCATTCAGATTATTCAAGAGAAATTGTCTCCAAATTCAATTGAGAGAACGTCATGTTAGCTTACATTATTAAGGCATTTTGCATCATATATGTATATACATGGCTAATTTTAACATCTCGTCTAAAATGAGCTTTACATCCGAAGTTTATATCGTTCATTTGTTTTTATTCGAGACAAACATATAATTGAAGCAATTTCCTTTATTTGCAGCACAATGCATCGCACCTCTGGGGATGGAATCGGGCGCGATTCCCGATGCGGACATCACTGCGAGCTCTAGCTTCGATAGCGGAAACGTCGGGCCGCATCGCGCACGGTGAGTGAATTACTGATTCGTTTACGCAGCGTATCACATACAAATCTGACGCAATACAAATCCGGAAATTTGATCATATTAACTCCGCTGCGGACCGTGAAAAACGCAGCGGCGTTCGCTCGCATCGCGAGACCGACATCGATGGCGTAATGCAGCGAATCAACTTGACCATTTATCGGCTCCATACCTCGTCGAGCGCTGTCTATTAACTGAACGCCTATTCCGGAAGTTCTCGATCTGTCTACTCCTAACTGGCTCTCGATTATAGGCTATTTAAGACGTCTAGCGTGCGATCGAACGGCGGTAGCGGTGAGAAACCGAAGAGGCAAAGTCATCATCTCCATGGAATGCGATAGATCATCTATAAGTTCATCTATAAGAGCAATTCGATAAGCTACGCGGGCGACACGTCCGTCATCTTGTCTGTCTTCGAGATAGTTGACGATCGACCGGTCGACTGGTTGCACCGTATATTAATCATGTCCTACTAAACCGCAACGTCTAATTCGGCCCTCAGCCCGCAATGAGGATTAATGACGCGCAGTGTCCCGCATGCGGAGCCATTTGTATCGGCTATTCCGAAGCTCTTAGACGTCGTTAACGTGCCCCGTCGCATACTCCTTCGATTATGCGTGTCAGCTAATTACCATTCCAGCGAGACAAACACACGACGAGGTGGACGGAACGGAGAACAGCGACGGCGAGGGACGAATGTTCAAACACAAGGAATCATCGGGACCACCTACCGCGCTAATAATCTCGCACTTGCAAGACATTAGTCGCTCCACCAGTGCCCTTTCGCCCGTAATTGAAATTCTGCTGCATTAACCGAGCCGTGCGTGAATTTTCAATATTCCGCGGGATGTAATCAACTCTCGTCACTATTAATCAATCATTGAAGCGTGAACATAAAACAAATTAATGCATGAAATTAATCCCGGCGTATCGAGGCGTAGGTAATCAGTTGATAGATAAAACGGAGATAAAACGGATATGTAGTCAATTTCGCAATCGACAACGTCACGCGAGAGTTTCTTCAGTGCAACAACACCGATATCGCTTCAGACCGCATTGTCGACTAGAACTTCTTTGACGGCATTTTCGAGGCTTCGTGGTACATTTTCGGGCTTCACGGCGAATACCCTATTTACCTATCCGCTTACCATACTCAAATACTCTTATGAATTCCTATCTAATATGCTGTAATCTCGGAATAACAGTTTACTTTATGTAAAATTTAGATTTTTGAAATCATGAAATCTTACAATTTTTCAATTTGTAGATAACACACACACACACACACACACACACACACGCAGCAGGTTTCTTCCACACACAAAAGATATATTTGATTTACAGCACTCGTACTCGCACATTAATCGTTTTATAGTTATTTGATGTATTGCAACGAAATGTATTGTGTATCGATAAATCGTAAAGTATCCTCAGAAAGAAATCCTCTCGATTATTCGACAACGACGTCGCTCGAGAGGATCTTATTCACCTTAGCAACGGATCATTTCCCTTCAGACGGTTCCTAAGTCCGATCTCGAAGCAACGCGCATCCCTCCAGTTCGACAAACCATTCCTCTCAATAATCGGTCCCTCCGTCTAAGGACGCGCTCCGATTCCGCCGACGTGGCAGCTCGCCGTTCAAGTCGACGTAATCGTCCGTTCCGAGATTTATCGCAGACCAGGAGTGCCGTGCGCGCGGAATGTCTTTGATGCCCCGGACTGTATCAAAGTGGCAGCCAGGCAGTTCGAGGTCTCTTAATGGGCTATGAGTTATGATCTTTGGCGCACGGTGGTGGATATTACTCCTTTCTCTTTCTCGATCTTATTCCCTCCCGCGTCCACGCCATTTCCACATCCGTAAGTCTCGGATTTTCTTTTGCTCGCTTCGTACGTTCCGCCTCTTTGCCACTCTTCTTGTCTCTCCCTGTCCTCCATTTCATTCTGTATTTTCCTTCCCGTGTTGCCAAACCACGTTGTGAGGCGTCCCTAGACAGACACACGGCAAATCCTAGTCGGCCGCTTTTACTGCCTTCCACGTCAAAGCAACACTTAAAGTTCTGACACTTCAGAGAGGACGGTAGCTCACCTCTTTATTGCACGAGAACATTTTTGCTCGAGTTCCGCCGGCGGATTCATTTGGCACCGCCACCCGCTTCTTCGGGATCTCATCTCTTGTTCTTCCCTTTCTTAAATTTTTCTCCGCCGAACACTCGTCCCTGTCGTGTTTCGTACAAGGAGGCACCCTCTCGTTGCAGACGAGAGATCCCGCTGGGAAATTCCCGAAGAAATGCTTTCATAAACTTTTCATAGTTAATAAACACGCTTACGATGACGATGCATGCCATACTCGGTATAATACGCTTTATTAATAAATGCCTATAAAATAATACTGCTTCATGGATTATCACATCGAGAATAGCAGCGTAATAATTTACGACGTCAAAAAGAATTCGAAACAGATTCTCTCGTCGGCTTTACGAGATATGGAATTGTATATTGCAGCATGCGTATTTCACGGCCATATCGCAGACGACAGAAAAGCTTTTTAAAGCCATAGACAAGCCCGCGAAAGGTATATGCGAATACAATTATTAGCTAACTTGGGGTAGCTTCGCTGCCATTCCCGCGACGGTGTCAGCTCATCTTTAATTCATGTCATCCGGGACTTGGTTCGATCGATAAATTATAATTTCATCCCGTATCGCGTTGGCGAGCTGACGGTTATCCGTCAGACACGCGGTCGATCACGTATTTATACGATTTCCTCCGAGTAACGATACCGTGTTTCCGCTCGCTCTCGGTACTCATACACTGCGATATGTAACAACATTTTCTTGTCAACGAATATGGGCGCGAATTCTTTGCACGTTGCAAATCCCGACGAACATTCAAAGAGATTTCAATATTACCGCACTACATTTCTCCGTGCATTCCGCATTCAGGAAGGTTTTACGTAATTTTGAAATGCCATTTCTTTAGACATTCTTATTCGAAGCTATAAACGAAGAATATCGCGGATCGAAATATGATAAACCTTTCTGAATTTGCATGCAGATAAGAATGTATAAGGTCCGTAAAAGCATCACGCAAGACGAGAAAGTTCGGATCACGCGCATTGGCGACTATTTTTCCTTTTCACGAGCTAGGGATTCCCCGGAGAAGTTCTCTTTTCCCCTCGACGATTGTAGCGCGATAAGAAAACGGGAGAGGGAAAATAAAGGTCCGTAATCCCAGAGCAAATATTTATTCTTCCAGGCTGAAGCAGGAGAGCCACGGAGGTGCCTGGTGTCCGAAACAGCAGATCACGGCGGAGCCGCGCGAATGGTTGGAAATCGATCTTCACACAGTGCACACGATCACGGCGACCGGTACTCAGGGTCGCTTCGGTAACGGTCAGGGTGTCGAGTATTCGGAGGCGTACATGCTGGAATACTGGAGGCCGAAACTAGGAAAGTGGGTCCGCTATAGAAACTTCCGTGGCGAAGAGGTAAATCTTAATATTACTCCGTTATTCCGATTCATATCTTTACGTGAATAATAAGCGACGTAACGACATGCTAAAAGGATGATATATCTAAGGCCTTTTATCAAGAACGATAAAAGTCCAGAATAATCGAGGTCAGGGATGTCTCGAAATAGCGCGGTGCAGAAACAATGTAATCAAGATATTTATAGATTATGAAGTAAGTACAGGTTAAAACGTACGAAGATTCCCATATTGACAAACCCGCGAAATTCATTATATATAATCCGCTACCTAGAACGTGCAATTTGTCACGATCGATTTAATCATGTGAATCGGCAGCGCTGTAGAAAGACATTTCGTTGGACGTTTGATTCGATATGGCGATTGCGGCAATCCAATTCGCTAGGTTACGTACATATGAACGTAGTCACGCGGTTAAATTTAGTCGCGAGCAATACGCATAAAGCCGTGCGCTCACGCAGATTATTGAGAATGATTTGTAGTTGTGTTCGCGAATGTCTGTGCGGCCACAGGCAGTAACTAAAGCGTGACGTTAACAAGACGTAAATCTCCGATGTAATATGCCGCGTTGGAGAACTCAGATGCACGGTACGTGATGTAATTTATACAGACATACTGGTAACCGTGAACCTAAGTCTTTAATTAGCGTCGTCCGCAATAATCACATTGCTACCGGCAATTTACCCGTCCGGCGAGAATAAATTTCGACAGTCGTGACCAGCGAGTTTCGCGAAAATGGTAAGATGTTCTTGGTCGAATAATCCGCATTAATCCACGGGAAACGATGGGCCTTCCTTGGAATTTCCTTTTTAAAAACTTCCTTTTTATTGCAAAATGTTATATGTATTTTATACGCTGTTAAAAATGTCATGAAATTTAATGTATTTTTTCTAATATTTTATGAAAGAACCCCGCACTAATCTTATGTAAAATGGATCCCAGTCGAATTGGCTGAAATTTTACTATAATGTAGATCATGTTCTGATCGAAAGTCCTCTTGGGCGCAAGGTCGAAAAATGGACAATTTTTGGCTATAATGGAAATATGGCTAAATTCCAACATTTGATTACAATAAAATTTCAGCCAATTCGACTGGGATCTATTTTACATAAGATTAGTGCTGGATCCTTTAGTGTACTTTCCATAAAATTTTATGTGAAATTTAATGCATGAATATTAAATTTACTTGTAATTTCGTTTTCATTTTACAACATTAAAGTTTTTATTTATCTGCTTGAAATTTATTTTCTCCTTTTAAACAGTACATAAAAAAATATACGTAGATTTTATTATTCTAATTCTTTTTTTTTGTGTTACTGTAATTTTAAATAAAACGTTTTATGAATTACAATTTAAATAATATTTAGTTTTACAATGTAATGCCAATTTAATAATTTAAATATTTTATCTTTTTATATTTAACTTTGAAAAAAATTTTGCTTGCGCCGCAATGGTCCTCCATTTTCCAAATTTCTGGATCCGCCAATGATAAATCCATATCGTAATTCAACAGACTATCTGATGTAGTCGAAATCAAGGAAACGTCCACCTCATAAAATCACTCATGTCTTCGCACGACGCGTGCCTATTTAACGCGTGCCTGCTCGTGGAAATATATCTCGAGCGAACTCGAACTCCAACTCACGAACCGGAGAATGTCATCGATTTCCGAAACCAACGAAAGAGAGGCGAGCGTCCGGTGGTGTTGGGGTAACTTTCCTTGGGAGTTGGCAGGCGCGGTGGTACTGCGAGCTTATTTGTATAGAAGGGAGGATCAATAAAATGAGGGACGAGGTCGTAGCGTGCAGGCAGGTTAGACGATTCCAACTCACCTACATACAGACAAGCGTACCTATCTGAATATGCGAATCCTTTGGTAGCGCGTGCATCTGACGAAGGTCGAATCCGTAGGAGCGCAGACTGAGTTACATTTGCATGCAACCATGAAGAGCCTTGCTTTTCGTATATATGTATTACGTGTATTCTCCTTAATACGGAGGCTACGTACATACCTAATATTTCATTTACATATTCCTCAAAATAAACCTATGTATTTTAAAGCAAATGTATTTTAAGATATCACGTCTGATACCAGACATTCTGGTACCAGACATCAAGCTAATTTTGCACATTGAGTAACGTAATTCTTTCTAAGCATTACTATTATTAACATCTACGTATAATTTATTCTAATTTTCGTGCAAAATTCATCAAAAAGTTGGGAAATACTGCATTCGCCTCTCAGTTACGAATTATGAGTCATAAGGTAAAAAAACGTATAATTCACTTTCCATTTGGACAAAACATGAAAAAAGATTTGTGGGAGTATTTAATGTAAAAATTTAACTAATTTTTTGTCTTCTTTCTAAACTTCGTAAAGAGGAGGGTCTTTTCTCGGAATTATAAAAAAATCCTGATTTTTGTATAATTATTATTTCACAGAATCTCTCAATACGATTCTCTAGATAGAAAACAAATAAATAAAATATCTGAGAAATCTTTCATCTTGTAACATTTGCATATCCCGTATAATTCGCTCGTAGCGCGATGTAAAGTACCTGTTGGGGAACGGAAGGGCCCACCCAGAAAACATCAGCGGTAGGGATAAACCTGCAGAAATTTGTGTCTCTTCTACCCGCTGTGCTCTCCGCGCTGTCCCTCGCTTAATTACACAATGAGACCCGGCTTATCCAACGCATAATCTTTCTTAATAACCCAGTCCGATACGGACAACATCGTCGATAGAAACCACGCGGCTGTCATCATCTATATTTTACAGCCAATGATCTTGAACGGAATTAAGAATAGTACTCTAAGAGAAGATAATTCTTTTTCTAATAAAGTAAATTATATATATTATTATCTCGGTATCGGATCAACTAATTTCCATTTGAGCATATTATAGATATTAAATATTAATAGATATTCAGTATTGACAGTAATGCTATCATAAAAATCTCAGTAATATATATCATATGTAAATCCGCATGATCCGTCGTGCGTCATCATCTATCGAAAATTTCCATTTAAATAAAGCTATAAGATATCTTATCTTCGTGTGATCTTCCATGACGACGCATAGCCATCAACACCGCCTCTAAGACGTTCAGCTACCAACGGTAGCAGCCTACCGCGACCGATCCAAAAGCAGCACAAAACATTAACATAAAATGGGTGTTGCTCTCTGCCACGCCCTCGCACCACTTCGAGTCGTCCGTTGGAATTCGCCTGCCACGAAAAATGACGAGAAATCGCGGCGACGGTCGAAGAATAATTTGAGAGACGATCGTTCGCCTCGGCGCCGCAGCGTGCTTGAGAAAAGTCTTTCACGACAAAGCAGACCGGCGAGTGCTGCTCAGGCCGGTCTGCAACGCGCGTGGGCGCAGAAGATAAATATCAAGATTACTTATTTTTCCCGGCGCACGTCTCAACGGCTCGTAAATGCCGTCGTAATTTGGTCTCGTCGTTCGGTGCAGCTCGGGTCTTTTAGAAATTAAGATTCGCCGCCGCATTGGGAATCGGATATCTGAGACCGCACGCGAAACCGGCCGCCGAATTGTGAGTCATCTTCATAAAAAAATCCGATAGCTGGTTGCGTCGCATTGTGCCGCGAGTATAACGAATCTGGATTATAAAGTAAGAACGTACAATGTAAATAGTATGAAATATTCAATGTAATTTTCAACAGCCAAGTTAGAACATTTTGATAGGGGTTCTTTGCAAAAAAATTACTAATTATAATGCACGTTGTAATATATAAATATTTAAAGCCTAAGATATTCCAAGTATTCATATATGCTAAAATCTTATCAGGTTTTCTTACATGATTTTTTAAATACTTAATATTCCATGTATTAGGTTGGATTAAAAGTTTGTAGTGTTACAAATTTCAAAATTTAAACAACTGTAACTTCGTTAAAAATGAACGAAATTTAAATTTAGAAAAAAGGTTTTAAAATCCCTACTTTTTAAAGATCATTATGACTTTTGAGTTTCTATGAGTCTGATAATTTTTATGTACAACAAGCTATAATCAACTAAACAAAATAGGTAATATTTTCTCATTTTGTGAGCTTGTCAAGTGCCCCAAAAAGAATTGCGAAAATTTTCGACTTTCTAATATGAAAGCTTAAAATTTATCCTGCATAATCAGTTTTTTAATGCTCCTAAAATTTTTTGTTACTCTTATCTCAAATTAAATAAAAGGGGCATTTTTATTTTAATTGCTCAAAACTCTGTTAAAAATCATCGTATCGCAATTCAAAAAATAGATTTGTAAAACCGAAACTTTGCTTTATCAAATCGTATAATTGCCAAAATTATTTTACATTTTTTGTAGATACAAGTGAAAGTACATAGTGCTACGAACTTTTGTTCCAACCCACTTGGATGTTCCATATTAAATTTCGCGACGTATCAATACAAAGCTTAACTTCTTCTCGCTTTCCGACGTGTAAAAATAATTCTAAATACAATCATCGAGGAGAGAAACAGGATGCTATTACACTCGGCAAAGCTATACACGTAACTGTCAACCTCCGGAAACGCCCACTATGTGGTTCCGTCGCCTGGCAGAAAATTTCTCACGTGTCGGTTCATTGTATTGGCCCATCCGACGCCTTGGTACCGTCCGTTTCAATGTGCTAAACATCAGGTACCGCGTCGCGGCGCAAATAAAACGGTGTCAGCTACCGGTCCCAATTATCGCGCCACCCAGCGCGGAACGTGCCGGTTCGCGCGGTCACGAGAATCATCTTTAAACGCATTTCCCATAGAGCAATCGTGAGTTTACTCTTGGTGAATAAAAAAAAAAATCACGAAATAGAAATGGAACCGCGAAAGGATAAATGGCTGAATAATTCATTTCATTATTACTTATTCATCCTCCTTTCTGCAATGATTAGATCTCTCGAAATCCACGAGTTATATATGTTCAACGTTCCACAAAACGACGTCAAATATATTTTAAGGATGCGTTTATGATTAATTGCAACGCGCTTTAAAAAGATAATACATATTCGAATTATTTTCAGAAACATATCGAAATTCAAAAAATTTCTATACGTATTTATTTTCTATACTATAAGATATGTGATAATTCTATAAAGATGAATAATGTCCCCCCTTTTTTGTTTTTTTTTTTCAAATAAATAATAAAATTAGGCAGTTTAAGTTTTTGTTGTCGTTAAATGCATTGTTTTTTGTACATTTCTGAATCATTTTGAATCATTTTATTAAACAAATCCTTTGAGACATCAAATATTTTCTTACCATCCATCCTGACGTATTACAGATGAATGTTCATAATTAAATTTCATCGTAATGCGTAGAATTTAAACATATCAAATTGATGAAAATCATGATATATAATAGAATTGTGAATGAACATACTATTTAAAGTCTGACGAACATATAAGCATAAAGGAAAGAAGGAACAAACGCGGAAAGGATAAAAATAGGAGATAAAGAAGTGTTTGCACCTGTCGGGATCGCGATGGTGATGGTTACATGGTCACGTAACCGACCATACGTGAGAATCTCGTACGAGCGAGTCGAGAGGCGCTGGCGAGCTCATAAGTGGAAAATAAGAGGTCCTTTGTTCCGAAGGGCCTCTTCCCTCGACGACGCCGTCCGAGAAATTCCCGATCCTCCCCGACGATATACGTTTCGACGGTCGACCGATCGAATAGAACGAGCCTTGTTCTATGCGAGAGAGCGCACCAAGCCTGAAATCACGCTGCGTGGAAATACTACGGTGCGGCGTGGCGCAATTTATATTGCGCACTGGCGAAAAATTTCGCTATCTCGCCGCCTGAGAATGTCCGTAAATGAGGCAAGGGTCAAGATTTTACACGGACGTTGATTCATCTCAGGCGTCGGGCCAATCATCGCAGACTCTTGTGTCTGTTTATTCATCAATAAGTTTACACGACACGTGCGCGTAGCATGAAAAGTATCGTTTAAACATATCATATATTAATTCATTCTGTCAATCACAATTTGATATACATATCTACATTATATATCGCCTGCGTGTGATAAGTTTGAATTTATCAATAATCAATACGACCATCGTTATGCAACTTGATATATAACTGTCGGATCTTTAGAATGTTAAAAAAAATCAGATTAAACGGAAAATATTGGAAAACCACGCTCGACAATATTGACATTAATTTTCAACATTTCGTTTGCTCAGGTTATCGCGGGGAACAAAAATACCTACCTGGAGTCGAAGCACGAACTGGAGCCATCAATATGGGCGAGCAAAATTCGTTTCCTACCCTACAGCTACCATCGTCGCACCGTTTGCATGCGCGTCGAGCTCTACGGCTGCCCTTGGAACGACGGCATCGTCTCCTACTCGATGCCCCAAGGTGACAAGCGCAACAATTGGGAATTCTTCGACGCAACTTACGACGGTTATTGGGACGGACAACTTCTTCGCGGTTTGGGACAACTGACAGACGGCAAGACCGGACCGGATCAGATTAAGATGGGTTACTATGACAACTACGATAGAAGTCAGGGATGGGTTGGCTGGAAGAACGACACGAGGTCCGGGCATCCGCTCGAGATCAAATTCGAATTCGACCACGTCAGAGAATTTTCGGCCATTCACATTTACACTCTCAACCAATTCACCAGAGATATACAGGTAATTCAGATCTATACAACATTTTACATTTTACATTTTATTGTGTAGCAAAAGATTTATAAAGGTTTTATAAGTTTATGATACAGAACTGCGTGTTTCTTAAACTGTTATCATTGTACCTACATACTTTATATCTCCCAGAAATATCTTTCTTATATCCATTTCCACTTACGCAAATTAATTTTAATCTCCGTTCAACTTACTCTTCATCTTTTTGTAATTCTAAGAATTAAAAAAAGATGAAGAGAAAATTGAACCGAGAGATTAAAGTTAATTTACATTGGCGGAAACGGGCATTATCTCCGCTTGTACATACACTTTTTTTTCACAAGTAAGACTTAAAGTACTAGAAAAATTTATTTAAAACTGGTTTTATGATTGATGATTGATTTCGGAATTCGTGTTTGCCACTGCCATTAGCTACTTATGTCCATTTATCATATTTTACTATAATTCAAGAAGATAACCGTGACGAGACCATATTTGTACGATAATAAGCGAGAAAAACTGTAAACGGATATACGTATGATATAGAGAGGAAATTGGAATGCCTCACGGCACTGACTTGCCGGTGAGAACGAAACGGCTGCTGAATAAAGTAGGCGGTTGGCGAAGGACGGAGAAAAAGATGTAAAAAAGGAAAGACGGACAGTCGCGGCAAAATGTGCGCGAAGATCTTCCGCCAGCCTTTAATCCACATTCAGAGAATAAAAAAAACAGAAAGAATCCATGGGGTTGAGGAGACGGTGTACGGCATGAAATCCAGTTTTCACGTTGGAGTCAAGGTCGGACGTAGGATGGGTAACGAGGCGCAACAACGGTTAGCCCCTGGGTTCGGCTGAAACGGACGGAAGGAGAAAAAGGAAACGACTCGCGGCTTGCTGGATCCGCGTTACGCTTCAAGCGACGGCACGGCGTAGCTTTGCCGGAGACGTCAGTTTTTCTGTAAAAATTTTTCGCCCCCACGGTCTCTTTACGCCTGAGTGTTTACATAATGGCTCGCTGAACACTTGGCTAACGGTAGTATTTTAATAAAATAATTCGGCACTTAGACGCTCGAGATAGCGAGACATAATTTCAAGAAAAATTACTGGACTCTAATAAAACCTAAACGGCCAATTGAAAATAATTTATGATATGGCGGAATATCATTTTTAACTTTGATTAGTAAATTTTATCAATCGAGGCTAAATTATATTGGAGTTAATTGCATGTTGAATGTAACCCAAAATGTGAGAAAGAAAATCTAGTTAAATTTATGAATTTCTTGAACGTCACAGGTGAAGCAAATCGTTATCGAATTTATTTAAGTCGGAAGTACAAGCAATATAAATTCGACGAGATATGTTATAACTATCTTAATTCATTTAGACCAAAACATGATTTAACTAGACGAGAATCACTGAAAGTCACCATTTTCATCGCGGGGAAATATAACTATAAATTTTCATAATTAAATTAAATCGCGTTCTGAAAGCCTGTTATTTCAAAAGCTCATATAAGTAAAGTTATTTAATATACATGCTGTTAACACTTACGTAATTCTCGTTGCGCATCAAGAAATTGAGTTCCGAAATTTAATACGTACGCTGGTTAACCACGAAAATTTTGCGCCCCATTATCATTCCGCGCGAGAATCCCTATATAATAGGCCACGAAACACTCTCTTACCGGTATCAAGATTTATCTGAATGGAGCGCCTCATTACCCGGCTCGAGCCCGATTGTGCGTCCGCGATCAAGCGAGTTGGAGTACTATGCGGCAGACGAGAGGCAGTCAAGGCTGAGACTATAGCTACAACGGCGATTCGTGAAAGAGACCAATGAAGGATTCGCGGAATAGAGACGGAAGGAGATGAAGATCTGACAGAGATGAATATCTCTGAAGAGAGCAGGATGTAACGTTCTTTCTCCTCTTCCTTCCTGTTCTCCTCTCTCTCTCTATTTCGTAAATACAATGAAGCGCAAGCGACGACCGAGAGAGAGCAGATACGTATTCAAATACAATACCGACAGTCTGGCAAGTCGACAGTTCGGCGAATGGGGCTGCAGAGTGGCAGAAGCTACCCCTAAACGACCTCTCCTATTAACAAGCGCGCGCTCGCGCGGATAGGACACGTCTCCCAAAAGACAGCGCTTCAAAGCATCGCCAGCTACCCACCCATCCCTCCAACTCGTCTTTCTCTCCACGACTTCGCGGCTGCCACTTCCTCTATGCCGACTTCCTCATTCTCCCGGCGCATCCGCGGGCGGTAGGCTTCAGAACGTCGAAAATCCATACATCCCTCGTCTTTGGGTCTAAGGGAGTTAGATAATCTCGGCTTTGTAATCTTCGTCCCTAACTCCTACGCTGTCTTATCTCTCTCTCAAGCTCGCTCCCTCTGCCGTTTCGTCCGTTTCACACGGTTCTCGACTGGATTCTCCTCGCTGAATTGTCTTACGCCTTCGAAGGATGAAATTAGCATTCCACGCGTCCTCACTCGCTCGGAACACGTTTGTGAGGTATTCTGTATTATCAAAACCGTCGATGTCATCTCGCAATGCGCCGTTAACTAATTATCTGTTACCGATGATAATAACGGTGATAATACTGATTACGTGAACGTAATCGAGTACCTTTGGTGTGTGTGTGTGTGTGTGTGTGTGTGTGTGTATGTGGATGGGTATGCTTCCGATCAAATTAATTCCGCATGTTAGCTCTGAACACATAGCGCTTTATCCGATCAAATCGCATGCGGTAATCAGGCTCGGTAGTTCGGAATACATGTCCTCGTTACAGAACGCCACTTGTGGAAATATTAATACATTGTATTTTTTTTTGCTTATTGTGTTTCAGATATTCTCCGAGGTCAGCGTTATGTTCAGCATTGGCGGCAGATACTACACGGGTGATCCTATCGTGTATTCCTACATGGAGGACAAAATCTTCGAGCAACCGAGAAATGTTACAGTCAAGTTACACCACCGAATCGGCAAGTTCGTCAAATTGAAATTCAAGTTCGCCTTACGATGGATTATGATCAGCGAAATCACCTTTGACTCCGGTGAGTTGTATAACGCTCGGCTTCTGCAATTTTCTCTACTTTCCACTTCTGTTTGCCTTCGGAGTTCGAATAGGAAGTTCGTAGTCGTGACAACACATGTTCAAAACTTTTTCCGTACATAAAACGTAAAAACTAACAGAAATATATATTATTATTCTACTTAATAAAAATGCAGAAAAAATTAAAGAATCTAATAAGAAAATATTTTAAATATATTATACCGAGACAATAAAATATTAAAAATATTAACACTATTATAGATAATTTCGAAAATGGAGCGATTTACGAGATTTATCATGTTGTTGTCAACGTATCTGTGTTACTGCTTTACATTTTCAATTAATAAACGTCATCAAAGTTAGCACCTGAAAATGCCGTATTCAGCAGCACGTGTTTCTATCGTGTTGCAGACATTGCTCACGGTAACTTCACGCCAGAAACGCCGCCCACGACCGAAGCTCCGCGATTGCGGGATAGAACTTTGACTCGCGACAATCCGTTGCAAGCCGAAGTTCCGGTAGCTAAGCAGGACGATCCGACTTACATGGCTGTGATCATTGGCGTCTTGACCGTCGTAATTCTGCTACTGGCGGTAGCCATATTCCTAATAGTCACGCGTCACAGACAGCGTAAGAACTTTGCCAGTCCTCTGGGCGCCAAGAGCGCGATTCCGACGGGCAATCATCAGCATCTGTCGCCAGAATCCGCGTACGGCACCACGGAGAAGGATCCCTCCTTGATGACCTACCGGGTCGAGGAACTCGACGACCGGTACGCCGGTACGAAGCTCACGACCCTACCGCGAGATCTCAATGATCGTCTTTTGGGCGATGTCAGGCTTGACGAGTACCAGGAACCCTTCCATGAGAACAAGTATCGAGAATCTCCTCATGCGGCGTACTACGGATACAGCACGGTTGTTGTAGACAACAAGGACCTTCATGACAACGTCGAACAGTCTGGTGAGTTCCTTGAACTTCTTCAGCATGACCGAGGTGCTTCAAAGTACAAATACGAGATAGACGAAATAGTCCAATTGTACCGCGCGTTATTTAATAACCCTTTGTATCATATATGTCTCAACCACAAATTCAGCATGAGTCGCAACCGTCAAGCAAACAATAATAAATATTTCGCTTGACAAAAGGGCAGTGAAAATAAATATTTTTTGCTGCACAGATGCCACGTACGATTATGCAGTACCAATGCCTGTGCCTAGTGTAAGCAGCGATCAGGATAGCGTATTCTCGAAATCGTCCTCCAGGGGTAGCGCAAAGGTGAGATGTAAAAGCATAATATAAATTTGTCGCATTAAGAGTTAAAATCTCTTCAAAAATTGATGAAATTACGAATCTTTCACATTTATTTTTGACATAACTCGAGTTTCTCGTAAAAATGAAAAAAAAAACATTATCGATATCCTTTATAATTATTTAAAGTGTGTCAATGAATTACAAGTATTAGAGATTAAAGATTAGAAATTGTTGTTTTTCTAATTATTCTTAAAACGAATATATTTTTTATGAAACGTGTTTGCTGGACACACGAAGGCGTTTTATATACTTTTCCGATGCATTAGGCGTGCTTGCAGAGCTTTTTTCCGCCGCCTCCGCCCCCGATGAGCGCACCACCTCTTCGAGGTTCCAACAATTTGACGTACTCGAATCCACCGAGTCCGGAACCAGTTTGCGAGCGTGAGCGCAGAAGTAGCAAGCGCCGCGAGCACTCCTTGCACAGATACGCGTAAGGACTTCTCGCAACCCGCAGGATATTCACGGAAAGCGAAAGGATCGAAGGTATGATGGATGCTTCAAGCAACGAGATCGCGTGATCGAATGAACCCTCCGGCACTGGTTCACCTTCCAGAACTCTGTTCTATTTAATGTTCCAACAATAATTCTTTCATATTTGTAACATTACACTAATTCGAAAGTTATATTTAAATAATAATTCTTTTGCTTTTCTTCGCGCTAGAAAAAGATACACTTTTCATTGATCCAGTTTCTCTCGTGTTATCGTGCTTTGTCCAATAATTATTCATGAGTATGCTATTATCAACTTCGTGATCAAATTAAACTGTCGTCTTGTGTGACGAATTCTCTTTGCAAGAGAATGCTTATAGAATTAAATTATTCACACGTATACATACGTGGTCCTGAATTTTACAAATCCATTCCACACGCTTTATTCCGTACGCGTGTTTTACAATATTTATACGGAGGGAAGGAACGTAAGCATGGAGCAGAGTAAAATAGCTCCAGTGCCGTGAGGATGCTGCGAGAACACACCCGTTGTTAATCCCAAGGTAAAGGGCGGTGGCAAAAGTAACACGTTGTATATTTCGAAGTAAACGCTGTGAGCGACCGCGCGGCGAAAGGGGTCGTAATCCTGCTTGTTACAACGACGATATTTTTTCCCCCGAGTTTAGCGCATCGCGAGAAAAAATAAATAAATAAATAAACGACGCGATCGCAGCGCGGTCGCGTCCGTCGCGAAACAGACCTTCTTCTCGACGAGCACTGCCATCGACGAATTACGAATTTTCGAACATATTAATTGTAGGCGCAATCTCGAGCAATCACGGTCTTTTAAAGAGATTCGATCTACGCAATTTCTACGAATAAGTATAATCTCGTAATCGAAGTTGTATTAAATTGGCATATCAGTTTTTTAATGGTAAAGTGACCTCGTGCAAACGACTCTTCCCGAGATTCGCCCGCAAGATCTGCACGAAAGTCTGTAAAAAAATCACACATTCTAAAAAATATTGGTGTGGATTTAATTTCACGCAGTATTTATATAATTCTCACTTTGATATTATGTAATAACCCCTGATGTGTTAATGTAACGTGTGGATGTAACACCACATGATGTGGATTTAACATCATGGATTTTAAATCCATACCATGATAGGGTTGATATAAATACACCGAGGATTAATATTAATATCAACACGATAAGATTTATATACATACCATACGACGTTGAATCCATACTGGCATCTTTTTTTTTAGAGTGCAGTACATATATTTCGACGTCCATGGTTTTCAGATTATTCATTGAGAGTCAAATCTCAGCATCCGTCGCGTTTCAGCGTCTCACACTGCCAAATCTTTTCGTAGTACGAAGTGGAATTTCGTGAACGAGATGTAACGTGTGACGTTGCGAAATGCCACTTCCTCCTGTCAATCTCTTCGAATGGCATCAGGCAAACGATGTGTAATCGTTACGAGGAATATACACATGTCAACGTGTGCGGACGAATTTCCAAGGAAGAGTCGCGTTAATGATTTGGTCTGTTCGGCGCGCATGTGCAACAAGATCAAGCTCGCTATCGATCCAAGAGGAACGCGTGGCAACCAGGGAAAAAAAAAGGACCGGGGCGGATGAGATATTTATCCGATGGCGCGATCGTCACGTCGGGTCGAAGAGATAATTAATTACTCGCTTGATGGAATAAGCGGGCGTTTCAATTATTCGCGCGCATGAACGAACGCCAGGCGACGCGACGCTTGACATCAGGAGGAAAAAGCCGCGACGAGATCGACGTAACGATATTTAAAAAGGAGGAACGATAGCGAGCTTCGATCCCGCCTCACACAAGACTGATGTCATATAAATAATTCAGTAATCCGACTTGCGCCATGCACGCGTATGTCATATTATTTATTGTCCCGTGACGGATTTTTAATTTATATATACATATATATATATACATACGAAAAAAATAAAAAATATATATAGATATATATATATATACAAAAAAGGTAAAATACGTATTATCGTACGACGACGAATTTTAAGCATATAATAGATTATATATAAGTCCAATTAACTTTATTTCTCTATCTCTACCGACATCGCCTTCATGCAACGAGGAGAATCGAGAATTACCAGCGTTAAGGAACCGACAATACAGGGATGAGACAACAATAACTACATGTGTACGTAATTGAACAAAAGAGAAAAAAAAAACGTAGAGAGATTCGGGATATCGGGTGCGCAAGGATGAGAGAGACCCTCGACCATATTGTGATATATAATGAAAAAGAGCCCGGCTCTCGCGAGTAACATATATATATAGGCACGTTATATGCTTAAGCGTGCCTTGCGCGGTGGAGCTCTCCCTTGAATTTCACCCTGAAAGAGCAGCCGTAAAGTGCACCGACTCTCTTTCTCTCTCCTAGGTCGACGAATGGCTGTGTGCACCTGTGTGCGCGGTGCGAAATTTATTACCGGTTTAAATATCTGACGTGGAACGTGGCATGAAATTTAAGGCTCGTTCGGCGCTTTTACCGCGAGTCGTTCAAATAGTTCTCCCGTACGTATTATTTGATCGTCCATTGACCGCTGCACTTTCTTTGATTACCGATCGTAATCTATTAAGCTCAATTTTTCTCTCATTTCATCAAATCGGTCTCTACGGCATCATTTCGAGTCTCGCTCTTGCAATATCATATGTCCCGAGACCGAATATACTAATTGACATTCCGCTATTTTTTATCCGAACGAGTGATTCGAGGGATGTTCGCGCACATATCGGTTTTTCGATTAAGCGTGAGACAGTTTGGCTCGTCGAGGAGAAATTTAATCGAGCGTTCCCCCGCGCAGGTCGCGCCCTTTCGCGGCAAGAGCGGCGCGTAGCGTCTACAACGATTGGAACATTGCTATGTATATTTAGTGTTTAATCGATATCGTCGCCACGTAGGATGTTAGGAAATTTAAAGAGAAAATTAACAGTGACAGCTTCGAACGCTTCTCGAGTGTAAATATTAACCGTTAGGGACCTCGTACATATACACACACTTTCTTCAAGCGCCTTAAGTTGGGGGGGGGGCACCAAGCAAATAATTTCGTCGCAATAATAATCGTCGTCTTTTAGGAACGGGAGATATCACGTACAAGCGGTTATCGTTATCGTAATAGAGCGACGACGGACAAAATGATCCGCGTCGCCATCAAGGTCCATGGGAGCTCGATCTTCGATTTCGTCGCTTTTAAGGGACCGACGCGCGATCGTGCTCGCCGAGTTTCCTCTTCGTCGATGGTTCTCGATAATTTTCTCGCTCAACGATCACTGTGATCGATTCGCCGAGCTATCGTTACCACGACACGGAAAATTCGAGTACCTTGAACCCTCTCTCGTACTTCCAACCGCTGACAGTCCGCTCCTGGCAATAATCGTCAATTTTGTCTCCTAAACTAACATGAACGTGCACGTGCTCCGCGTGACGCACGTCACGAGCGAGCTAGATCAGTAATCGGTAAGAACGAGAGAAAGACAGCGAGATAGCGGAAAGTTAGTTTGTGTAAAAAGAAGTTGCGCGCGAGTTAAGGGAGATCCTCTCCCCGACGAAGGAAACGATAAAGATGACGATGGAAGACACTTTCGTATCTGCTCACGGCGTACTTCGTACGGGATATTTTATATCTCTTTTATACTTGTATGAAACCGCACAAACTGCCGACAGTGCCAGTTGATATTCTCTATTACAACGTGTGAGACCGTTCTCTAGTATCATCTGTAATTTTCTCGTCGTTTTTTCATAACTTCTCATTAACATTTTTATACTTTTATATGGTGTTGTTACTTTCGATTTAACCATCCAACTGCAATCATATTTTTACTTTCTCTGTCCAGCCCAAGTTTCTGTGCTAGGTTTTCAAAAAATGTGGAAAAATTCAACTACTCTTCAATATCCTTATTATATACTTAAAGGGTAATCTATATTATACACTTAACTAAAAAAAAGATATTTAATTTATTTATGAGAAACATATTTATTTCACTGAAATAAATATTTATATGCTTAGCAAATGAGTCATTTATATTATTTTTTTTACAATTAATGAAATATGTTTCACAAAAATGTATGTTTCATTATCACAATGAAATTTTTTCATAACTAATAAATATCGAAAAGAACGTAAGTAACATTTACTTGGACATTTTTCTCTCAGTGTTAAATAATTTTTTAACAAGATATTTTAAAAAGAGCAACCGTGCTCAGTCCTTTATTTCGGAGAAATGGATTTTAAAGGTAAAATTTCGCTTATATGCCAAAAAAGATCTAAATTGCAGATGGAAGGTTAATATTACCGTGACACGTTTACCCAAACTTATCACTTTTTGTAAATTACTCTAAGCTAAGAAGAAGTTTCTCTAATCTATTGTTCTCTAATATAAAATAACCGAACAGTGAGAATGGCGATTGCTAAAGACAATGCGTGCAGATTATCCGAGCTCTCGAATAGCATCAACGTACAACAAAGATCCCTCGAAGACATAAATAATGGCATCTATAGTAACTGGTCGATCCGTTAGAAACTAGTTCAAGCAGAACCGGATACCATTATCTACATCCTAGGAGTCAAATTGGACATGGTCGTAATTTCAAGTTATTCTCATCAGCAATGAGAAGCGTTAATAATCTCGGGGGCTTAAAGGGGATTCGTTCTTCCGGATCGCGCGCGCGCATGTCATACAACTAATTCTTATCGCCGCTCTCACAGTATCGGAAGATAGCACGGAGATAGCACTGTCTTGGCACCGTATGGGTTCCTTGCCCTCGATATACGTATGTACTTTTACGCCAGTCGTAAGTTTTCTTCCGGCCGCTATGTCGAGGGCGATACAACGATACACGAGCACGGCCCGCCGATATAACCGAGATACGACATGATCGGTTCTGCATCGGTACGTACAATGTGCACAGGAACACGGTGCAGCCGGTGCGACCGGGGAAAAGTCTCGGGCATAAATCACGCATGTAGCCCTTTTTCTATCTGACATGAGAAATGCGAGAAGAAGCTCCGGTTGAACCGACGACACGGGGTCCGACGGAACGCGCGGCAGACGGAAAGAGGGGAAACTGGCCCATCTTTTATACGACGACACGTAAGTGCGTGCGCGTACATGCGACTCTACGAGGAAGCATGAAAAAAGAAATGGACCAACCTGAGAGGTCGTTTGATCGATCGACCTTCGGAGCTGCATTATGCTCGCGGGTACATCGCAATTAATACGAAACGTGCCGAGAGAAACCGCACAAAAATTTATTTACATGATTCTCCTTAATTAAACAGACAGCAAGTTTCATAAAATAAATTGAGATAATAATCTTTTTCCTCATATTTATGCTAAAAGTACTTTTAATGTATATGATAAGATCACTGACAGCTACTTATTATCTCGCAATTCTCATGAAGATAATAATTCTTGTACGTATCACTACGACATTTATAACTGCACGATGAGTTCGGCCACGTATATGATTTCTGTACGAGAGACTCGTCAAGAGCAGACACCGTGTACATAAAAGATCGATCGTGAAATACCTCGCGTCTGGCTGTACTGTACTGTATTGTAGAAAGTCGAAGAAAGCATGGTGAGCAGATACGACGACGACAATGACAACGATGATGGTTTATCAATAGATTTAGCACGAGCGATAATAGGAAACTTTCCGCCACCCCGAAGGTATTAAATGCGCCGCATAATCTCTCGATGTATATAGCGACTGTAATTTATACATACATATGTGTAAACGTATTATAAATACGCCCGTCGATGCGCGGGAGCGACCATTTGTATATATCTGTATTATATAATGTAAACGACGAGTACGGAGGGGCGGTACCATTGTGAGTGTAATTATATTGATCAATAGCATAACGCGAGTACCGGATGCATATTTGATATTTGTGTGCCTGTATCCTTTTGTATGCTATCGAGATAGATAAAAACAAAACTATACATATTATATTGTATTAATTGCGACGTAGGTGACTACGAGGTGTGTAACGTAAACGCATACAGTACACGAACAACAAGAATACATACACGCATGCGTACACAAAGTCATACACACAGATTCGTCGGATTAATTGGCCGACGAATAAAATAAAACTTTTAGCGAAGCGAACATGATTTTATGAGATTTTTTTTATAACCTTGGAAAAATCATCTTATCTTATTTTATCAAGATTTCTTGCTAATCTAAGAGAAAATATAGTTCCTATAATCCTATTCAATACCTTTCTTAAAAAAACTGCTATATATCAATATCGTGTGTCAGCCTTGATTACGAGAATAATTATTTTAGTCAGTTTCAATAATTGCGTTATCGCGTATAAGTACAATAAAAAAAATCTCAGACTGCAGCAGCTATTGAGGATCAATTATCTAGGTAATTGCAGAATAATCCAATGAACAGTTCGTTTAATTGAAAATCTCCGGAGATTCCATAAATACTCTTTAATCTTCATAAATGAATATACATTTGAAGGTACGAGGTATTACATACTTAAAATCAACTGGGAATTTGTTTATTAGCTATTTTGTAAAGTGATTTATACTTCTAGAGTTTTGAAAATTCAAATTTATAACTAACAAAATGTATTTCAAACTGTTTATGGACTAGATTAAAAATTTTTATAGATATTAGATAAATAAATTGTAAATTTCTTTAATTTAGTTTGGATCACAATATAGTTATGCAATAACTCATGTGAGAAGTCTATGAACTATATTAAAAATTTTTACGAATATTATAATAAATAAATTGTAATAAGAAAATTTAATTTTTTTTGATCATGATGTGAAAAGTTTAAATTTTCGTTTTTTCTTTTTAGTTTTAATTAAATTATTTAGTTTTAATTAAATTAACATATTTTTACGTAATTTCAATATCAATTAATTTCTATTCTTAAATTGGATTAATTTTTAAAGGCAATAACCATTATTGTTTTAGTAACGGGTAACACACAAAATATACATGGTAAAAACTTTTATATTAGAAGTGTTACAAACTCTGCCTAACGTACCCACGTATAGGTCACGTCACGCTGGGCTTTCGCAGTGTCTGTCGTCCTTTCATCGTACTAATTTGGCACCGTCAACGACGTCATTTGTCATTCTAATGGCTAGAACGACGACCGCGTTTTTAATGACTCGAGGGTGAAAGCGGCACTCTGTGCGTTCCCTTCCATTTCACCACCCTCCCCTCCCCTTCATTCTCTTTTTTCGCAAGTTCCTCTTTAATTTGCCCTCGACACGCTGCTTTACGCTTCATCCTCCAAGTCCTCCAACTCTCTCCATATCTCTCTCTCTCTCTCTCTCTCTCTCTCTTTCTCGACCCTTCCTCATCCGTTCAACCATTTTCTTTCGAGAAAACGTAATGTAAAACCGAGAAAGAAACTCGTACCTCTTTCCCCTCCTTATTCTTTCCCTTTGTATATACACTCTTCTTTCAGTAAGTTCGTATTTTGTCTAACCAGTATCTCTTAAAGCGTAGATGCATAAAAGCACCATTTTGCCAATGTATTTCTTTGACTATAATACTATTTCACAAGATTGCAACCTTAGCGTTTTATCTTATCCTCATTGATTCTTTTAAAGAAACGTGTTTTGCAAATATATTTATCTTCTCCTAAAAAGATATAATACACAAGAGAATATATATTTGTTATTTATACTTTAGTGAAGTAATATACGTATATAAATATAATTATAATATAAATTATAATAAATTCGAAGATATTGCAGTTGATAAATGTAAGTATTTTCAAAATATTAAGCATGCTTTTAATTGCACATTTCATAAAATTTATATACCTTTGGTGCATTTTTGGTTTTAACTTTTGTTTTTTCAAACGAATGATTTTTCGAAAAATTTAGCTATTATGGGAAGAATAGATACAGTCGAGTCCTTTACGCGAGCAAGGAAAAAGGAAGGTACGCTAATGAGCTTCCTGAAAAAGCCCTTGTAACCACTGATTACTGTTTCTCATCCATCAAAGTGTTACCGCGTAAGTGTTGCAAATACAGTCTTACCCTCGAAAATACTGCTGCGTCATATTCGAAACTATGGTCAAATCTTACGCAAGGGGTGGCACGCACGGAGGAGTTCCTTTGTGCCCCGTCGCGTCGTGTTCCGCACTGGCGCCGCGGTTATCGCTCGCCCTAATTTGGGCCTCGATTAGGTGTTCACCTTCCACTTACAAAGTTGGCGAAGTACGGGCACCTTTGTGCGCAGGGACGCGTATACATTATCATTCGCGTTCGCAAAAAAGAAGCTCAGTAAGCGTTGGCTTACCACTTCGTTCACACGTAACAAAATTTGTAAGTTATAGACGATCATCTGGAAAGGACTTGATGTTGAACATTTTCCAGCAAGGACATAGCGTAATACAATGAATCCTTGTTTTTTGAATAAGGATTATTTAAAATTATTTTTGATAAACAAGGATGTAATGATTCACTGTATTACACTGTGTTCTTGCTGAAAAACGTCCACTATCTTCATCATTCCAAATACAGTTTAGTACCGAATTAAACGGTGATAATCATGCGAGCGAATTTCCGTTAGAAATTCGAATATCCATTCACGATGCGATAATTGTTTTCACTGCATCTCACAACTCGAACGAAAACAATTGTATCAACCTCGATTCTCATAACTTCGCTGCCTCTGAAAGCTGTAATAATTGTTTGTAATCACGCATCGCGATTAGTAGAGAAATTTTGGTGACAGGCTCAAGCATGACGATGTATTCTGGCGGTTGTCGCCACGATAAACCAGCGGTTTGTTGTAGCCGCAGGCTAGTAGGTAGCTGTGTCGAAGTAAATCCATCCCTGACGTCGGTTCACGGCGGAACTTTACCGACCGGATGCCGACCATGGGGTTCAACAATCGCGTGCTCCTGGAATTCTGTGCGTGTGGGTGCGTGAGGGACGTACATGGAACTACGAAATCACGGGGTTCGACGCATAATGTACGACGTGAACACAATTTGTGCCACGGTACCTGAAATTCGCCTAGGACTCTGAATTATGAGGAGGAATAAGCTTTACGCAATCATGCTCTGAGGTCAATTTCGTACACCACATTTTATCGATCCGTCGACGCTGCCGGGGTCAGAACGATTAGAATACAGACCGAAGCTGCTTCGCGAGCAATTAAACGATAAACGAGCAAGTGCTTACAGTGGGAAAAAAAGGGAAGTATCAATTACGCCTCGTAACATGAAAGGATAGAGAATTAAGAGGCTTAGCCTCACATCGTGTGAGCTTTAAAGACATTAATCGCCAACTCGGAGCCGCACGATCCCTTAATCTGCCGCCGTTTTATCCGAGCATTAAAATCCAGATCGCGTAAAATTTGTGAGAATAAATCCTGGCCTATCTGCCTAACAATTATGCAAATAATATCGTAAACTTGTTTTCTAATATCAGAAAACTAATCATATAGTCACAAATTGCAAACATAATCAATTTGCCTAGTCAAAATGTATCAAATGTAGTTCTTTTTCTTTATCATATATAAATGTATAATTATAATCTAGTCTGCATTTTTAAGTGGACATGTTGGCACGAGGTCCATTTAGTGACACAAGTCGACACAAACATTATTCTATCTTTCTCGACACTCAGAGAGTAACAAAGACAGAACACTTGTATCGACTTGTATTAATAAATAAAAAACATCCACGTTATATGTACGTATATTAGTATGTTAGGATTATCCAACAAAGAAGATAAAAAGTGGCACCATTTTCGTCGCGAGTATCTACGGGGAAGCATTGGATGTTCGCGTTTAGCAGGTGCGCAATCTTAGTCCTTCAGAAGGCTCGTTGAGAAAAATGGACGACAATTCGAAGCAGACGGTGCCCGAGCGGAGGCACCAGCAATTCTTTACGCGACGTGTCGGTGTCAAGAAGTATCGAGTGTCAAATGGGCAAGTCCAAAGACAAATATTCTCTCATCGCTGAAGCAGGATGCGTTGAAACTCGTCGTTGTCGCCCTCAATGGATCGTTAATGCTTCGCGTTCGCGCGAGCTCTCGCTCGCATCTTTTTTCGCTCGCATTTTTGTCCGCTGCGCAAAATTGTCAGAAGGAAGTTCTCGCAAGCCGCGTTAAGCCCCGGTATCACGATATTCCACTGCCTAGGTATATCGCGTACGCGCGGCACGTTTTCAAAGCCGCCAAATTGCCCGGCAAATTCATAATAGCTTTTATAATTGGGAAGACAGCGCGCAGCCGCCCGCAGACGATTTATTCTTGGGTGAAGTTGAACCCACAAGCGCGCGTTGATCCCCCGCGTGTCTTATTCGACGAAGCCTGAATAAAGTGGGAAGAATAGAGCTGATGGAATACGCATGACGAGAATTTCATATTGCGATATTGTCAACCATTTTGCAAATCACATTTAAGAACTAACTGAAGGATTGGATGTAGGTGTACAGAATTTATGATGTAAATCATTTTACGTAGTTCGGAATTTTCCTGAAGATTAATTTACTGTTAATCAAATTAATTCACCAAATTATTATTTTAATTCTATTGAACATATTTATAATTCTTTGTAAGAATAAACTTGCGAAAATTCGCAAATTTTTCCTTATCTATATTTCATCATATATTTATTATTACATACATTTTTTCTGTCCAATCATATACTAATATATTAATCTCTGTTCTCATATTCATTTTGTATTTTGTATGTACAAACGACGGCGTATGGTATACCAGCTTTGCGTATACTTTTGTTTTTTCTACTTCACTTTCTATAGTGTTCTGAGTTCTGATATACACTGATATACACTGTCAATACTGAAAATCTATAATGCACGTTACGTACACTGTAGATCCTCAATACTGGCAGTATATATCGAAAATGGCTTATATTATATGGTTAAGTTTTTTTTCTCTAGAATCTTTTATTCTTTCTATAGCTGGCTTTATCTTTGATGTATGTCTCAAGTGTAAAGAATCTGTGTAAAGATTATAAATTTTGTCAGTAAATAGCGAGTAAAGAATTAAGACGAAGAAAGTCATTTTATTTTTTATTCTATCCAAGCGAATAAAATTAAATTCTTAATTATTTAATTAACTATTTTGATAGCAGAAAAATTAAAATTTGTTTAAATAAGAAAAATCCATAACGTACTCTCATACATGATGGAAAATTATTGTAGAACATGAATCTATTTTTAGTGAATATATCAATCTTATAACTATACATAAGAAGAACCGTAATAAACCCGAACTTTCAGTTCATCTCGAAGATGCTAGTGAAATGTATATGACACGAATGCACTCTCACAGACATAAAGCGCGAGTGGATATGGCACAAACAAGAGATCCCCGTGACATCCCTTCATCGTCCCGCCTGATCTTCGATGTCCCGACCTTCCTGGCGATGACATCTAGGGCTCAGCCACGATGAGATCCGATGAAATCGAACCAACGAGCTAATCCTCTCCAAACCACTTCGCGAGTTGTGCCGGGACGGCTTGCACTCGAAAATGACGTCGCGACGTCGCGATCGAATTGGCCAGCTGAATTACGCTCGGACAGACAAGGGTCGACAATAACGATCCTTTTAATCGCTGATCGCACATGATGGTCCGCGTGGAATCATGCCTACTCTTCATCCCGACGACCGGATGATGAAGCCTGAAGTGATTGTCGTACAAATGCGCAATCGTGTTTCAGTGATGCACTTTTACGCAACAACTGCAAGCATCCAATTGCAGGCACTTTGCTCTAGGCTCGATTATATAATTGATCAATTTGGACCCCCACTGTGATAATGAACGTTCACTTTATTACTCAGAGGCATTAGCTTTTTGTCTCTTCATTGTTTCTGTTACGTATTCGTGTGCATCCGGCTTATGTAAAAAAGATTACGTGAAAAAAGCTTAAACGGTTCTTCAATCAAAGGAAAAAAAAGCCAAACAATCGAGAAGTATTTATTAGAAATAATATAAATGCAGTATTATACATCGTATTATACATCGGTGATTTGTATCACATATGTATATAAATTTATACAAAAATATTTAAGTACTAAAATCTGCTTTGATCGAACATAGAATTTATTTAATTAGATTTATTCTCATCGATCCAAATTTGTATTATAATAATATATAATAAAGCTCTCACAAGAAACGATATATATATATATATATATAATTATATATATATATACGATATATATATATATATATATATACACACACATACATACATACATACATACATACATACATAAAAATTCACACAATTGACCGATATATAGGATTTTTTTTTATTTAATTAGATTTATTATATACGTCACTCTTAAGTAATAAAATCGTATTGAACATTAAATTAAATTATATTACTTTGTTGTTGCAAAGTTTTATTAATAGGGACAATTATCAAGTGCAACTGTGCAGAGAGAAACATTTGTACAATGACCGCAACGACTATGTCGCATCTGTCTGTGGATACTTTGTTGCGTATGCTCGATTATAATTGATCAATTGCCGCAGTAATGAGCAGCTATTTGATTATCCGCTCTCGATAGTATTATATCCTTCCTTTCAACAGTTTATTATCGATATAACATTGGATATTCAGTTAATTCTGTAACCAATATTTATTTTGCTATCATTAATTGTTAATATGCGATTGTCTCCCCCCCATAATATGATATTATCATTGTAGAGGGAAACACAATTGATTTATTAACAAGAAATTTTAGAAGTTTTAAAAATATTTTTAATAACAAATTTTGAACGCTGTAATTATTTTACACCATGGAAATATAAATATAATTTTAATTTACACAATCGCACAAATTTTTCATCAACGATATCACTGTAATTTAATAAAACATTTTTTTAATATGATAGAATCTCTGCTGTATTAGTTTGACATATTGCCCGGAAATATAAAATAATTAAAAACGGGACAGACGTCAAAACAAACGCTAAAAAAAAGTGGTTTTAAAAAATATGTCTACCTGATATATTGAACTGATAGCAGAATTTTACAAGCTCGCTTTATCTCGATTTAATTTATAAAAAGTTATTTGTGTACGAATGCAACTTGAAAAATTATTGTTATTTGGCAATCATTATTATTTCATTTATTGGCTTTTCAGCAATTATTTGTTTATTGTCTACAAACACGAATCTTATTAGACTTTGATAATTTGTACCCGTTGTAATTTCAAACGCGAGATGATAATTTTATTTAAATTTCTTACTCAATGAAGAGGCTGCAAAGACGCGTGAGTTTTTTTTACAAAATACGAGAAAATATTTTTAATTTCGCCACAAGAACGTTTCGACTCTTCCTCCGCGAACTGAATCGAGGTATTTCTTAAACTAAAAATAAAGAGAAACGTGGATCGTGTTTTACGATTGTTTACCACGAAAGGGATGCCTCCCTGGATCTTATGAATTCTTTAGATTCCAATGGAAGAGGAGGGATGGAAGCAATCTAGCGGAGAAGGGCGAGAAGAGAAACAGCGCGAAGTTTATCTCGGTTTATCCGAGGCTACCGTTGTAAAATTCAACGTTGCCGGTATCGAAGGAAGGTACCGAATTCAACTCTGTGTTTCGGATAATTCGAGAAGTCGCGTCACGTAGCATCGGTGTAAACTAACGAAGATATACGAAGACCTGTCGCCGTGCACGAAATAAGTCGAAAAATATAACTCTTATGGTTAGAAAATCGTTTCGAAAAATTATTTAGCAAAAAATGAATCGTTATTTTTTGGGGATATTTTTTTGAAATATTTTTTTCACGCACGTACATTTCCTTTTCTTTCTTTGCTATAAAACTATCATAAATTCAATAAAACTAACTTTCTATTTGATTTAATGTAGAAATAAGTGCATAAAATTCAAGAGTTTGGTCACGTAACGTATTTTAATTTATTCCGTATATGCACCGATAAACTTTACTTCATTATCATATTTCGCATAGAATACAACGTGCAACGCACTTATTCATCCTTACAGCGCCCAGAAAAGAACGTATCGTGTATTTCCAATGTATGTCCGTCACGTAACGTAAGGTTACGACGAAAATTTCGCGCGAAATTTTCTGCGAAGCGCGTCTGCCTGTTGGCTGTCGGTGCTTTTGATATCGTCAGCGTCGAGACTTGCCAAAGTTCCTTTCGCGCAGACCGGATACGTCGTTATGTACGCGGACACGTAGCGGGAAATCGCGTAGACGCCGGAGGGGGCACGCGCAGCATCCGGTGCCCAGGGTGCATACGTGCGCGCGCGCGCGTCTGAGTATACGCAAAACAATGCAGACAGCCATCGCCATATATTATTCATCGAACAAAGGGCGAGCGCTGGAACAGCGGGTAAGGCGCGAAGGAAATAAGTTGTCACCTCCAGCTGCTGGTGCACCGGACTCTGTCATGTGACAGGCCGCGATACGTGTTCGTTCTTTTCACCCTTGAGCGAACGCGTCACTGTCCTAAGACGTATCGCGAAATGTCTTCTCGCAGATCGATGAGAACTTACTTCACGATGCAGGGAAAATGCAGGGAAGAGAACAGGTGGAAGAGCCGCAGCTCTCTTTACGACCTCATACTTTGTTAAAAGTTACCGTTTTAAATCCCATTCGACATAACATATAAATGAAGGTAAAGATTACATAAATGTGTAAGTATGTAGCAGCGTGACATATAAGTTCATGAAACAAATAATGTGTGACTCTAGGCGACACTGTTTCTCATTGTTGATGCAATTTTCTTGTAGCATATGGATTAACTGAACAAAATCAGAGAGGAACTAGGTAATTATCGTATCGTTTCTTCCGAGATCAGACGACGACGGAGACTTTCCGCAGACTTATGCTTGCCTCGTCGAAGATAAAGACAAAGAGTGGAACCAGTTAAGGAGGGTTGCTACGCTTCACGGGTCATCGAACTTTATGGGAAGACGCGAATGAATCGTGGGAATATCTAAATGCGGTGGATTTAACGTCCCCGGGACTATTTCCCGTGGGCAAATAGATCGCAAACATCGACGGCTCTAAAATAAATTATGACTCTTGTTTGTAACCAATAAAAATTTTAAGATGCTTTCCGAAATTGCGACGTTCCGTACATCGAAAACTTTAACGACGACTTCGGCTAATGCGTATCTCAATATCGTAATTTTGAACTGCTCGCTTCATCGCGCCCTGGAATCGTTGTTTAAGAACAATCCTCATTATGTTGCATCGTTACGGTGCGTTCCATTATTCGCTATTAAATTTCAATATTATTGCTCACCATATATACTTTGCTAAAGCCTATCGAATTTCACAAGCGAAGCAATTATCATCACTTATATATAATCGTTGCAAACTTCCCATCGACCCCTATTACTTTTAACGGTTAAAGTTACAAACGACCTGCAGGCGATCGTCGGACCGACGCAAATGAAACTGTTAATTAATAATCTAATAAAATAAAGTGCGGTGGGTGCGGGGTATTCAGGACCGAGACACACAGCTGCCGTTGCAGCCATCGGCAGAGATGCCGTTAAGTACTGACACAGCCGTAGTGAATTACTGCCGTTTATAAGTAATAAAAGCTTTAAGGTCCTCGAGCGTTACGACGGTTCGTCGATCAAGACGCACCTATATGTAGGTGCCATTTTAGAGTGATGCAGGAGAAGCGGTGTGCTTGAATTATGAATTCATGAATTATAAAATCGACGCGAGCGTTATCGATCTTACGCGTCTCGTCGTTTGCGCCGGCGGCGGCGTCTCTCTTCCCTGACATTCGCGCTCGTCTCGATTTCATGCAAAGCAGGATCGCCTCGCTAAGTGTTAATGGCTTTAGTCTATGATCTGGGAAGAAGCTGGGATCAGAGATAAGAAGAGGCGCAGCATCCCTTTGCGAACCCGGCGGATTACACACTGATTGGATCAGCTTTAAAAAAGAAACGATCGGATCTGTTGTAAAGTGATATCGCGTATAACGTGAGCGTGCAAAATTTCATTTCTGGATCTCACGGGGCTCTATACACGCGCGAAATATAATTTTTTATCGCCTCCCCCGTTGTAGTATCAGCCCCGTAATTCGATATAAATGACAAATGACATACGACGACGGTACCCATCAAATTGATTAGCAATTTCTTATTGTGCCGCTGCAAACTAATGGCATCGAAGTAATATTGCCGGGGCCCACGCAATTTCACTTACGCGACGAAAATGGTACATGATGGATATAATGCGGTTAGCATTTATTTGAACTTCAGCCGAAGGGTAGTCGCCCTTCGGCTGGTCGATGTTAGTGCGGAAAACGTAAACAGAATTGTAGGGGATAACGGTGCTTACTAAAAAGGATTTATTCGTTCTACAATTCCTCCGGGCGTTTATTAGTTTCCTGTCACTATATTTTGTATAGATAATAACTAGTATTTTTATTATTACATAATAACATTCATAGACTAAAGATGATTTAAAGTTTCCGCCGAGCGGAAACGTTTGCTTGTCAAGGTATTCTTCATTGTTATATTTATGATGTTTAATTAAAAACACGCAATATGAATAATTTGCGCTCGGTCAACTTCATTTGTCTCTTATATACAACCCCATCATTATTTTCGACATTTAGGTAATCAGAAATAATATTTTCTTAAGAAATTACTTCTTTCTTCCTCCTTCTTTCCTCTTCTCTATATTTAAATAAAATATATATTCCATTTAATAAGCGATAGGCATCTTCGTTGGGAGCTATTCATTTAAGGTTACGCGCGAAATGTCTCTGGGTTAATAGCCTGGTTGTGAAGGAAATAAGCTGGCCTCATACCCTGACGTGCTTCCATGATATTAACCAGCCAATTTAATGGGAATACACATCAACTCTGCAAAACCATCAGGATCTACTACGTCAGGTGTTGTTGTAATATTATTATAATAAAGCTTGAACTTCCGAAATATCGTTTGTCATTTATAATGATGGCCAGTATAATAATTAAAATTACGTCTTACATAGCTGGCGCTATTAAATTAATACACGGAGAAATATATTTGAAGTTAAATATATAATTAATAATAAAATATGCAAATATTATCATATATCTATAAATAGTAAATGAGGAGACGGCAAGTTTAGTTATAAGATAATATTCTTGATTTAAACATATATTTTCTCATACAGGCACTATTTTAATGAAAGTGCCTAGTCTAAAAACTTCTTCCTAAATAACACCTTGTTTTTATTACAAAATCTAATTTTATCACAGTTAAGAAAGTTAGCTGAGTTAACTGCTTAACTTTGTGATAATGACCTATTATATCGACCCACTAATGAAACTGTTACTCAATCGTAGTTTTTATTCTTTATAGGTCAATGGCGTCGCGAAATCTCACTTCTACTTTGTATTATTTCTCACGAGACGATTAAACTCGGTTGCAACTTTTCTCTGCATACTTTCTTGTCGTTAATAAGTTCGATTTTTATACCTTAAGTTTGTTTCAAACTTAGCCGTTTCTTGAAATGTATTATTCTTGATTTAATATAAGATACACGATTTTAAAGACTCCCTTCAAAGTGCAACACTTCTTAATGCATCGCTCACTGTTCTTCGCGTCAAATATTTACAGCCTCAAAAAATCAAATTGTACGATGTTCAGAAACTCACTCCTGCGGTTCCAATGTAATACTTTTAGATAAATACCAAAGTATCTCCTCCCATAAGATCAGCAAGTCAGCGGGTGGTGCCGATTTCCGAAAGGGACTCGACAACTAACTCGGAAGGGTCTTTGCGGCTAGTGTCTACGCGAAAGGGCAAGTCAGACAAGTACAGGCGTCAGGAACGAGACGGGACTCTAACTTTTCTATGAACAAGTGGTTGGGGCACCCCCGCGGCGACACTGCGCATAATCTAATTTGTACTTTGGGAACTAAGCGCCACTACCCTCTGTCTTTCTTTCCGCTCTCTCTCTCTCTCTCCCCTCCCTCTTTCTTCTTCATCATCTTTACCCTCTCACCCTCTAATTCTCTATCTCTCTCTCTTCTTCCTTCGACACTTTATACTCCTCTCACAAATACTTCGTTGTACCACATCGTTGCCACTAACAGAAGTCTATGCTGGCATCTCAGACCGAGATACTTTCACAACTAACAAACAAATTGCCTGTGGTTGACGAAACAAAGCACCCCATGGACCACTCCGGGAAGCGTTTGACAAGAAGGGTTTGTCTTAGATTTCGAAACGCGCTGCTGGACGCACGTTACCCGCAGTGATTCTCGTCAGATGTAACGACGTCGTCATTATTCGAATGGATTTAAGGTGCCGGTAAAGACAAAGCTGCATGGTAAATATCCATGACCGTGTATAACAGAGTGAAGCAATTTAAACTGGCGGATTGAACTAAGGCATATATCCGCTGCATGCAAATTACGATGCCATAAATATCAATAATGCCCAGTTAAAGAACAATATGTATAATAGTAACTCATTAACTACAAAATATAAACAACAGTTGTTATTTATGAGTATATTAAAATAATATAATTATATTATGTTGCTACGGATAAATTTTTAATAATTCTTTATTAGTACAATTATTTAATACAATCGCAGTTAACCAAAAAGTTTCCTAGCTGTTACAAAAGAGATATTAAACTTGATTTTCTTTTAGTAAGGTAATAAATTAGTAATACGCTGTATCCAATTTATCGATTAGCAATAAGACTATATGTGACGTCCTAACGCGACTTCCCTTTCCAGCAATTTCATCCTCGTCACTAAGCTTTGCTCTCGGCTTTTTAATGTCGGTTGTAGTCAAGCATTCACAGATCTTACGATCTACTCTAAAATTAAAACGCTGAGATGAATATGTATGAGTTGTAGCTCAAAGAGATGAGATTTAAATTGCGCTTTTGAGATACATCGCCAATGATTTAATAACAGGTATCAACAAATTCCAGTATCGTGATGTTCTCACGCATCTAAATATGTGTTAACATATCTGATAGCACATATGAGTGATAATCATAATAATTTTCGTATATTAATCGCGCGTTTTATTATATGTTTAATATTATATGTCTACACTAATACAATTAATAATTAAAAATAATAAATCTGCATCACACAGCGAAGAATAAAATTTCTTTAATTTCAATTGCTAATTTCTTATGTAATATTATAAAGATTGAGTCCAAGTCTATAAAAAAAATAGCTAGGTAAGACAAAATGATATTCCTAGACCTCCTAGTATTCGACTGGACCTACGTCATTCATTCTCAATCCTGTCAGTGTGTACGACGTCAGTGTTTAACGACGTCGTTATAATGTCGGCGAGATTTTCTAGCCATCAAGAAAAATAAAGGTTGTTATAAAGATAAAGTACGCGCATAAATATACCTAAATCGTCCCCATCAGATTGATATCTTATGATGTTTGAACTACTGAGAACAAGGTTTTATGTCACAAATAAATCCTACTGCGTGCTATCTTCACAAACTTAATTCTCCTTAAATAAATTAAATATTATTCATTAATAAATATAATTTAAAATTTAACCAATAAAATCTAAATAAAATTTCACCGTAGAAAATCACTAATTGTATTTAATAAAAAAGGTTGATAATATAAATAACACACACATACACACAATTAAGACACGTTTTATTTTGTTTAACTTTGACAGACAGAATCTTACATCGTTTTAAATAATAATCGAAGGGAAATGATAGAGAATCTGAAATGATAGACTCTTGATAGAGAATTGTGAATCATGGGATAAAAAAGGTTTAAAAATCTGTCGCGTAAACTTCCATACGCTTTACGTCGTACAGCGTATATTACCCATTTCACCGTGAGATTTGCATAAGGGGTACGCGTTCGTCGACTTTATAATTTACGAGCCGATGGTCAAACCGATGTGAGCGTAAAATGATATTTGCACCTAACGCATGAAAGAAAAAAAAGGCTGTCCGAATAGGCGGAATGTAATAACGATGTGCGCTGTCGTGCTCGTTCATGCCGGCACACGTCCATCGGTCGTGTGCGAAACTACAAGCAAACGTCTACAAGCGTTATACGTGAATTTAACGATTCGGCCCGTGCGATACTCTATGTATAGGCCGTAACGTTTTGATTAACGGGAATGGGATTCAGTGTGTGCGACGGTAACAGCTGGATTAAAGGCTAATAACAACGCGAGTCCACGAGAATCACAGTTTAAATGATTTTATTTTTGTTCCTGCGGTTTATAGACTTCGGTTCGATTGGCTGAGTAACCCGACCACCATTCTCTGTCCACTCTCTGAAAAAAAAAAAAAAAAAAACATTAGGCATGTCATAAAATAACACCTTCACCGTTAGCTTCCATGCGATAAATCGACAATTGGAGTATTATAAAGTATTGTATATATGTATATCAGTAATATATAATGTTTTATATAATCAACAGGAATATCCTGAAAAAATAATACGAATTAAATCTTTATCATTTTCTCTTTTTCTCCACAATGTGGAACTCACTCTCTCCCCTCTCAGCATTAGAGAAATGTAAGATACTTAAGATATTTAAACGCAAATTCATCTGTCATCTGCATTAGCATAAGATAAGTTAATTGTTGCAATTTGTTTTTGCTTTTAACATGCGTCTATCGTCAAAAAGATTCATATATATATATATATGCGTAATTGTACGCGCCATTACGGAAATCAAGCAAACATAAAGGGTTATAGTATTTATAATTTGCTGCATTCAGTATAAAACGGGCGTATAATAATGTTGCAGTTTCAAATTGCATTTAGGCAGAAATGAAGTATAGGTACGTATATATTACAAATCTCAATGACACACAGCGAACTCTCTTAATGCATTTCCCATTTGCACAGAATCGACATCTCCCCCTATAGTTAAGCTCAAACTCACTCATATTACTCTATGTGTGCAAATTGTCGATCGAGGGACAGGCTTTGCGGTATGTCACGACCGTGCGAGAAGCTTGAACGGGGTCGAGTTGTAATTAACTCCCTTTCATTGAATTTTCCCGCGATATCTTACTGTCTATTTCCGGCCTGCAGTTTGAAAACCGCAATGCCAGTTAGCCGTTCGTACAGAATTGTTTTCGTAAGGCCACCGACCGACAAATTGCGTCGACGAAAATCCATATAGGCCGGCAATTAAAACGATTCGATGAATTACTCAAAGCAAAAGGCAAAACGCATATTTTTATCCTGCAAAATTTCAATTCAGAAATTTGCATAGAAAATGTATTATAATATCAATTAGCAGAGAAACTCATCAATTCTCTGTAATAAAAAAATATCATATTAGTCTCCAAAATATTTCTTTCGTAATAAAAAATGTACATCTTTTTATTTAATTTCTCATTTTGTGAAACAGTTATATAAACACATGCAAAAAATAACCCAAAGAATACGCGTAAAAGAATAGATAATTTATCTTTAATTTTATATACATACATCGTGACATATATGTATATACGATAAAATGCTTTACAATGCTCGAGGTACGTATCGCACCTCGAGAGGTGTGTCATTAAAAGTTTCACAACGCTGCATTTTATCGCTGCTCACCGAGATTTCACTCGGTCAATTACTGCAGCTCATCCACGAACTCATGCCTTGTCTCCGACGAGATAAAGATAAGTCGTAATAAAGATATTTAAAAAATTATGCACTCTGAAGCACTTTATGGCTGTTGCAGCATGCCTCCTACAACCAGTGTATGCATCGGAGCAGCATCCTCTCGCCTCTCATGCATCCACCTCGACCACCCTTCACCGTCATCCTCTCGCTTTTTCTCTCCCGCAGCAAAAGCCGCCAGTCCGGTGAGCAACACCCCCTCGTTTTATAACCCGACGAGTTTAATGCTCGCATCAAACTTTTAATTATCCGACTCGTCTTACAAATTACTAACAGATGGCCCGACGTTTATGCGTCGCGTCCGTTTCCCTCGTAAAAAATATCTCTGCTTTATATTTTATCTCTGCGCGAAGAGAAAATTTCCTCGTGTTCGCGGAGGTATTTGTAATACGGTTAACACGATATCGAGCCGTTGTGTAAAGTCAATTTTCAACGATGAGAGGGTGTATGAGAAGAAAAGTACCGCGCGCTACATTCTTTTATCTTTTATCACCAAGAAAACGGTGTCTTATACGCGCAAGAATTCGCAGGTTGACTTTCTATCGGAATGCGCGAGTCAGAAGTTGCAAAGATGTCCGACACAGTGGATACACTTTCCGATGGGATGGCTATTTCCTCCCTTACGCGAAAAGATGAAGACGATAATCTCGATTGCGACGCGCGGAAAGTGCACTTCCGTGGAAGTTCCATTTGTACCGGCGGACATTACGCCAAATGCATTGCATACGGAAGCATGCTGGCGGATGCAACTTTTATACTTATTCGCTTGAGTTCAGCCTCGAGTACTACCGCCTGAAATAACCGAAAATAAGACGCGTTGGCAGTAACATTAAACAAACATTCCGTCTGCGTTGCATAAGTAAAATTCTAATGACTACGAAATTATTAGACCACTGTATTTTGTTATCCAACCGGATTTAAAGAAAATTGCACATGCGGGTGCGTGCACATTACTTTAATGGAATATCTATGTATCACACAAGATATATGTTTATGTTTTCGTAGACGGATCTCTTCTGGATGTATCTTATCAAACAATTAATTGTCATGTTGTTTATGCCATATTTTATTTAATCGAGCATTATCATTTTCGCGACACAATTAGTGACAGTGTTAATGTATCGGTATATATAAGAACGTGTTTCGTGGATATCGCCGAAAACCATAAATCACAGTGGTATCCACACCTTAGGTTCCCTGCGGTGCAGAATCGCTTGGCGCTGATATTCTAGCAACGACAACAGACATTATTCTTAAAACTAGAATTGCGACAGAGAGAGAGAGAGAGAGAGAGAGAGAGAGAGAGAGAGAGAGAGAGAGAGACATTGTTTGGAAGAAATATGAGCGATATGAAAGGCTGCGACTTTCAAGCTTGTAAACCATTAATACCTTTTCGCTTTTATAACTCTGCGTAGATCATACTTCATCGAAATAAGCGGTGACTTTGGGAGATACGAATATTAGAGATTCGCTTGTGGCTGCAGTGTCGACATTCCGGAAACGACAAAAGAGGAAAATGATTTTTATCGATATCCGCGACGTGGTAAATCAACTGCGGGAAAGATCCTGTTCGGGAGATTTAAAGTGACAGAAACTTTAGCGAATCTGTGTCTTGGAAGACATAAAACATGCACGATGCTTACTTAAATAGCCATCTTTTATCTCAAGGAGGTCACAAATCTAAATAATATCTGTTATTACTGTCAATTATATATTTTCTTTTTTAGCTCGTTAAGTCCGTTAATGAAATATGATAAAGAATATATGTATAGAAAGTACTTGACGCGAATTATCTCCGGCGTCAAGTAAAAAAGTCAACAAGAGGGATCGCTTTAAGTGGATCGCCCTATACATATTAAAGGCTAATCAGTGAGGATATTGAACCAGTGACTAATCGTCAACGTAGTTTATCTCAACATGAATAAACAGACCAGTTTGATCGAAATAATGTTAATGCAATTTTTATCTATGGCCCTTCCGACAAAGTCCCCCATCCCTTTCGATTCGATCTACGAGCCGAGATCCGCGGGAGGTCTTGCCCATCGAGAGATTAGAAGAAGAGGGAAACCATAGTCACGAGAACCTCCATAGGGCACGCAAGTCCCCATCGCAAGTGGTTCTGGATATCCTGGAGCGACTTCGACGCCCTTTCAGGCGCCGGCTCTCGACACCGATCCCCCACTCTTTCTCTCCTTCTCTCTTTCTCTCCTGAAGTCCCCACCGATGTGGCAGACTTATCGTAAATTAGAAGCGCCGCGGGGAATTCCGATGCGGATAAGGTAATGCGACGTTTGGGCTCCAGAGAGCCTGAACGACGTCGACGTCGTCGACAACGACGACGACGACGACGATCGCGCCGCGGAATTTATGTATCACCGGCAATTAAATGCTCGCGCGAACTTGCCACAGACTTACGCCTTTACGACGACAATTAATGTCCGCGGCGTTAATTCGATGATGGTCGACACGGTACATAAAATATGTTTCAAGAACAGCGAGTTTAATTTTTAGATTTAAAAATCTTACCTTACTTAAAAACAATTTAATTGTTGTTTAACAAATTGTTAAAATTCGTTAAGTCAACATTAGAAGAATAAACATTTACACAAATCTTCTCGTCATAAAAATAAACAATTAAGTAGTATTTTAATTTATCTTTGATAAAACTTATGTTTCGTCGCACTTTTGTAATGCTAAAAGCACTAACTGTACATGCAGATATATTTACAGAAATATTGGTGAAATGGAAAATAAAATTTATGTACAAGAGATCTAAAGGAATGTAGCCTTGTCTTGCGAAATGTAGTACCATGAAAGCCGTCCGTCTCTGAACAGTACTACATCGCGCACAACGCGGATCAAAAGGAGCTGCCGACGTGGTTAAAACTTCTCTGATTCGCTCTTTAGTTTCGCTTTAGCACGCCAGTGTCCCGGCCGCATGCGTGAAACGCCATGAAAAGCCTCTAATTACGGGACTGCATTTAACTATGCGAAATTACGGATGGGATTTTAGTAAGCCGCCTATACAAGAACGATTTCGAGATTCATTGTTTTGATTATAATTCACTTAGAAGAAATTTAACTTCGACGAAAGAGAAAAAATCGTTTATAGCCGGTGTAACTCCCGCTGCATATATTCTATGGTTGGATTATTATGACTAAGTCAGCATTTTATTACAGCAAATTATGCAGCAATATATTCAGATAAATAATAGGATATTTAGTTGCATTATAATTTATAATGAAGGTTACTTTAGAATATTCCTGAATTGTTATTATTATCTGCAAATGACTATAAATTAAGATAATTTTTTTTATTAATTCAGAGATTATCAGCATTTGAATATTTACAGATTTTTACGTAAATTATTTTAAAAATATTATAATCAAAAATCTCATTCATATTGAACGTAATAAATAACTATGTGAAGAGAGCAATAATAACCGAATGTATGAAGTCATAAATGAAGACAGAATTCTTTTAACGAAAAAAAAGCATTTTGCGATCTGATTTGTCCTAGTAAACAATTCTAAAAACAAATCGAACAAATACTCTACGCGTAACAGCAAAATATGCGGACGCTGTTTAGATCTTAACGCAGGCACACGCGATGATCGACATTCAATGCACAAACTCACGTTGAACAGTTTAGACGTATTCCATCTTACGGTCCGTATCGCCCCATTCTCGCGATCGCTTGTAGACGATCGGAAAGGTGATCGCGTACGTCCGATCTTGCCTATACTTTATGCATGCGCCAAACGTTCACCGCGCAAATTCGTTTCCATCGCACGTATTGTAAATTCGTGCTTTACGCCGATCTCACCTCTCCGGTCTCCGTGCGAAGAGAGACTTGCCGCGTGGACGGTCACCGGTGGATCGTACGTGGCAAAAACCGAGTTCGCCCATTCAGCCGGTTTTCCTTTATTTAGACGGCCCCGCCGGTCCTCCCGCGAGGTGAATTGCATCCTCAATTTTTAATAAAGCCCCGGAGGGGCCGGGAGGCTTTGTTGAACGTCGGTATAAAGTGAACTTCGACGACAGCCAAGTCAAGCGGCGTGCATCGCGAGGGAAAAGAAACCAGCATCGTGAAACCAGCGGGGTGAGAGGAACGATGAGACGGGAGGAGGAAAACGTCGCCGGAGGAAGACGGAGTATCCTTTCTTCGTTTCATTGTAAATGCCAGGCTCAGGACCTTCGCCACCGTACCTTCGAGTCGTTTCGACTCTGCCCTCGCCGTCCACCTTTCCTGCAATATTGATTGCGGGGGCCGTGGCATAACGATAGAACCGTCCAGAATATTTCCCCGCCTTCATCCTTTTTATCCTCTCGCTCCTGCCCTCCTTCACTTCCGCCGTCACTTTATCCATATACACCGTTACCCTTCAGCCCCTCGTCTTTTCCCTCTGTTCTCCTCTCCTTTTTCAACATCGCGTGAGGAGAAGATATCTTTCGTTTGTAATTTATTCATAGAAGAAACGACTTCCTCTCAGGATGGTTTATGTATTCGATCGGTACGATTGTAGTTAATCGTCAGACTCGACTTATTAGTAATTGTTGCCGTCATCCTTTGATTCTACACGTTATTGAATATTTCTCGGAGGATACTTCCTTTTATCGATGTATCAAAGGGATATCTTTTTTTTTTTATAAAAGATAAATAGAATTGGAACATGAAATTTCAATCATTATCTTATGTTATATAATTCGTAATTCACAGCTTTTGATATTATTTAATTCAGCAAACACTGAATATATCTGCCACATAACATAAATATAAAACGTGTGTGTTAAATAGAAATTATATTCTGTTTGGGATATACAATGGCTGCCAAAAGTTTCCGACATATATAATTTTACGATAATTTTTGTCAATATGTTTTTTAATTTATATTATAATATTATGTTTTTTAAATTATATTATAATAATTTATATTATAAAAATTTTGTTGAAATCAATTTAAGAGCATAACATTTCAATACTAGAATATATTAAGTATTTGTGTATTAGACTTTTATTTGTAAAAATTCTTAACCTAAGTAATATAATAAAATTATTCATATTGATCGAAAACTTTTAATAACTATTGTATATTTATACATATACTTCTACAGAAAATCACTCCTAATGTAGCATTATGTATTTAATTTTTATTTGTTTATATTTATAATTTTTGCACGTTATTAACCGTATAATGAAAGCGCTTGGATTAGTCTGCTTCTGATCAGGGAAAGTTGCTAAAGTATTTCAATTATAAACACAACGCCCGAAGCGCCGGTAATTTACATCGGCGTCTCATCCTCATTAACATTTATCGACTATTGATTCATTTCTAATGAGCTCTTACGATCGAATTGCTCGTTAGCAATCGTGTATCTTTAACGTGCGCCACATGTGGGATACGTATCGTATCCAGTGTCGTTTTTCTTTTCCATGCATTATACATTTCAGCATATTAATATACGCAGCAAGATGATATCTTCTGTACAAAGAGACAAAACGGTTATACCGCTTGCGGGCTACGACCGATCGATCATTTCAAAGAAGGTTGGAAGATGCATGTTCTCGAAAGCAGTATCGTATAGTGGCTGAGACAGGAACAGAATACTCGATGCACATTAAACTGCGTGCATAAATTTGTCTCAAAGAGAATAAATTAGCTTGTATTTATCTACAAAATATCTTTTCGTACGGAAAAATATCAAGAATTAAGACGTATCTTAGATTTATGTGTATACTGTACATAATGTCAATTATCTCGTAAATTTTCGAATAAAAAATCCATTAAAAATTTGATCATCCGCTTTGCATTTGTAAGTATTGCTTTCTGTATATTTAATTAATATATCCGTATAAACGTTATATGTTCGTGAGATAATATCAACTGTACTTCGCGCAACAGCATGTCGATTAATCATTCGATGAAACCCGAATGTGGATAGGATCAACGATGTCGAGACTTCGATGTCGACTTCAACCGCAAACGAAAGTACGAGGAAAGCTCATATAACAGATGATAATTAGGTATAACAAAACGATAAAATTCACAAAGCTTCTTCGTCGAGTTCGACATGTTCTCTGGGCGGAGGATTCTTGTTTACGAGCCGCGGATCATTGCGCGCTCGTATTTCAGCGAATAAATTTTCAATAAGAACGCCATTACGATGCTTATACCCAAAGTTCTGCGGCGTTTCGAAGCATTTTAAAATATACAGAACTCCCTTCGGTGGCCCGTATTGTTTTGTTGGCCATAGTACACCGTCTCCTCCGAAGTGCCGCTCACCACACCCTCCCTGTTCTCTCCGTTCCTCTTCCGTTCTTCGAACCATCGACATTGCGGAGAATAGTCAGACCACCATTTCATTCCCTTGCGAAACAGCTAAATGACCAAAAAAATCTGACTTCGTGGAAAAGTTACAGAGATGATATCCGCGACTATTCGAATAGGTTATTTCAAGACTACGTAGAATAGCTTATAGAATGTAGCAAGAAATTCGTAACAAATTCTAACAGGTACTATATGTGCAAACAGCTGCAAACAAAAATCAGTTATACATTCACGTCAGAGTATATAATAATTTTATCTTTCATTCTCTCTCTCTCTCTCTCTCTCTCTCTCTCTCTCTCTCTGGAGACATATTATTTTTTTTAAATTTATGTCAATTAGAAAACCGAAACGTAATTAATTTAAAAAGGAGAAAAGAAAATATTTTCATATAAAAGAATATGTACTATTTTAAAAATTATATGGCATTTGTAGCTTTAATTTTTATAATTTAAAAAAGTAATAAGAAAAGTATCTATAACAGTTAAAGTTAAATGCTGGAATATTATTATTTCAATTTAACTGTGATGCAATTCCGAAATCGACGCAGTCATATGTCTGAAATTAAATGATGCGATAGCGTCGCGACGCCAAGTGCATAAAAATATAAAACGAGCCGTTTGACGGCTTGACATGTGAACGTCATTCCGTATATGTTCGTGCTAAATTCGCGACGCTATATTAGCTTTATCTGGAGTTTTGACATCAAGAAATTTTAGATTAAAATTACTCAAAAACTAAAACCGCAATCAAAAATCTAAAAACACTTTTATTATGTAACATCATCGGTATCTTTCGATTGCGACCAGTTCGAATAAAATCGGTACAGCCGATACCGACAACGATGACAACGACGATGACGTCGAGTGACGCCGGATGACATTATAGATAATGAATTTACTAGATTAGTAAGCAATTATTAACATCTCTTATTTATTGAATTATTTTCATGTATTGTGTATATCTGCAGAATATATATGTAAAAATCTTTTTACTAATATGTATTGCAAATAATGACCGTACTATAAAGATATTGCCTAGAATATTGCGTTTTAATACAACTCTAGTACGCCAAATTTTTTTTCACTATCCAGTTGACCATTTTAGTCTCAATCTATCTTATGTGTCTTGCGAAATACTTAACTAATTGAATTTATTTCATATCCGTTTTTTCATTAAAAGGATTGTAATATTCGATATCTTTTTTATGCACTTGGCATACATTTTTTTCTTTTTTAAAGAGATTTTTTTTGGGTAGTATTTATATAAAATCGAAACCAGAAAAGTAAGGTAGAAGTCAATTGTGCGGTTCTAAAAAATTCTAAAAAATTAGTTTGTAATATAAAATAATTATATAGTTCAAGAAAACTATTTACATTGTTATTATAGTATTTATATGAATGTTTCATATACATACACATTATAGTGAGCGAAGTTACAAATGGATAGCTCGCAAATAATTCTAGTTAAACTTATTGTGAACTAATTATAATGGAGATAAAGTAACCCGAGGGATGTGTGTATCATGTTTTACCCCGGACGACAATATTTTCCTGCTTTAAGAAGCAGACTCACTGCATGGGAGTAAGTCGTTGCATAAATATTATTCCTAGAAGCGGAGTACTGTCTAAACGGATGCTTTTCGAGAAATATTTACTCCATTAGTGTTCATTTCTACCAGCTTATGTAACCCATTAGCTTGCTTTCTTTCGATTTCGGCAGCTGTAACTTGATTTTAAAAGACTTGTTAATGCAGATTGCAATTTACATCGTTACACCGTCGTGCATTTCACACGTCTCCATTAAAGCGATATATATATTACATCGTAAAAATTTTATCGCATTTACGCAGTATATCGAAATTCCATTAAATCGATATGCAGGAGACGGCAAACAATAACGAGCAAGTCGGGCATGGCACTGATAAGTCGCGTAATGCTATCTGCTAAGCTTTGAGACATTCGAACGCGATGGAATCCGGCACCGCTTTATACGATCGATAAAAGAAAAAAAAGAGATCGATGCGAGAATTTGTGTCGAATGCGCGTTCGCTATGTCTGAGAAATCCCTTGCTCATTTACGCCTCTCGCAGAAGCGCGTGATGCCGTCTGCCCGTTCGTTAGTAAAAAAAAAAAGGAAGGGAACAGAGTTCTCGAGCAGTGCGGGCCTTTGATTTTGCTTATCCGACACCGAGAGAGAGAGGTAATGGTGCACTTCGTTAAATTAATTGGCTCCTTGGAGCGCCACGGCAGCGAGTTAGTGCCACTAAACTTCAGCTCCGATTATACGAAAGAACTTACCGAGTAATTTCCCGTCGGGATTACGACCACATCGCGCTGTCTTACGTGAAAATATCCTAAATAAATAAATTTAGCTAATTAGTCAATAAACAAAAAAAGTTTTCGACAACTTCGTTCGACATTCACGGCGGGTTGTAGATCGGCTAAAGGCGGTTATTCAGATAATAATCAGAACAAATAGTACGTACGTTTTAATACAGAAGGTTTTGTATAAATTTTGTATTTTTTGCCACAATAATTACAGCAATCATTTTAATTAATTGTTTTCAGTTAGTACGTTTCTAATTATGCTTAATTTCCATAAAGAACAGATATATGATGGAGTATGGCGTAACGAAATATAAACTATGATCGTATTAGCTTAATGAATATTCATATTACATATTCGTTCATGCGTATTCATAACTACAAAACATCTAATTGTAAGAAAAATAAATAGGTAATAGGCAGTCATTAGCTTTATTAATTATTCGTTTTAAGAAATCAATTATTTGTGCGTGCGGTAATATCGTCATTGAGTCAGAACGTTTCATGAACAAAAACGCAAACTGCCGTCCGCACGAAACGTATATTTTACTTAATTTGTGGGTCACGAATCCGAAGGGCTTTTTTTGTATAGCAAGTACGAACGGAACGTATCTCAAGGGCTTGTTAAGAATTTCATTCTTAAAATCGGTGGCCACTTACCGGCAGGTGGCCCACCAGCACACACACACACACATCAAATCAAACGCGTTACGTTAACTGAATTTAAATTGTTGGAGAGCCGCCGTTGGGCACACCGGAGAATTACCATAATTTATGCGCCCTCGCGCCTCTCCGAATGAGCCACGCTCCGATCCCGAAGCTCTTTATTATAAATCCAAATCGAGCGCATAATTCCATGAGATATAAACATCTCACGGGAGCAAGAAGGAAATTAGTTTATATCCGATGAAAGAGCCAGCGCGTGATGTTCGTCCCACGAATCCCATCATTCAATATCCTAACAATTCTTGTCTAGTCAAATTATAATCTGGCTGATGTAATAATATATGTGTACATATAATTTAAACTTATTTAAATATTTATTGTTCGATTTTTTTTTGTTAAATCATTTTTTCATATTTATGTGTTCAACAGAACACATCATAGAAAATTGATACAAAATGCCATAAAATTGTAAAAATGCTGCACCAACTATCGCAAGTTAAGACGTTAAAGGATAACTATAATATCGGTAAATTTTCGAAATTATGTTTTCATGTCAGAGAAACTTTTTCCAAGCGTATTTTGTCCAAACGAACGAGTGCAGAGTTACCTTAATGTACTCACAAAACCACAGTAAGGCTTGAATCCCCAGTAAAACAGTAATTTATCGAGTAAACACAGCAGTAAAACGGCTTGAAAAGACACCGCTGTTCTGTGTTGTCGTAAATAGAAACTTGTAAAATAGAAATCAATTTTCAAAACGTTTTTAACACGAAAACTTCAACAATTTTTGCTTCAACAAGTCATAATAGTAAAAATATTTGAAGCAATTTATTGTTAATCATACAAAAAAAATTCTGCAGAATTTTATAATTAATTTTAGAGCTCTAAAATCTTTTAAAAATGTAGAAAGATTACGCTACTAATTTATAAAGGTAAATGTTGAAATTGAAAGCTAATATTTCTAAAGTCTCCAAATGCAATGTTAACTAAAAATAATTATCAAAAATAAATAATGTATACCGTTCAATAATGTAAACCGCGAGGTATTGAAATCTTCAGGACGAGCAATTATTTGTAAGGGAGGCAACTATGATTATCGCGCTCACTTATTCACAGGAACGTCTTCGTTTACATAACAAATGGCTCTAAAGCCCATTAAATCCTGTACAAATTCAAATGCGTAGGAATGTTGCAAAACGATTCTTTCAAGGTTCTTGCAAGATTAGTAGCTTGCTCAAGCATGCCGACCATTAAGGTAATTGACTATGAAATATGTTTCTCAAAGGATCCAATTAAGATCTATTACTCGGAGATCTTACCACAACGCAGTAGCAGCGACCCATTGTCGAGGAACCCGATTCATGCTCCGACCCAGAGCTTTTCTCAAACATTCGCGTCATCGTTCTCTTGACGATTTATTATCATCGTCAAGACGACTTGCGATTGCTTGTTCGCGAGTTCTTCTCCCTACGTTCGTTATGCACCGTCACCATGATTCTGCCAATGAGCCCTTCGTATAAACACGTTCGTCGCGTACCAGCTGGTCCCGAAAATAAAAATCAAAACTGTTTGGGAACTTACCGAGTTACCTGAATAACCTGCAACGTTCGAGAATAAAAGAAAGAAGAAAAAGAGATGGTTATTTTAAATCGTCCAAAATGTAGGGTCGTGTTTACCGTATGACGCTGATCGTCATCGGTCGAGGGTGTCGAGTGACTAATGAGGGTTAAGATCACGATGCTTATTCACGCCACACAAGGATGAGAATCTTTGCTTCCGCGCTCCTATACATACTTTTTTATCTTTTTGTTAAAGCACCATTCGCTGATACAATATTTATTATGTTCGATTTAAATAATTTATCATAAATTATTGTACCGTTAAACACAGGATTTTATCACAATATTTTTTAGAATTCTACAAGAATCTTGATCACAATCTTCAATTTGATAAGACAAATAATTATAATTAATAATAACGTCAATAAAATAAAAATATCAAATTAGTGTTAAAAAATTGCTTCAATCCAATATCAAATTATCACTTCCAATACAATTAGTTCACCGTAATTCCTTAAACACGTATTTAATGAAGTTCTCTCTTGTATTTTAGGTAAATTTATTCGTATATTAACATAAATGCCATAACTCTACTACCCTAACCAGAGTTTATTTATAACTTACACGAACATTATCGTTTGCTTTACTTCCTACATATCAGAGTACATCGCCGTAGGGTTCATGTTGTACAAGCTGTATCCAGGGACGCGCATACATAGTTTGCGGTGAGGATTCATAAGCGACGGGAATAACGATGGGATGACGCTCGAATCAGGTATAGCGGAAACTCAGACAACTATCCCGAATATGCGCGTGCTTGTGAGTTCAACAGCTTATTCGTTCTTGTCATTATTTAATATTATTATTTCTTCATAGTCAGTTTGACCATCTATTGCAAAATCAAGTACATAAAAAATTTATTATTTGCAACAGCAATTAGGAAATAAAAATTTGAAAATAAAGATAAATAATGTTCGCAATATTCATTAAATAGAAACTACTCGTGAGACCTTTTGCAAAGAGCAAAGATATTATTTTGAATTGACCGTGAATGATAACTAGCGCAAGTCAAATCACAGATCAACAGAATATTCTTGCACTTTGGAGACCAGTTTGCTCGCCTTACCGCAAGATATGCAAGACCGCAGAACCGCATGGGGTTGCGCTTCGCACAAAATAACTGAGTGAAGGGCGTACTGCTAAGAGGGCGTCGAACGTCGGTGGTGGCCGGTGATCCAAACGACGACGAGCTCCAGGTATCCGCGGGGATTGTACGGGACAAACAACAAACTCCCGCTCGTCGTTATCACGTTCGCTCTCTCTATCTAGCAACCTTTCTCCCCGGGGGCCATTTCTATTTGTCCTTCTGAGAGCCAAACCGTGTCGCAGCTTCCGTCGGCACGCGTTCACCAACGTTGGAGAACACGAGCGACCGGGCTACTCGCCATTTCGAGAGTATCGCGCGCGCAGAAAGAACAACAGGGAAAAGCGTGTATCCTCCCTCCTCTCCTATCTCGTGTCGACCGCCTGTTTTACGACCGCAGAAGCACACCGCGCGCTTACGACGTTACCTGGTAATGCAACGAGGGTCCGTTAAAGCTGCAAAGAGTCGTTTAATGCTTATACGGAAGCACTGAAAGACGCAGACAAACATCTACGGGCTACGCCAGGGTCGTTTCGCGAACCCCAATCTGATTTAATCTTTTCGAGACTCATCTTTGGTTACTTCGCTAGAGAAGCAGGATATCGTGAGTGCAGTAGAATATAAAGTGATAATGTAAAATTGACTTCTCTTCCTCGTAAAACTAAGCATCTTGTAAAATGTCGAAATAATAATTTTAATATTTAATATTTTATATCTTTTATTATCAACTATATATATATAAAATAAACATGTATATAATTATATTCAATATATACAATGTTATTAATTTTTTCATTGGCACATTTGTTTCGCTTGTAATGTATTTGATATAAAAGTTTTACATGACACAAAATATCTGAATTTCGGTTATAAAATAAATAAAACAAATTATGAAAGAAACAGTGGAATAAAAGCGAAGGAATTATTTGCCTCATCATCGTGTGGCATTGTTCATGATGAAGGTTGTTTATGCCTCCTCGTGTCAATTGGTCGTTTTACGAGTGCGAGGACCTGTCGCGTGTTTACGATATTACGTGGTAATGTTCGAAAGGTGCCATAAAGAGCGACGAACGGTGTAACGATGTTGTGGTGACGGGATCGACGCGTGTGAGTTATGTACGCTAATGATATTTCTTTAAGAAAAGTCTTTCTTTCATTAGTAATAAAGTTGTGCATATTTACTTATCTTAATGTTACATCTCTCAGTATAAAGCAATGATGTAGTGTGTATTATATATATGTATTATATATATGTAGGATGTAACAAAACGATCATATTAGGCTGATTTCTCGAAAATATGAAAGATACAAAAAAATATTTCAAATAAAAATAGGAAGGAGACATATTTTGGTCATGTTGTTTCTCTTCTAGATGAAGACATCAAAAAGATATAAAGGTTGCCTCTATTTTTTTTTTATGGAACTATATAACTTTTTTATACACAATATAATTTCTCTAATTATTTTGCTTATATAAAAGTATTAAAATAGAAATATGAAAAACATTAATTGACGAGATATTTTATATTTTATACCTTACTAACACATATTAACATAAAATATTAAATATATCATAAATTATTAATTTTTTTTTATAATAGTACCTTAATATCTTTGAGAATTTGGAAATGTATGCAATACATTCCATGTTGCAATATGGTAAACGGTCTGTTAGATCACAATCCTTTAAATCTAGATATTACAAATCTTTGACAAGGATATGAAATTTTTCAATCAACCAAGGTCAACGACGAATTAGTAATCATTAAACGGTAGTCATTAGGCGCATGTACGAAATACTAATGACTATGGAATGAGAGAATGTCTCTTTCGTAGGCTGCTTCGATAAGTTGCTCATACACAAAGACGTTTTACTCACACATTCACACTAACTGTGTGACTGATTCGCAATCGCGACACGGCCGTGATTATCCGATTGAATAATTCATTATCACCTGGCTTGTCAAAGAGAGAGAGAGAGAATGTACCAATGCTACCTTCCCTTTTTACCTTCCTCCATCGCTGTCGTCTTTATTCGCTTGCTTTTTTTCTCACTGAAAAACGAATTATCGTCTGGTATTTCACGAAAAATTATTGCTTTTCACTTCTATCTTTAAAGACCCCGAAGTGCGAAAAAAGAAAGTGAGCCGACAGAATCGATCCAATCGCGAGAAACAAAGGTTGCCACACTGCTGTAACTGAAAGACCATCTTCTCGACATTATTTTCTAAGAATAACCCGACAGTCGTATCTTATTGCTCCATGAGTATATTTTTGATCTTCAACATGTATTCTTGGTCTCTTTGATATATATTATAGTCTTTTCCAAAGTCTTTTCACAAATCAATTTTATATCCTGCTCCTTTTATTTATTAAAAAAATATATAATATATAATATATATATATTTAATAAAAAACGTATTTAATGAAAAAAGTAAATCAAATGTATCTTACCGAAAAATATAAAATATTATTAGATACTGTCGCGCAATTACATGTATAAATAATAGAATGATTATTCGAACACTCGAGAGTGCCTCGTTAACGCTGAATAAATATTAAATGGAAATAGAAACTGATATATCCCCAAGAGAAAAGTATAATTTAACTATCTCTATATTTGCTCCGCAAACTACCGACTTTCCGAATAATGGTCATATAATTTTTTCCATCGGGCGAAACGACCGCCGTATTTGCGGCGTGATCGGCGAAACGTACGAAACAGGCTCGACACCATCTGAGGCTTCCTGAATGAGTCATCAGTGCATTGGGAGCATTAACGTGTGCAACCTGGGGCCCCGGCGGTGACTTCCAACGTATAATAAATAGCTGTGGCTTTGCCGAGTCCCGTTATCCTCCCCATGAGGTACTACGGCACTCAGGTTCAAAATAACGAGAGGGCAAATCCAACTCCCCGTGGACGAAAAAAGTGGTATATCGAGCAGACAAAATTAATCTTGCTTAAAGTAAATTTGATAAACTTGTGGGGGATGCATCTGGCAAAGTAATGGAAATCTAAGTTTCCCACAAGAATGGCTATTTAACAAAACGAGTTATGAAAATTATACAAACTTATTTCTTCATTCTAAAACGTATAAAAACTAATCATTTTAATGATCGTCGATAAATCTTGCATTACATTATGGAAAGTTTTTTTTTCTCGGTGATATTTAATTTTAAGGTTAAAATGTAATACGTTTTGAAGTAAAAATGATTGTGCTAAAGCATTTTCTTTCTTTATTCATCTGTTATCATCCGTTTTATCTCCATGGCAGTAGTAAAATAATTTATAGAAGCATTTATTTATTGAAAAGAATTATTCACGTCGTCACTCGTTCGTCACGTGTGCATGATGAAACGCATAATCATGCACGATGAGTTTAACCATACGATGCGATCAATCCGCATGGAACATAACATCTTCGTCCTGCATGGGTCATCAACCATCGTAAAATCATAATCATGTCACTCTTAAAGCGCTGGTACTTCGCGGCTCGTAAAGCCATAAGTGATGGGGCCCATTTACCATATTATTATGGAACATGAGGCCATGAATATTGACGTGTTCTTTCATTATAAACGCGCCACCGATAATTGGTATACGTACCTTCGATCACAACACGAATTTCTTATTCATCAGAGTAGCCAAGTATACCAATTTTGAAATATATATATAAAGAAAAATTTTAATAGCTAAACAATTATTTATAAAATATGTTAAACGCAGCGTATTCATAAATAAAGATTCATTATTTATTTTATCACTTAAAGTGTAAAATTTATGCAAGATATATATGCGAGAGTGATTCTTTAAAAGTCATATATCATGTAATAGATATCAAAAAATTGATACAACATACTGTAATTACGCATTCAGATGCGTAAGAGCTCTTCGACGATGGTCCGATATGCAAAATAATTATCATAATAGTCTTTTTAACTATCAAATAACTTCTCATCATTAAAATATTATTTCTTGACGAAGGCACTGTAAATAAAAGTGCAAATTAATGCCAAGTGATTGATACTAATATGCAAATTTACCGATGGTCTGTTTATCATACCATTATGGTACAGTCATGAATATTGACGCGCATAACTGGAGTGGTATACGCACACGCATAGTGCGTAAGATCCATATAATAGCACATCACGCGCTTCTCGCTTAGTGGGTTGCGATGATTAAACCGAATTGGCATTCCTCGGGGAGGAAGCAGTTATTAACGACACCTTACACCTTCTTATCCTACATATTCGAGATAATATCGATACTGCCTTCGACCAGTTCGTTGTTACGAGACGTTATTGGCATTATTTATCTCAGCCGGATCCATTATCCAGGACACATACATCGTACACACGAGGTAACAGGAATAGTTTCTACCCGTGTAAAATTGATCTCCCAACTTTTAAGAAAATTAATTTTCTATAACTCATTCGATCACTCATTGTTCGCAAATTTATGAACACTTTGAATTTTCGTTTGCACACTTCTAGCAAGAAAGTTATTAAAAAATAATTTTGAGAAGGCTAACTTCACACTAAATCTCCCAACTTGGAGCAAATTGAATAAAAAAAATCTTAATCGATTTTCGTTTGCACACATTTAGTTAAAAAGTTTAACAATTAAAGTTTCGAAAAGAGTCGAAAGCGACAAATAAGTTCAAATCACATCTACTACAAAATGGCATGAATCGATAGGTTTTCATTTGCACAACTTTAGTAACTTAAGTTAGCCCTCCCAAAATTGTTTTTTTAATAACTTTCTTACTAGAAGTGTGCAAACGAAAATTTAAAATGTGCAAACAATGAGCAATCGAACGAGCTATAGGAAATTAATTTTCTCAAAAGTTGGACCAACTTCACACGGGTATAGTTTCTGTCTTCGTGCTCGAGATACCATTCTTTTCTCATATGCAGCCGGTTAGCAGCAAATGAATACTCGGCGACAGAGAATAACGTAGAACGTAGATTGAGAAAAAAATATTTAAAAATTCATTTCTGAGAAATTTATTATTTATTTCATTGAGATAAACATTTATTTAAATACGGCGAAATAAAATTTTGTTCCTAACAAATAAATCATCTATTTTACTTTTCATAATTAATGAGATATAAATATTTCACAGAAATGGGATATAAATATATATTTTATAGAAATATATATTTCATCATCTGCATAATCAAATTTTTTCATAACTAATAAATATGGAAGAAAACGTCGTAAGTAATATTTCCTTCGTAATATTTCGATATTTTTCTCTCAGTGTATATATTACACACAATTCATGGGATTTTCCTTATTGGTAATATAGATAATACAATGGATACATATTTTATCTTAATTACGTTTACCGAGAATGTAAATCAGAGGCGCTAATGGCACGGTAATGTCTCTCTCTCTCTCTCTCTCTCTCTCTCTCTCTCTCCTCTGGCATGCCTATAATCAATATATTAATGTGACCTAATGCGCGCTCGGTATATCAATCTCTCTCGCATGCTCGATAATCATTCGTCAGCCTAGAAACATGAAAACGCCGATCTCAAGAGGAACTCATGCGGACGTTCTACGCTGCGGGGAACTCAGGCTTCAAGATAGCTAAGCAACTCCTAAGGAAGGTGCAACGCGCGAGGACAATCGAGAGATTGCATCGCGGAACTATAGTCTTGCTGATTAGAATCCGAAACTTTCTGTGCTCGATAATCACGCGTTCCTACAGTACGCCGCTCTCTGTATGTACGTGATACGCGCTTATCGCTGCGCTGCGAACCACAATCTATCGGGTAGACAAGTACACACGAAGTTTCGGCAAGTTTCGCGGCGTATAACGGCGGTGGGCGCGCATACAGGAGAATGCCTCGATCGTTTCCCTTTCAATTCGCACCCTACTCACGACGTTAGAAGCGGATCGCCTCGGCACTCTCCGGAATTTCTAAGGAATTTCGTTGGAGGATCTAAACAATATCCTACGAAGCGTCGCGGCTGAAGGCGTTATATTGGGATTAGGGTGTAGGCGTATCCCGACGCGGTAAAGGAGGGACCGGAGGTGCGATAGTCGGTGAGAGCATCTGTTGCGCCTCCATGAGCAACATTTACATAATCGCCAGGTTGCACCGCGAAATGAACAGTAGCACTACGAGACTTCCCGCCACGCTGAGCGTCGCTTTATAGGTACAATCAACCACGAGTAAAGACTTTGTAAGTTGGAACAAGGAAGCGGAGTCGATTTGGATATTCTCATTAAATAGGTATGACATATGCGAATAAATTCATTATACTATTATCGTTAAAGTAACAGAAAAGACGCAGATAAACTTCACGCCCAGAGATATTGTACTTGGCATGAGAGCAATATATCCATAACCGTAGCGACGTATGTACATCGTCTCTTCCCACGCGTTCTCCCGATCTTCGGAGAAATGCATCAACGTGGAACACTGCTTTCGTGAGTAAGACGGAGAATTATGTGTGCAATTACTTAAAAACCGTTCTCAACTTTGTCATTACATTCAAGAGAAACCAACGACATTGATATCGGTACAAACAAAGTAAGAGTAACCAAACAAAGAGAGTAGAGGGAATGTAGCTAAAAAAAAGGAAAAATGGTGAACCTTTTCATTGAAAAAAAATTTCAACCGGTAAAAATTTCTGTACAAAAACGCTTAAAAAAAGAAGCGTTTTAATATTCTTTCACATTACACGGATCATTATACTTGGCTCGAACTATTTTACTCTGAAAGATTGTTGCGTGTTCTGTATATAATGGTGTATACATTGGTTCTTTTTACTTGATAAAGCAAGTGCGGATGAAAAGGCGAAGAATTTTCCAAAAGGTAGCATTCTTCTTTTAATAAAAGGTTCTAAAGAATGTTCTCTTCTTAAAAAGAGAATATACATGATGAAGAAAGAATATAGTACGAAATATTTCACTGCCTTTTGATTAACTGTCGAGATATATTTCTTTAAATCTATGAAATTGATATAACAATATACGAAATACGATTTAATGTATAGCGTGACTTTAAGTCTATCTTAAAACGCTATCGCGTCGTCAATTTTTCTTGCAATCATACAGTTGTCCGGTACACCGCTTCCGCGTCACGTCACGATAATGAATGAAATTAAGTTCGATCAACGTCGCAGCTTATACATATTCCTGTACGCCAGTTATGATATCACGCTCATGGCTCTGACAGAGACGCACAGTAGACGGCAGTGATATGATTTGCATGTCGTAGAGCGTCTACTCCAATGCCTGCTAACTTGCTCGCGTCTCGTTCCTCTCTAGCATGGAAGGTACATGACACACGTATTCGCAATACAGACGCGTACAGTCTTCAAGTTACACCTACGGATCCACGGAGGTGAACGACGTGCCACACTGAATACGTAACGATAACATTCTGTATTAATCGTAGCTACTCTGTATCAGACATGTCACCTTTTTTGTTATTGAAAATTGATTACAGAGTGTAGTAAGTGTTAAATAAAAAAGTATCATAACTATTGTTCTCCAAAAAAATTTTATCTATTATCCTTTACTTTGTAATGATTAAAAATCATTTCTCCTTTTAATAAAAGGTTCTAAAGAATATTCTCTATTTATATCGCTGAAGATGACTATAGAATGGAGTCGAAATATTTGATTTTGTTTTAATTTGATGTAAGTAATCAAAAAATATAATTGTTAAATAATATAGCAAATAAATAATACTGCACAGTTATTATTCTCATTCATTTGTCCGTTATTTGAATATTAATTAATTTGTTGTTAAATCTCGAAAGTCCATTTTTATTTTGTTAAAGACATTTTAAGTTTATTATTATTATTATTATTATTATTATTATTATTTTACAGTCTGTTTCTCAATATCTCTCAAAATACTTTTTTATTATTTTACAAAGTAGAGAAAGCAATTTTTAATCTTATAACTTTCTATAATCGATTTTATCTTTATAGTTAGTTACTTTATAGTTTTATTATTATTCATAATACTGAAAAAAAATATAGAATGTAAAATAATTTCATCTCTCGAGAAAAACTATTATCAATAAAACAAGAGAGTGACTAAAAAGAGACATAAAACTATATTGCAGCAGATACTGTGACAAGTTCGTTATATATATATATACTCGTCTCTGACGGGTCATCGGATTAAAAACACAAGGTACAGTTTAACGCCATTTTATAATTTTGCGCGCAGGATTAAGTCTGTGTCTCTCTCGTGATATTAAAATAATATTCTAGCAAACTGCTTCTTCAAACGTGACGTACGTCATAATTTATTAACAATGTTTTTATGGATTGTTATTCTTTCTTTTTATTAAATTATAAAGTATAACTCTCGGAGCTATTTGTTTTAATAAGAAAAAGTTCGGAATATGAAAGTTCATGTATGCTTTAAAAAAAAAATGAGACTAGTTATGAACACCTGCTTATGCTGTTTCCGCTATCTCCAGATCGGAACTTATGACATTCGGCCAATTATAATTTTGAACAAACGAGCGGCATACGTTTAAACTTTTACGCGAAGCGTAAAAGCACCTTTATCGAAGCTTTTAAAGTTTCTCGGGAAGGTTCGACAGCATCCCAGGCTGCATCCGTGGCCGAGTTTTATGAGCCCTTTTGCTTCTCCATCATAATCATGTATTATCGATCAGTATCGATCAATACTGTGAGGTGATGAAGTCTTGCACGAGAACGAACTGCTGCCGAAAACAAATTTCCGGTATATTGACCCGGAAAGTACGCGAGAAATTTATAGCCGATGTAAGCTGCATATTCAAGCCCGGTTTTTCATTTCGGCGAAAGAATTTCATGCAAATCAGAGATAGGTCCACATTGTTTTTTTCTCATATCATATTCTAATTCTTTTCATATATTTCATCACGAAAATCTATTTTCTCGACTCTTTTTGCAAAATAAATTGAGATTGAGATAACATTAAAATTTACATACAAGAATTTCCTATTAAAGTTCATTTTATCGTCTTATTATTAATCAAGAAGTAAAACTAATATAATAATAAAATAATATAATAATAATAAAGCAAAGAGAATAAAGTGAAGAGAAAAGAAGTTTATGAGAAAAAGTATTTTAGAAATAATCATGGTTATTATTGAAAGAGTGAAGAGTAACAAATGTTTAAAAGAACATTTACTTTGAACGTCATACGCTAGACGTAAATATCATATGAGAGCTTCTCTTGTTGGCTGACGTAGATTAGGCGTGCTTATTAAAGCCACTATCGCTTTTACGTGGCAAAGTTTCAATGAGTCAGAGATTATGTTGGAGAGCATCGTTGGCGAGATATTAACCAAAGTAGAGAAGATACCAACCGCAATTACCGACGTATATACCGTGGATACAATGGGATGATTAAAAAGCGGACAACCAAGCGACAATTTTTGATGAACTGACGAATGTGTTGGGATTTGCAAAATGAATGACAGATGCATTGAAAAAAGAGATATTGTAGCGCTGCCCATCTACCGTTACCGAAATAAAAATTGTTATTCGAGTTACAATGAAATAATAAAAGGTTTGTAACTCCAAAATTACTATTTAATAGAGAGAAAATTCATTTTTTTTTTTTAATTTAGCTTCTAATATTCTTAGTATAGAAATATTTGCGCAGTTTCCTGAAGCATTTAATATAATTTCTCAAAAATCAAATATGCTATGGAAAAAAGAAACTGTCTGTAAGTAAAAAAGATTATCAAAAGTAAAAATAAAAGTGACGAACAACCAATCGCGATCTGTAAATGTCAGTGGGAGCCTTCTATCTCCTCCCCTACATCCTGAATATCCAACATTCAAATGCATTGTGCATAATCGCAATCGGTACTCGCCTTCAGCCGTCGAACATCGTTTGCGGCGTAGGAACCAGTTTGGGTGCTTCCGCATATATTTGCCCACGTGTAGATACATCGGTCGCGCGGTAAGGATACTAAGGATACGCCCAGTACGTAGACAGGATCTTCCATGCAGAGAGGTGCGTGCCGCATGGACGGCGTAAAATGAGCAGTGCGGTGGCTCTACCGGGTGTAATCCTCATGACGTAGGCGACTTATATACACAGTAATAATCTTATTTGCCGAATAGCTTCTGCACAATGGTTGCTATGTCTGCACGAGGAATGGAATCTCCGGAATCAACGGTGGCGGCAGCGGCGGCTGTGGATACCCAGGAGCGATACCTAGCAACAACAACGACCCAACAACGGCACGAGAGGCTCTGCCGCCTCTCGTGTGTACCGGAGAGGAAATGCGATAAGAGCGTGGATAGGGCCACGATACGCGGGTACGGTCGCCGTGATCATTAGGCAAATGGAAATGCTATTAAACCGAGGTTCGTTCGCTTACGTCAAAACCGCACTTGCGGGAGCGGTCGCGCGGCGTGTCGTTCCTGCGACGACAATACCACCCGCCCTGTAACTCTAGCAGATTACGACGAAAAAGAGAAGTCGTTCGAGCGAAAAGCAGAAGATGAACGAGTTGCGATATGCACGACAGTTGCGACATTTGCAACAAATTATGTTGACTGCGTGATCTTGACGGTTGAACATTATTTATTTATAGAAGGATGTACATATATTTTTATTTTATAGTTAAGAGCTTGTCAAATGCGTAAAAAATTGATTTTATATTCGTCCTATATATTAAAGAATGAAATCTCTCACTCTTTAGAGTGAGATTTCATTCCAAAGAAAGTGGAAAAAACAGTTTTGCTGGAAAATGTAAAAGATTTATGTAGATACAGATCTAGAAATAATTTTGTTAAACTATTAAAATAATTATGTAAGACGCTCAAACGTGCTATATAATCATAATGAGTATTGCAAAAAATTATGACATTCTGGCAACCAGTCAACCACCATGTACATAATTATTTTAATTCAAAAAGTCATTTTCAGATCTGTATGTAACTAAAATTTTAAAAACTTCAACAAAATTATTTTTCCATGAAATTATTTTTTCATGAAATATTCATAGATCTAGCTATTCTATTACATCCGTATCTATATTAATTTTTGAGTGATGATTTGTTCCATGCAGCTTATATTGCAAAAATTTTTATCCAGAATAATATTTGGAATCTATATTAAAATGCAATCGTTTAGAGATTGTAAAACTTGTGAAAAATTAAAAGTCGATAATGACAAAATGTGAAATAGTCGAAATAGCGGGAAATACATTTCCGTACCTGAAAAATTTGCGACGCGCACGGGCGAGCATGTTTTACGTACATTTCACATTTTCGCGTGTATAGGTTTTCAATTAACGCATGTTTCGCATATTTTACAAGGATAATATATTTACTTTGGGTTGAACAATTTATTTGCGTGGTTCGTAAATAGAAATTGAATCTATTAAATTAAAGTGAAATCAAATTTTTAAGAAAGAGATTATTAATACTATAATTATTTAACAATCTTAATCAAGTGTATTGTATTTGTCGAATTTTACATCAAATAGGATTAAAAATTTCCATTTATATCATCCAATGTAGCGAAAATCATTTCTTGACAGTATGACAAATAATATGGCTTTAAAAGCACTTTTTTACATGTTCGTGCGCATATTTGCATGTGTATGTTTGATGCAAACACGGTTTCGTATTCGCGTTTCCGATTTAAAAATACGATCGTGTAATATTGTGTTACCGCCGCCGCATTGTTTTTCCGTCGTGCGCGATCAATATTCCTATGCAATTTCACGTGCACAAACGCATATTAATTATTTCATCGAATGAATCGTCCCATTCACCGGAAATATCGGCATTTCCCATTACCGTGATTACTTTTTCATTGAGGTAGCTTGTATCGTTTTGTAACGGCAGATCCTCGCTGTCGTAATATCTTTCATTTCGACTCGCAAATAACGCGACCAGTCGAGTTCGCTTAACTATCCGTAAGCTGCTTATAAATTATTAGAACAGGTCAACACTGCTAGAGATATCTTCTCCCCGCTCTGTTTTTGCTCGCATTCACATCGGCGAGAACCGAATATTTGAGAACCATTACTATTGAAACCGATGCAAATTCATGAATCACATACTAAGCATCCATGTTCCTTCCTAAAGACACAAGAAGCATTCGTGGTCCTCATTAGAATTAACCTTATAAATTATACATGTCATCTCTGTACGTCTCTTGACGAGCAAAAAAATCCAACCCGTTCAGCCGATCGGCGAGATGTTGCTGGGAAAGCTAGAAAAGACGTGGGTCTTGAAATGTTCGGGCATCAACGACGGTGGTCGCTCTAGCAACCGGAAGCAACTACGCGCAGCATTTCCGTTTTCACGACCGCCCGCGGTATCCGAGTACAATGAAGTTTTTATAGGAGAGTATTCTCGCACGTTCTACCACCCTCTTCCATCGGAGACACGTAAATGTGTTTACACCCCGCACACACAAAACCACGCGTACGCACATTCACGTACATTCACGTAAGGGCAAGTATGCACGTGCGTGCGCGTGTATATCGACATATTAAATTACATCGGCGTCGGCGAAGTTAGTCCAAGCGACGCCAGTGCGACGACGCATCGCGAAATCGCTAATGGAATACTCTAGTCCGGCATATTGTCGAATTTCGTCGTTCCACCGGATAAAAGCCCGTTAATTCGTGACCCCCTTAACGGGTCACGCTAATGATTCCGTTTTGGTTTGGTGGTTCGACCTGTCACCCGACCGTCACGCGCAGATGCAGCTTGCCCAGCTTTGCTGTTTCCCACCTCGGTTCTGCCGACCTCGTCTATCCTCTTCTTCATCGGTTCTATCTGCCCTCTCGTCATGCTATATTTTATATGAGTCTATATACACGGTTATGCGACCAAATAGCTCGGTATCGATTCCTCTCAAAACCGACTGCAATTATGTCGAATCAGATCTGCGAGATGGAATCTGGTTTTCATGCATATAACACGGAACTTCTACATTGCAGAGATATTCAACGTAAATTTCAACAAAAATACAGTGATAAAATAGTATTCAATCAAATTTTCATTAAACAAGTATAAATTTTGCAAGATATTTCTTAATTCACTGATCCTCGTTTCTATCATTGTAGTTTAATTTTAATCTCGGTTCAATTAACTCTTCATCTATTTTTAGTTCTAAGAATTAAAAAATAATGAGTCTTAAATTAAGATTAAAATTAATCTACAATGATAAAAACGGGCATAACTGTCTTAAGACTGTAATGTGAATACACAAATATATAAAAGCTCATATGATCTAAACTGGGTTTTATTTAATATTTAAATAATATTTCTCAGTGTAGTAATATCGTTGTCTTTATTTCTTTCGTTGAAAAATATAATGTATTTAAGTCAAATATATATTTAACTTAAATATACATACATTCTTCATTGAAAGAAATAAAGACAAATTAAATTAATTTAGTCAAATCAACAATTTTTTTCTGAGTGTGTAAATTCACATTGAGAAATATTATCCAATTCTGTAAACTGCGCGATGAAATCATTTTCAGTCTTAAAGCGCAATCATACACCGAATGAAGGTAGTAATATCACAAATTAAGTTAATTGTTGAGACAAACAATTTAATAATAATGATGCTAATAAATTAGAGTTTTCTTAATTCAATTTGCAGACAATACAGTATCAAAATAAATGATCAGACTTAGAATTATAATATATTATAATTCGACTGATAATGAGTATTACTACAATAGATATCGTAAACGAAATAATTTCCGATGCAAACATATACGATACTACGTGACTCGTGGTGTGCAGAAGTATGCGCTAGTGCATAACTACAAATATGTTAGGTGCTGTGTTCCCGCGAAATTAATGTTTCCCTCGAAAGCATTCGAATTAATGAAGGCACTCGCAAACAGAGACCTCCATATATATTCATTTTAGAAATCGCGCGGTTGCGAATCAGTTCGAGGAGCGAAACAATGCTGATAAACGTTCGTACCAATGTCACAACGAAGCTACATATCCTTCGGACGTTCGCGTACGTGTCGTCCCGCAATTACGAAGTGTCTTGGCGTAAAGCCAGGAGCGATATTTCCAACTTCGAATGCGTTCGGAGTTCGGTAAGCATTGTCCAGTCTAACGGGTTACAGCGGGAGATAAGGTCGGTGAGGTCTCTGGAAATTCAGGAAATAATGGTACCGAACATCGTTGTCGTTGTCGTCATGGTATTGCTTCCTCGGGAGGGTTAACGATAGGCCGCAGTTCACGACGTTCTTGCGAGTCCACCGGGCCGAATATATCGATCCCCGCAGCACGAGGTGCTATTAATTTGCTCGTTGTGACTACGTAGAAATAGCAAGCGGCGAATACCAGGCGCAAGAATGCGGGAATTGCTCAGAGGACGCGGATAATGCGCTTATTGTTCTGGACTTTTGTTATTTCTTGCACATTATGCATTCGCGAGTATCAGAAAGCGTGAATTATCGCACTCTCATAATTCGGTTGATCATAAATATTATATTAAAACGAAGAAAAAGTTGAAAAAAGAAAATCTGATTGTATTAATTGGAATTCTGATTGAAAATGGACACACCCAAATTTTCTGGCATTTATTATGATTTTAGTCGAGATAATCAGAATTTTGATTGATATGATCTACCTTCCGATCCGTTTATTTTCAATTAGAATTTTTCCTCAATATATCAATAGTGGAATTCAATTCCTCGTTCATTTTTATCCGCTAAAATTTTAACTCGTCATTTTAACATGGTCGCATTTCTATTATTCTTGGATGTTGGATGCCACTGAAAGCACTTTGGTTATTGCGCCACTCGCAATATTTGAACAGCCGATCGGTCTTCCGCCCACTGCCTTTTCCCGGAAGAAAACTCATTATCTTAGGCAATAATACGACGATTCCCGAAACTCCGTAGTCGGCCCTTCCTCGAAGGAGCAATAACGCCTCGGGGAACATCTTATTTCGGGGGTTAAATCGTTCTACCAACACGAGCCGTATCGGCGTTCCTGTCTCTCACATTAAAAATATCAATCCATCAACGACGCGACAAAACGGGAGGATGCGCCATCTGAGGTCTCAACGCGCGAGAGACAACACCAGTTACTTCGTAGAGAAGAAGAGGGGTGGTGACTTCAGCTAAGCCACCTCCCGGAAGCATATCGGAGGCCACCCTCCAGTCCTGACTTTTTCCCGAAGCAACTTCGCTCGAGAATAATCCAATTTGCGCTCTTCTTTCCGAGCGAGGAGCCGCGCTCGTCGCTAACAGCCGACGTGAGACGACTGGTGGATGAAATGACAATATTATTTTTTTCTCCTAAGATACCTGTGTTGAATGAGACAGCGATATGCCCGAAACTTTCGCATCTGTCGCGATTGCAACTAATTGAATTACAATGGTAAATAGAAGATACATCAAGAAAGAAGCTTGAAATAGTTATATACATAAAGGTTGTCGATGAAAGTTAACAAGGTGGCGAATGAGTGGAAAATCGTCCGATCCTTTCAGTCGGCGGAGTTTCTTAGCGAAGATCGAAATACATGAAGTGTACCTATATCTTTATACCACGCAAGTACGTAAAGAAATCAATCAATATAAAAGTTCGATGATAAACACATAATAGATATTTACGTCAATTTCTTTTTTTTCATATACTATTCAAAATTTCATATACATCCTTAAATATCTTTCTACGAGAAAATTGAAATTAGTTTTATGTACGTTTGCGATGTTATCCGATTAGATATGTCATAAATCTTTAAATTCTATTTATTGCAAAACATTATGATAGACTTTCTTTTATAAAAATTAGCAAATACTTTTGCGTTATAGCAATATACATAAATAATAAAATATTATTATTGAATATTGATGAAGTAATAAATTATTTATATGCTGTGAGCAAACATCATATCGGTTTATATTAAAACATCCCTAAGAATTACAAGAAAAAAAAGAAGTAGGAAACGATAAATGTTTCGAAAATCCTACAATAATAAATAAACTATTTTTATTCAGATAAAAATTCTCAATTGATCTACTTACAATTAGATTGGAATTTAGCTTAATAATCATCGGTGTAAGACACGATGACGCATGTTAAAATCGCGATACAGAAATTGCTGGGAGTAAGAGTCGAAGAGGAGGCTAGAGAAATGGAAACGATATAAAAGGGGATCTTGGAGTCCCAATGTCCGTTCCGAACAGAATGCAGTAGCCATTGCGCAGTCCATAAACTTCTCTCTTGCCTTAGAATGGCGCTCTTTTCTCCCCCGAGCGTTAAGGTACACCCTACAGCTAGCATCAATAGGAATGCCATTTGGGACCGCTTTAAGAAACTGCTAATAGAGCTTCGGGTTTCGGAATGAGAAGGAAGCGAAAAGAAAGAGAAAAGGGGACGAAGGGAAAAGTGAACGGGGAAGCAATGGTTGAAGATACTGGTGACGAATAGACCGAATCCCAAATCTTATCTCGGGACGGGACAAATTTAAACCGCTGTGATGTAAGATGGTTATTCAATCGATTTCTACTTCATCATTTATACAAAACTTCACATGAATTTTTCAAACTAAATAAATATTTGCGATATATATGTATATATCGAACAATAATTATTTATTTTTGAATTTATATATTTGTAACATTTAAAAAAATGTTATTTTATATATATATTTTTTATCAAAATTGTTTCAAAATTAATTTTTTTGAATGTTATTTAAAGATAGTAAATTTTGTATCGAAATATATATTTTTTTTAATAAAATCTAATTATAATATTTAGATATTAATGAATTTTATTTAAATTCGAGGATGTGTCTTTTCGAGAATAAAAATGGAGAAAAAAAGATCACAGAAAAAGAAAAAGAAGTGGTCAAGCAGTTTTGCGCTCAATCCTTAAGTTGATCGCAAGAACTCGTTTCTTTTCCGTGTTTTCTCGTTGTGTTCGCACAAAAGACTGCGTTATACGTTTACCGCTAGAGTCCTCATCCACGTCCTTTCATTGCTCGTCCATTAATGGCAGTCGATCGACCCCTGTGGGGTCCATCGACGACTGCCTCGCTTCTTTATTTCTTTTCATCGAACAACATACGTAAGAGGCTGAAGCTCATTTCGAGGGTGCTAACACGTGCCGAAAAAAGTGGTCCTTCATTGACCACTAACGATTGTGGACCGACTATTTCTCATTTTTGAAATTTTTTTTAAATCATGGATTACACTAATATTATTTTCATGAGTTACCCTAAAACATGTGTGTGTGTGTGTGTGTGTGTATATATATCTATTCAAATAATATAATTATACATTAAATATAAATATCAACAATAAAAATCGCTTTAAATCGTTGTAATAAAAGACTATCGATAATAATTTTAGACTTCTAATTACGTTAATTAAGTGCCAACGATATAAAAATATTCTATTAATGAATATCGTAGAAAAAGAATAATGATAATGATTAAAGATTTTAATGAAGCCTTAATTATCCGATAAATTATTTTTAAATTAAATAATTATTATTTTTACACTTTGCGTCTCTATGTATAAACTATAATTAAAATTAATTTCTTAATTATTTGAGAAAAATAATTCTTCTACGATGATTTATTTTTTTCTCTCTTTGGATATTTGATACTCGCTTATTTGCTCTCTACTTGTTGTTGCCTCTGGGGGTAGTTACGCGCAAAGGGTAAAAACAACCTGGCGCCATCTGTGCGGAATAGTCGCAAACCGGTCACCCTTAAATACTTACCCTTGTGAATCCAGAAGCAGGTTGTTTAAAACGGATAATTAGCGTAAAACTGGTTGTGAGTCGCTTTAGTATCTGCTGCCATCTAACGAATCTATCGTTTCTTGTTACGTATAATACTGATTTAACTTTTGCTAATAAATATCATCTCCGATGATATTTCTTTTTCGATAATTTCAAATTAATAAAGTTATAATACTAATTGAAAATATTATATATTACACGTTATATATAGCATGCACATAAATGATCGTACACATTGTATAACATTAACGTGGACAAAGATAATGACAATCCAGCGATCGATAATATCGCATTACAGCAAAATTTGCGTTCAAAAAGTTCAAAGACATCCCCCTTGGAACTAGGTGTGTTTATCTAAATAATATTATTTATGCGCAATGACTCTCGTAGATCTTTTCTTTGTAAAGAAGGGATCGTTGAAACATGTGAGAGATCTTGATCTCTTACAAAGGCTTCGTGAATAATGGAATCGTTTCTTTCACAGACACGTTCGGCAAATACACGCGTGCACGTGCATTAACTGTCGTGACGAGTCGATGACACAAGGCGCTCCTTTGAGATATACGTCTCTTCGCACAATCTACCCGTACTTTTCGCCTACTAACTCCTACGGTGAAATCCCCCCGGATTTCGAGTGGAAGTCGCGTACGCGTTCTATCTCCCCACTTATCTACTTCTCCTACCTTTTGTTTCGCGAAAGTTAGAACAGATTTTTAAGGCACATCGACAGCGTACATAATTTAATCCTCTGTCGACCCGCGAATCAAATGATAAACATCAAGTAGCTGACTGACTGAAAGCCAGAAGAACGCACCTTTTATCCCTAGAATGGATGGGGAGAAAACGTTTAAATCTGCACGCACACGCGAATGTCTACATGGATTATACACGCACAAGTACGCGAGGTCGACTCGAACTTAGCTCTGTTTCGGATCTCCTAAATACCAATTAGAGATAGAAACTTCCCCTTTCATGTTGATTCCCGCTACTCGAAGTTATCCCAAAGTTCGCATTGTTCTTCACTCTTCAAGAGAGTGCCGTGAAGACGTTGCTTTACCTACCCATCCTCTCTTTAACTTCATCCCGTGCTCCATTGCCACGTACATAACCCGCTACCCATCCGCCAGTCGTCAAGGTTGGCATTAGGGTACGCAATAATTGTAAAGCGACTTGCCAACTACTTTCGAAATATAGCTCCGACCGCGTGTTAAGCTCCGCCACAAGGCAGAGTTCAGTTACATCTATTAAATGCTGAATTATTAAAATAGCTATAGAATATAGAGAATTAGAATTATATAATATCCATTAAAATTTAAAACATGACTCGACTAATAGTCGAATAATGGTAAGCCAAGAAAAATAGAACTCAGAGAGATCATGTAAATTGATTGTAAAATTGATTGTAAAATTGAATAATATATTATTATATTATAATATTGTATTACAATATATTATTATATAGACAATAATAATATAGCAATAATATTCAATCAATTTACATGATCTCTTTGAGTTTTATTTTTATTCTTAAATCCACAGAACATAAAATATCATATTTATATATAATTATAATAAATTCGGCAAATAGGGAATTAGCGCTGTAATACATGCGCGATCAATTTCAATATTATTAAATTGTATATATCATATTTAATTATTAATTTGTATACATGTTTCTAACTTTTTAACCTCAATACAGATGATTCGATGTGATAAAATAAGCGTTGAGATATTATATAAGATTAAGCTCGCACACATATTACAGCGCTAATTCCCTATTTGCCGAATTTATTATAATTATATTTTTATATCAGGGAATTTATTTTTATATTATCATATTTATATTTTTTTTACACAAAAAAGTGTGAAATATATGTAACAAAATAATGAATAATGTCTTAACTAATTTCCTCGGTACACGCATATCTGCTTTTTTCTCAAAACACGATTTTGGCTCTTCGAATTCAATTCAGATTTGAACAGCTTATTTCATGTATGTATTCGATCAGGTGAAATTACGAGATGCGTGTTGCCACGGCAAATTGGTCGTACACCTCGGCTGCACCATGTTATCGAACGCGATCGGGGGCGAGCCGATAAAATCCGGGGAAAGCGAATAGCACGCGATGCGTTAAAACGCTGAGGCAAGGTAATCCGCGCAGGCGATTTCCAAAGCGCAGAACCAGTGGAGGCGTTAAATTCGATGAAGCCGCTTGCTCCCTGCTCCGCGCTCGGCCGCGCGAATTGAATTAAATCGTTTAACGGCCTTATGTTCAGCTGGGGGAGGACCCTCCGGCCGGTATTCGGGGAGGACCGCAGACCCAGGGAGATAAATGTAATGAACGTTGTAGCTCGAACCGACGCTTAACCAGAGCTCCATTAGTAGTGCTATCCGTCTCACGAGTCTTCTCTTTTTCTCCTATTATACCGACCGTCCCGTCGCGCCACCACTGTTGCGTCCCTTTTTCTTTCGAGAATTTCAATTATATGGACGGACGAGAAAAGGGAGACACGCGTGTCGTTGGCGACTGGACTGCCAAGCTCAGGAACCGGCGACGACGACGACGACGACGACGACGACGACGACGTGCCTGTCGCCAGGCAAATGATTTCAATTCCGTTCCATTAAGTCGACACAGGCCGAGGGTCCTTTCGTCTTCTCTTTCCTCGTTTCATCCTTATTCCGTCTAACTCGATCTCTTTTGCAAAAGCTTCTTCGAATGGGTTTCATCGCGACGAGCGTCGCGGAATATTTAAACTCCCAACGCAAGCGACCACCGTGTTTCGACATGCTCGTACATTTCGCAGGTGGTAGGATGCTGAAGTATCGCGAAAATTGGTGGTGAAGTACCCTCCGCAATACAGCGATATCGAGTGCCATTTATCACAGTGAAAGATAGACTGCCCGTGAAAAGCGATGGTCTTCTCGTGATCGAGGGACGAAAACTAAATTTATCTGTGGAAAGTATCACATGTGCTTCTTCATGGTAATTCCATCGTATTGACTGCGCAAACGCTTCGTTGCTGCTTCAATAGATAATTTTTGATGCAAGCATAGATCGAAATATGAAAGACGCTTTGTCGTTTGGTAAACAAGCGCTGATACGGCTCAAGATCTTTGCAGAGTTCATTTTGTCTATCGAATTCACTTTCCGCAGACTGCACGAGAACCATGAAGATTAGAGGGAAGAGAGAAGAAAGCGTATAAACTCGTTCGAGCGAACGAACGCGAGTGACTCCTCCGAATACTTTCACCCACCGCGAGGGAAATCGCCTCCGGTGGGACCCCTAGATATTAAACTGTTCAACATGGCCGGAATCGTTCGTTTCGATGCGTTTCCCTGCGACTTTCCAAAGATATTAAATTTCGGTTCCGAAATGTTACCGCTGGGTACACTCGTCTGTGCAGGCTAGACGTCTTTTAAAGTTCACCTTGACATTACAGCCTCCGATATTGACGTTTAGTCGTTGTCCCCGGCTGTTGCATTTTTATTATTATATCCTTATCATGATTTTATTTACCGCAAATGTAAATATACAGATAAAATATACATATTCCATAAATATGGAAAAAAATATTTCTGGCTATAGCTAATTCTGATTAGCTGAAATTGCATTAGCTACTATAGCTATGAAATTTGCTAATACGTGCAGAAGATTTGTTGCTGTAGCTAATATAAGAAACGTGATAACAAAATATGCATGTCTATTACAGATCAATTTATTTAGCAACATAAAGTTAGTTGTCACAGTTATCGAATATATCCGTGCGAAAAAAAAATTTCTATCATAGCTAAATATAGTTTGTTGAAACTGTACTTGCTACTAAATTGTCTGCTACACAGAAAACGTTTATTGCAATGATCAATACATCGACACAATAGCAAAATGCTTGTTTGTTACAATGATAATTTAAACCTCGCAGACACGACGTTAACTGTCCATATAATGCTACTGAATTAGCTACTTATTATTATTAATTTTTTTTTAATTTGTTTCGTTTAATTTTTAATTGACAGCTAATCTTTTTTTTTCTGTGAATCTATTAAATCTTTTTCTATCAACCAAAGAGCTTTTTTTCAATTAAAATCAAAGGAAAGTATTATACATTTTCCAGTAAGATTAAGTTTCTCCAGTTTCCTATCTTTTGTACCTGTAAAGCAGTTATTTTACAGGGCGTTGCTATGTTTAACGAACCTGTGTCGCGTACGCAATTTCCCGTGCTACTCCAAAACTTTCCGTTGTTCGTCGCGTAGAAGTCTTTCTAATCAAACAGAGTCGTCTCTAAGTTTATTTAAACGTCTCCAGTGACAGTTGGATAGTGTTTCGTCGAAAGACGAGCTTCCTCGTTTTGTTCTCGATGTACCGAGGACACGTCCTCGTCCGGAGAGAGGACGGTAAGGTGGTCGCTCTGTAACCCTCTGACCTCCACATTGCACTTGTGTGAGCCCAAACCGTGGGATTGGCACCACGTGGCAACCTCGTCACGCCGCACATCCCTCCTTCGTTCTACGTTAAATTTACGCGGGAGTATTTTCCTCTTCTCCATCTTATTCTGTCTCAACCCCCTACGGGGCCGAACCGCCACGTTGAGCCTGCTCCTCTTTCCTCGTATTGCATCCGACGTATTCCGAAAGTAGCTCGAGCTGGAAAGCCCTCGCCCCTCGAAAAGCAGCATATTTCATCCAGCCACGGTGCTTTTCTTTAATGGACGCCCTTAATAATATATCAATCACATTTATGTTGTACCGAGGGAGATCAAATGATATCGCACGTCTGTATAAGTAAGTGAAAACGCATATGTATTCGACGTATATTGTTAAATTCTCTCGCTATGAAACCGTCATTTCTATGGACTCGTGTTGATAATATTTCATAGTAGTTACATGTATACAGAAGCAATGAACCCATAAAGCTGTGCTCAAATTATTCAGCGTCCAGATTTTAACTAATTAAAGCTACACATTACAGTACCACATCAGTCTGTTCGTAATTTTCCTAGACATATATTATAAAACTGTTCGAAATGGATTTGGAGCGAATCAAAATTATTCCGTTTTCCTTTAAAAAAAATAACACAATGGAAATCTAGGAAATAATTAAACGGTTTCGATCGGAATCCACTCCAAACAAATTCGTAATTATACTTTGGCAATAAAATGGCATATCGAAACAAAAAATCAATTAAAACGATAAGATTAATTATGAACAATACTTAAAATCTCATTTTGGATAATATTAAAATACAAAAATATCAAAATTCATATTAAACAGGCAATCAATTATTGTAAACGACCAATGAAACAATAGTAAAGAAAGTATGCATAATTTTGTAAAAAAAAGTGAACAGAAATCAATGAAGGTAATATCAATATTACCGAACGTGCTAGAAGGAATGAAAAGGTGGATCTAGAAGAGATCTGGAGGAAAGTCGCGGTCCCGTAGTGTCTACCACGAGGGTAGTTTCGAGTAACCGAGTTAATCTTGTCGCTCGTACTAGCGACAGCGGGGCGCCGTACGGTGCAGCTCCGTACGCGGCAATCAAACAAGTAATTCCGAACAACCGTAATATCCTCGGCTAAGCGCGAGATGCTTGTAAACGTGCGCTAGCACTAATACCGGTAATTCGGTTTACAAGCGCCAGAGGTACGCCCTGGCTATCTCATGTTGGCTTTGTACACAGGAATTCACGTTGATGTAAACGCTAGCGAAGCATCCAACTCGAGTCAGTAGAATGACCCTACGTTGTTGAAAGAAATCCAGGATAGCGGAAATAATCGAGCCGTTGATATTACGTAAAACTTGCGTTCCTCGCTCGTCGTGCGAAATCACGACAAATACGTACAAACGTCGTTATAAAAAATATCGGATAATGCCGAGAATGTTAGGAAGACACATTAAAACTGCATTTAACGCAAACGTTACGCTACCTCGTCGATACATTATCGATTTCGCAATAATTTCGAAACTACGATTTCAATTAATGTGTTTTGCAGACCGTAATGACCGGGATTTATATTTGCATGACACCGTCACTGATCGCGATAGTGATTCGTCATTGAATATCGAGACGAGAAAAAGCTAACGACGTCCAACAGTCGCAGCGGCACCAAAAACCGGCCGCCGCCATGACGGTGAATGCTTTTTCGGCGTAGTTTTGGAAAGCGATTAACCGAGCTTGCACCTAACACATAGTTGCTGTCCAGGCTGGTGCCAAAACGTAACGAGCTTTCGTGACAAAAAACCTCTTGAAACGACGGATCGCGTTGAATGTCTCCCATCGTGTCATTCATCATCGCGGTCAACGCCACCGCCATTAGGCCACGTCCGTCCACGATCGTCCGACAACGTGAATAGACGAAGAACGGGACGTTTCGTCGAAGAAAAACGGAGGAAAGACCTCACTTCCATTAGAAAGCTTTTTTTTATTAGAGACAGCGCAACTAATGTGCACGGCATCATAAGGATGACTTCATTTATACATTATAGATAAGGAAAAAAAAACTAAGGCAAACTGTCACATCAGAAATATAAAATTAATTTTGAACAAAACACGATTCATTTATACCTACATATGAGATTAACGTTTTTCTATACTTTATCGTTGATGTCGCGTCAGCAACCTTAGCTTCCTAAGAAAACACGCTCATCTCTGGGGACGTGGATGTTGTTTAACCTGCATCTTCAGTGGTTTACGCAGCTATTGTGAAAAAAAACAATCTTGCACGCAGCTAGTCCATCACTGTCGCGCGAAGATCACCAGAATATTTAAGAGTCACGGATCCAATGTGACTGTGAAGCGTGATAAGTCGAACACGGGACGCCGAGGGCCGCGAGATTAATTTCCATTGTCGTATCGCTGGGGCGTCTCGTATAAGCACGAAGATCGGCCAAGAGACCAGACCAGACCCGGAGGCGATAGATACGGGCACCATCGACTTGTCACTACGTCCCTGCTTCACTTCCTATGGATTACGAGTGTTTTCTTAAGGCAGTGGCCCTCTCAGGGCGGCAATTTGTATGCGAGATAAACCGTTATTGATGCCGTCGATATTTCTCAGTCCTATAAAATAGATGCTGGGTGCTTCCCCCAGAGGGCTACTTCCGCTCGCTGAAAACTACCCTACGAGGGACCAGTCGGGAAGACATCCAAGGAAAAGAAGAAAAAGGAGTCTCCTTTCATGACTCTCTGAAGTCGCGCGGACTTCATGGGACAACGAACGTTATAGGTACATAGGGCTTTCGTTATGGTCTACATTATCCTATGCTGCGGTCGCGAGTGAATGACGATTTATGCTGAAAACTTTAAAGACAAAATATCATTCGCACTCGGATACGCATCCCCGCCTGCCGTCTACAACCGGCTGTTTGGGCGTCGGACTAAGTTTTCTTCACGTCACCCTTGGGATCGTCGGGCCACGAATAATACAGAGGTTCGCATTTGTAACCAAGCAACACCGTAGTGAAACGTGGCAAGGAGGCAAGTCGCTGGCGAGCGTATTCAAGAAGTCAAGTGGATGATATGAGCCCCGGCGAGCGTAAGTCTGGCAGTTCTGCAGAATCGCGAAGTTCAGTCGTGTGGTTAAATAAATGCAGCGCGAGAATATTTCATCGGAGCATCGGACAAGGCAAATGTCGGCCATGAGTTATTTCGCGTTCAAGATCGTGACTTCCTACATTGTTTTATAAAAGAGATATCAAAAATGCTACAAGCTGTTTTACAGATTTTGATATCATTTTGACATTTCTTGTCTGTTTCTTTCCTGAACGCCCGTACGTCATATCATTCTTTTCTTGTAATTATATATTAAATTTCACGAGAAATCAAGTTTCTTTTCTTTCCTGACTGATTTCTCATTTTCATCTTATAATTAAAATTTAATATTAGCCACGCAGAATGCAGTGAGTCCAAGATTGGGAAGTTACTTCTAATGTTTCATCATTATTATTATCGTTACTTTTTTCGGTAACGATCTTTTTTTTTTGTCTGTAATGATAACAGTAACGTTTCTTATAATGATGGTAACGAATTCAGCTGTTACTTTTATTCTTACTTTAATTCCTTATTATCTTTATATCTGTTAATATATTTTTTATTAAATAGAAATTTGAATGTTAAAAAATATTTTATACTTTATAACTGCAGGCTGCATTCCGATAATTACTGCCAATACTGAAAAAATTTATAATATGTATATAACGTAAACTATAAATTTTCAGTACTGGCAATGAATATATCGGAATCCGCTTTTAATAACAACATTAACGTTTAATAACAATATATAATATAATTAAAATTTTAATAAAATTTACGTTTGTAAATTACAATTTGGAAGATAAGTTTATATTAAAAATAAAAAATAAAAATATTAGTATAATAAGAGAGAAGAATGCAATTTTCGTCAAAGCGAATGCTTAGTAATATTTATATGTGAATATAATTTTCAGTTCCATATGTAATTTTCAGTTCTATAGACTACTCGCCAATTGATTTATCGGACTTGAAACATGATTATGAATTGAAATAATAATCTCACAATTAAATTAATTAATCGTCGATTGAACAATAATGCAATTAGCATCTTAAAAATCTCTAAATAACTTATTGCAAAAAAAATTCTGAGAGGTGATATTTTTCATGATAAGTTATTTTCAGATTTTTAGGCTAATTGCGTTATTGTTAAATAGATAATTATATAATTGTGAGATTATTATTTCAGTCCATAATTATCTAAATATTAAAGTCTAACAAATCGAATCGGCGTGCAATCTGAAAATTGTATTTGTATATTCACATATAAATTTATTACTAAACGCCAAGACTCTGTTCGCTTGACTAAAAATGCCATTTTTAAATTTGGAAAGATTTTTCTTTCGTATTTATGTTTAAACATTTCTTGGTCTATCTCACTTAATAAAAATATTAATATAAAGAATTATAGAAAAATTACATAAATTTAACATAAAGAAGAGCTTGCTATATAGAAACTACTACTTTAGAATTTCAAGTTAAATAATCAGTTATAAAACTGATTGTTATAATATTGATTATTAAAACAAAAAAAATAAATTGTTACTTTCAAAGTAACAAAAAACGGTAACACGTTTTTAAAATCAGTAACAAGAAACGGTAACGCATTTTTTAATAAATAATATTCCCAATCCTGGCGGACACACAGAAAAGACAACGAGAAGATACGTCCGAAAGAAATTGCTATATTTCTTTCTGACAGAACGAATTATTAGCTCGAATGTGCGCTAACGTCTTCGCGTTCGCTAATAACTTTCGTCTTTACTGCGCTGTTTCATCGTCGTTTATTTTCTCGTCGGCGTGTCGTAAAGACGATAGTGAAAACGGCGCGTGGCTAAGCCGTAAATACCTCGTCGCGGCGAACATCCCTGTCGGTCGTAATAAAGCGACGTAGGAAGACCTATGGTGTACGTTTTGCTATGTACGGATACGCGGGATCCCATAGGGAAACAATATGTGGATTTCGGCATGTATGGTGTCAGTGCGGTTTGTCCCGGAGGGTGAAGGGTCCCGTAAGCGTCGCGATCCTGTTATTGCAAGTCCGTCGCGGTGCTGTCTTATTGGTCGACATAGGGGTTTCATCGGCTCATTGGGGGTGGCACAATCTTAAACGGGATCTGCGCGACTTTACGTCGCACCTCCCTCTTGGCAGGAATATTGGATTACAGTGATTTTCAATTATAAGCAATGGCATGCATCCCCCTCCCCTTAGAAAAACCACATTGACAATGCACGCGTCTCCTAGTTTTAAGCTAAATATTGTTATTGTTTTTTTAAAAGAGACACCTGCACATGCTATCGTTTGAAATATTCCACAGAATCCTTGTATGCAATAAAACTGCGTACTTTCACTGTCGCAAGAATCAACTAAATTATTCCGAGGTCAGCGCCGTTGCCAGAATTTCGTCGAAGTTCAACATGAAATTTTATTACAGAGTAGGAATATATATGTGAAAGATAATGCAGAATTTAGAACGCCGCTATTTGTTCGTTAATATATGTAGTCAGATTTCATTAGTAACTTATTGATTAAATTATAAATTATAATTAATAATAATTTAACATAACTCGATATAATAACTAGGTCGATGCTTGCTCGACATTTCTGGTTTGGACGAAACCGTTGGAATATCAAAAGAGTAAGTGGTAAGATAAAACTGCTTACATATCAAATGCGGTAAGGTACATTTTGCGACAAAATATTCCGGCAAAAGGAAACTTCTCCGTTTACAGAAACTTCGGAGTTTAGCGGACGTTCGTAGGGTGGCAGCACCCTTCAACGTTCTTCGAGGGTTGCTACAGTGATTGTCGAGTCAGAAACATAGTTCCGTAAAACATTTCCATTTGTATAATTATTTATCAAATAAATTTTTTATATTGTGTATGTATCTAACACAATACAAAATATAAATATATTTACTTACATTATCTTATATTATTATATTTTATCTATGTAAAATATTAATTATTATCAATTATTTATACTTATAATAATAGAAATTAATAATAGAAATGGCAGTAAATTTGTTACAATTTTAAGGAAATAATATCTATATTATTTCTTTTTTTATTATTTCTGGTACTGATAACGTAATAATTGGCACAAATATATGTAAATAATATGTAAAAAATTATATTAGGTGTTGGAATTAATTCGTAGCGTTTTTTAATGAAAGAATGTTATTTATTTCACATGAGCATTAAAAAATACATTAATGAAAGTACTTCCCATCACTTGTAAAACGCTACGAATTAATTCCAACACCTAATACTATTTAATATTATCGTGTGTCACTGTTCTCTTTCTTACCGTCGATTGAAATTGAAATTCGTGTAAGAAACAATTTATCATTTTCGGCTTCAAAAATTTACTGACAAGCCATATGACCATATAATAAACTTTGAATGAGAACATTAAAAGATTAGAGAAAACTTTGATGAAACTTATGGACACGTATATGATATAACTATCTCAAATAATATTAAATATATCGTTTGCCACTGCAACGATCGATCATCCTTTTAATTTCTTAAGTTCGTATCTTGTCCAGAGCCGAATAATACAGACGAATACTTTCAGCATTGCCGTGACATTTTCGCACGTTTTTTCTCGATCGATCATTTGTGCGATTGCACAGCTAACAATATAGAAAACGATGAAGAATACGAGCGTTCCGCAAAAATGAAAAATTGAAGACGTCGCGTTGGAGACTTCCATTCAAGCGATATCCGAGCTGCACCGTTTCCAAAGACGGACAATGGCATCCCATGGGTATCTTTTGAGTGCTGCAAACATTCAATTTGTCCAACGTATCGTCTTTCCTCCGAATTTTAACGCCGACTGGAAATTTCATTGCAAGATGGATCTAACATCGATCCATTTCATGTACCGCAATCCGATATAACTGTACCTCGATAACAATTTTCATTCATACCTAAACACATATCTTTTATACGTTCCCCGCTAAAATCACGATGATAAAACGTGAAACTAACTGTTAATTAGCAAAAACGAGAATTAAAATCGATACGGTGTCGCTTTAGTGTCGCGCAAACGACAGCAGAAAATACGTTAGTTATCGTACTAAATGTCATTAACTGTTATAACCGGGAAACGTGCGAAGGGAAATAATTAATTTACTCTGCCAGCGAATCGATAAACGGGACGGCGCCATTCTGCCTGCGAATGCATATAATAAAAGTATCACTTATTGTGCCGACCTAAGAGAAAATATTTCATGGCCGACCGGGAAAGCCGCTTTAACCGGAAACGTTCTGGCCGTTGATTAAAATTCCAAACTATTTTAGCGGCCTGACATTTCTCTCTATTATTATTATTTCCCTCGTGCGCGTTATGCTCATCAATGTTTTGTACTTTCCTGAAAACAAATCGGATGTATGTATGTACCTACACAACTGTAACACATTCGATATAAAAATATTATAATTATCGTGCAGAAAACTAGAAATATGTGCTTCCAATATGATGAAGAAAAATCAAATAATACGTTCGATCAGTCAAAAAGTTTTAAAAATAAATAAAAATTTGTGATATTTGTGGTGTCTTAATTACTTGTAATTTTCGAAGAGTCAAGGCGTACCTTCTCGCATGTCTCTTAAGTATACATAATAATTTAATTATCTTAATTATTATTACCGTAAACATGAAAACAATAATAACAATAATTATCAGCTAGACCCATCAATCTGATCCTACGTATCTGATCCTTCCTCTGATACAGATTGCGTCCTCACTCGGCCTCTTTTTCGTCCTAAGTCATACCTCCGTCAAATTCGCGGTCGGTCGACGGGGCCGAGGTAAGTGCAATTATGCTAATCAAATCAGAGAGTGGGCAAGACGCTCCAGACATGGAAAGGTGATGAGAGGTTACATCGCAGAGGGTCTGGAGTGCCGGTATTAGTTGTGGGTAACCTCAAGGTTCCACGTCAGAGAGGAGGTGGAAGATGGTACTGATGGTCGCATTGCTGGCGGTGGTCGTGAAGGCGGTAGAAGCAAGGAACGAGTAGAATGATCAGGTTACTCGTGTCTCACTCCGGAGAAAAGAGTAGAACCGACAACGCCTGAATCACCATCACAAACGTCGAAATCTAATTTCGAGCGCGGATTTCCGTCATTATTCATCGCTCAGATTCGTTTCCGCCCACGTTTATGTAACAATCCCCTGATCCTCTTTTCTTTTTCTTTTGAGATGCGTAAACAAATAGGCGCATAGTATGCAATTGTCGCCGGTACCAAATTGTCGAAACATCACATGGCGTCTGCCAGACAGATTACAGGGCACGATGACACTGGCTAGCGTCGGAAAGAGACACACCTGATTCCCGACGAATAATGCTCCGTTTAACCCCGGAACAACGTGGCAATTTTGGGTCGACCCAGAACGGTCGCGTTTTCGCACCACGAAACGTGTTATTACTCGATCGTATAATTTCAGGTTGAGTTTTTCATTGAGCCCGCAAGCGGACTGCAGTGAAACGAAATAAAAATAGAGCATAAGTGCTGGCGCGAGAATTCTGCGGCATCGAGTTTATCGACGTGATGTGACAACTGTGCGAACGCATCAGGCGATGCCCGACAATTTGGGGTGTCATCGGTACTATCGTTATTCGCGCGTCATAATTAATTTCTCCCAACTGCGCGAGTCGTCGCATTCGGCGCGAAATACGTAAATTATTTTCCATAATTAAAACGCACTGGGTTTATACGCCGCGTCATGCTGTACCACGCCGAGCCGCGTACGACACGTGTAGTGAAAATTTCATAGAATCTCTGGAAGCCGGCTACGTAGCTACTGGGAGTCTCTGGGTTATTGGTTTCTCAGTTGTTAATTCGCTATGTCGGCACGCCCAGCAGTTGGAAGTGACCGTGCGGCGTTCAAGCGTACGTGAGTCGTTGGCGCAATCAAAGGGTCGAAGGCGAGAACGAGAGGGCGGCAATAGGCAAGATCTGAGGAAAAAGGGAGAGAGAAAAGCGGGAGGAAGAAAGCACCGTGTTTCGAGTGGCAATATAATACAGCCGCGAAACAATGGAGCACCGTGTAAGCCCGGCCACGAGGGCAATAAAACCACGACCGCGTTGGCGTATAAGCCAAGAGAGCCGTAGGAACTTCCGTGGCGGATGAGGGATAGAAAATTAAATATTAATTTCGCCAGAGCGACCGAGAAAAGCTCGCAGCTCGCAAGCTCTCGGCTTCCTGACCCGCCAAAAGGTAGCGCCAATTCGAAGGGGTCAAATTCTTCCAGCAATGCCCGGATTCTGACCAAATTAACTTCGTCTGAATTCGAAATTCAATTAACCTCAGCACTTACATTAATAATCCAGTACCAAAAAACGAATACTGCATTATCCTTCAGGCACGTACTGCCAAACGATTAAATAGAAAATGAAACGATTGCTTTGGAAATATCTACGAGAAGATATTATGTCAGCTCGTTCTCTACTATTATATGAGTATTTAATCGATCGTAGCGGAAATTCAAGCTTATCTCCGGCTAGAGGGATGATAATACATTAGCGAAAAATTTATTTCGCTGCTCTCAAGAGCTCGTTGTAACAGGAAATCCTATGAATTCCCAAAGGAACCTGTCATCACGAAACTAGTTGATGCAATCGGAGATAATTTCCGCAAAAACATAGTAAATGGTAACATCTCGTTATCTTTGACGTGGTACCTGTTATAGCGACTTCCATAAATCATCGAATCCAGCGCAAGCCGCTTTACCCTGATGCACACAATTTCACTCATCCACTATTCGCCATTGCAAAGGGATTATTATCGCGGCCATATTTAGCCGGGTGCGGATTACAATCGCGACTGGGTATTATAGCATAAATTCGCTATACGCGACAAACCAAAAAATAAAACAAAAAAGGGAGAGAGAGAGAGAGAGAGAGAGAGAGAGAGAGAGAGAGAGAAAGACAGAGAAAGGAAAACGAACAGCTATGGCAGGCCACCAAATGTTTCCTGTTCGTAGCACGCGACGCCCGCCAATGAGGGCGTCGGCAAGGGGTCGGGGACGCGGTGATGTCGACGACGGAAATGCAAAAGTTCGATTTATGCGCTAACACGTTCGTGCGTACGTATACATGAACGCGCGCGTGCAAGCCCGTACGTAGATAGCTCTCCTACGCGACGGGGGATGAGGCGCGAACAATGATACATGGGCGTTCCGTATGCAAGCGTGAAAACCCTCTGGCCCCCTTTCTGTCCCCATTTCTCTCCCCTCCCTCCCCCCTCCCCATGACTGCCAGACTATCAATGTTTCATAGATCGCACGATAACGTCACGAGGCGCCCGTAAAGAAAAAAAAAGTACACCCGAATTCCCGGATATGATAGCGCGCAACCTGGGGCACCTCCTGACGGGGGGCACCTACCCTCGTGAAATCTACACCAGGTCACTGTATCGAGTCGCCCGTCGACGACGACAGGCACGTCCTCCACGTCCAGGCGCACACCCGTCTAATATCCGCTTATGCGAGAATCTGAAATTTATGTAAACGATCCTTCATCTAGCCGCTGATAGATCCGGGAATGTATGCGCGTTGCGTGTGTCGCTGCCGCGTCAAATGGAAACTCACGCGACGTAGTTCGAAGTTGCCCCAGACGACGTGGCGTGCGAAAGTGACACGCCTGATTAAAAATTATTCTCGCCTGCTATTTAATTCCCGTACAATCTAACTGTTATCCAAAACACAAATCTTTTTATATATATTATAATACTTATACATATATATTATATATATATTAGGTGTTGGAATTAATTCGTAGCGTTTTACAAGTGATGGGAAGTACTTTCATTAATGTATTTTTTAATGCTCATGTGAAATAAATAACATTCTTTCATTAAAAACGCTACGAATTAATTCCAACACCTAATATATCAGATAAACAAATCATTCAAAGGGATTATTATGGCGGTCATACCCGGGGACGGAAATAGAATGGAATAGAAAATTATGAGAGAATACAATTAAAATGTACAAATTGTAAAAACAGTATACGGAGAAAAATGTAAAGTAATATGCACTAGAATTCTAGTAAATTTTATTGGCGGGTCCATATAGAGACAAGCATCCACTTGTATAAAATTTACTTTTCTGATAAATGAATGATGGTCGTATAGGAAGAGAGCCATATTGTAACTTTTTACATTTCGTAAAATAAATCTATAAATTACCATACACTTCAATAGACTTTATTTTATCGACGAGTATTTTTTGTGCTGACCAAATTTACTTTACTAAAAAAATACAAGTGTATATAAAGTCTGAAGAGTTATTCATGCTTACACTTTAAAAGTATAGTATGATTTACTTTATTGTAAAGTAAATCACTTGAATGGATTTACTGTAAATGTATCTACATTTTACTTTACACCTCCGGTTTTTTTTTTACTTTCAGACAGATAAAGTTAGTCATAAGTTTGGCAAAAATAACCAGAGTATTTTTACTGGTAAAAATTATTCAACAAAATTTTTCTTTGCATAGAAATATATATAAAGATGTAGAGGGAAAAAGAGGGAAAAATAAAACAGTGCAGCATACAATACAAAATATCATCTACATAGGAGGCAAACCTAAATATCAAATACAGTATCGTGTACATACATGGTTGTCCTATAGGAAATTTCTGAAATTGCTCTGACCAAATATAACGGATATATGAGATATTCGGGCGTCGAGACACTCGACGACCGGAAGTATATCTTGATACTTTTCTGTTTGTAGCGCCAACATTTGTCTTGCCGCCCCGAAGGTACACGAAGGCGAATCCGCACAGTGCCGTACCGTAGCGTCGTAGCCCGCGGGTGCAGTATATTCATGCCAGGTTAGCCGGGCCACCCTCGCAGAAAGAAAGATACCCGGTCGGGATTGAAAATAAATTTCACTGAGGGCCTAACCCGTACAAATAGCCCCGTGCTGGTTTTAATGGACGCGACGCCGTGCCACGGCTACCGACGTTTTATCACCGCAGCTTCGAGAGCACCTACGGTCGTTCGATTACGACTGTCGATATTGTTCCGGCTCTTGTCGCCGTGGGAGAAACATTGCTGCTTCCTGGAGCAATCGGCGGACTTCTTGGTACTTTAGCTGGAAATCGTGCCCCGCCATATCGGAGAAAAGTTTAATTTTTGGTCTTAATACGATATTACGCTCGGTTTCTCCTCGTACCGAACGAGCCTACAAGACGCTGACATATTATTCCGTTACGACCTGCGTCTCTTATCACGCTATTACAGTGACCAGCTACGCTATATTACTTGCAGCGAAAGATCTCCGCTGCAAAATCGCCTTTCTTCCTCTCGATTTCACCACTAAACACGCAACACAAAAATTATGTCGACCGTAAAACCGTGATTACCGCACGGCGATAAAAGGATTGCAAAAATATGAAGCAGTATAATTATGCGTAATGATTCTCGCTAAATTTATTACGTGCCCCATATTTACGCGGTCGCCATGTATCGCGCGCGACACGTGAGGCATTATCGTTAGCCAGTATCGCGATAATGTAAGCAGCTATACTTACAAGCGAATATTTCCCGAAGTAATTACGAGAGGGAAATTATCCCCGCTATCGCAGGGACGAACTACTGCGCTGGAATCGGAAAGCTAGCACAGGACAATTAGAAGGAAACTTACTGGAACCTTGTCATCATCGGCAACAAATGTATATATATTATATTACGATATCGAACGATAACGAACGAACAAGAAACTCCAGAAAATAACAAGCTGCAAGGTAATTATTTCGCTGCACATGAAACGTAATTAGAATAAGCGCTTTGATTACAGCAGCGACGTCTCGGAGCGCAAAGGGAATAGATGAAAAAATTAGTATTTCAGACCTATCCTATCATTATCAAGTCAGAAAGTACAGTCCCGTATCTACATTTATGAAGCTCGAGGAATTCCAATTAATATTTATTTCAAAAAGGAAGGTCCAGCCAGCGTCCCTGTCGGCTGGAGCATCAGGCATCTGCCAAAGGGAATGCAGAAATAATTCTCTGCATTATATATACGTACTGCTTTAATCATTGTAATTTGTGATTCCAATATTAATGATAAGTCTCATATTAATATAACAATATATTTCGCGAATACGATTGAATTTAGCTCTGCAGCATTATATATGTTTCAACAATTATTTTAGCTCCATTTATTAAGTTTAATAAAATGCGATATCTTGATAAAATAAATTAACTTCTCATCCACGATATTTGCGGTCGATGATACTTTTTTTTTTAATTCATTTAGATTTCCATCCACTATGTTTCAAAAACGAGCTTTGTATTTGGGAAAATAAATAAATCGATGTACGTTTTTATCCTACCCTCCGTTCTATTGCTCTCATATTGCCCGGTCGCAGGCAACAGCGCGAAAACGCGAAGAATTTTTAATTCACCCAGTATGCCGTAGAAACGCCCGCTTTTCTCTGCATCCGATCAAATCGATTTCAATGGATCGATGAAAAATGAGCGGTTCGATGAATCCGCACCGATCCGGTGTTTGCTGCCGTGAATTCGCATCAGGCCAGTAAAACGGTTTAAAGCACATAACCGGCCGCGCGCGTTCCCGCGGCTACCCCGCGAGACGCGTTACGGAATTGCATTTCCCGCGGGCGCATCCGCGACCCGCTATTTCATCGTCGGTTATTATTGCTGACAGGGTATCCGTGGTCCTGCGAGGCCTGCGAGGCCTGTGTCCGCAGGATGGCGATGACGCCGTGCGACGTTTCTCAGCCCGGCACCGCCGCGATGCGATGTCGAATCCACCACGATGCACGGTGTAAACCCCAGGCAAATACAAGTAGAACGAAAACAGCACGGAAGCTAGTAGAGAGCGGTAGAGAACGTACGGTATCGGAAGGAAAAAGACACTTCTCGTCAATCGGAGTCTCCAACTTGTCGAACTTGTTTCTTCGGTTGATGGTACAAACGGCCGATTGTCGATCGTTCGAGGCACGAGGGTATACGAGGGTCTTCGATATCGCAAACGCGTCATTACGTTTCGACTTTCGACAGGGAATATGGAACAACGTGACACTTCCACCGTAAGTGTTCCAGCACTTTGCGCTCTGATGTGCACTTTCCGAAGATGCACGTATGCAGTTTCGTCTCAAGTACGTCCTGTCTTTTCTGATGGAACCTCGAGAAATTCATATTTTACTATACTCTTGAAAGTTATACACAGCACCTTCCACGTGAATTCTTCAAAATATTCGCCTAACGCTATCACATAAAACTTGTAAACTAGTGAATTATTAATATAAACATATTCCCGCACCGCAACAGATTAAATCAGAAATAAATGAAAATTTTGAGGAAAAACAATGTTATAATATTGTATAATATATAACGTTATTTCACATCTGCCTCGGAAATATTAAAAGTTCATGAAAGCAAATCATCGGCAAAGTAAATGTTTTATATCGCATCGAGAACAGCTCGGCGAGTCGCACGAGCATTATTCGTTTAAGCGTAACGCGCGTTATTATTACGAAATCCGCAGAAGCGATGCCTGCATGTGAATGAAATTATTTCGCACGAGCGGCAAGAGACTCATTTTTCATACGCGAGCCAATAGCGATGGCGTGTGCACCCCGTAATGCGATGAATGTCCGTTGTAGCGGATAAAATGAAGATAATACGTGGACTCGTTCGCGTTTCCTATCTCTCGTGATGCACGATGCGTTCGCGCGAGGTAAAATTATTCCTAACGCGCAACAGGAGACTCATTTTTTGCCGAGGAACCCGGCCTTCGTACGGTCACGGCCGACTTAATAAGCGCATCCGAAAACGTGCAGGCTGGCTGCACCCGGAAAGTGAAACAATCTCGTGATTGCGAGAACACGAGGACGAGCCAGGCGGGTCAATACAAGGCGGAAATGCGTGAGATAAAACGCAGGGTGTGTACGCACCGCGAGTGCCACGTCGTTTCGGTCGCGAGACGATAAGAAATGCCTCTAGTCTCGCGTGTCACGTTATTTCGCATTCCGTTCTGAATATTTATAAGGGCCGTCCGTCAAGGGTGGGCCGTAAAAGGGAGAGGGGAAGGGGATGGTAGACCCACGTGCATTTTCATTTCCAAGTTACAGAGCTGTCGCTGCCAGATTGGAGACGAGATACTATAAGTGAAATATTAAATCCCTGTCTTTCTCGGGCTCTCTTTCCGACACACCTGTCGCTCAGGTGGACGAGCGTAATGTCCTTCGAGATTTTCCCCAGTAGCAATTAGGTTGTTTTTAGGGACAGCGGGAGTCTGCAGGATGGACCGAATAATTCAATCGTCATGAAAATACTATGCGAAACGTCCTTACGGGGAGCCTCGATAAACCGCCAGCTCAGTATACGTGATTTAATATCGACTTGTATATCGCGTCTCACAATACGACGATCTCCCGACAACCGATACATGTCGTATCGCAATTAACGCTCCCCACTCGACTAATGGTATATATCATCTTTCACTGAGCAAGAGTTACTATCCCGCTCTCTCCGTTTTCCTGCTCACGTCGCCGTTTCTCCGAGTGACGGAGAGAGAGAGAGAGAGAACCATGAATTGTTAGAAAAATATTCCTCGGGGAGGGTGATTCCAATTTCTCTCGCGGGCGCGTTCAATTTTCGCGCTTATTTTCTGTCAAAACACGACCGGACGTATTCACGGTATTCGCCAAGGGTTACGAAAATATTCAAAGGTGGCGTTTCGTCAGTGTCACCGAGTGTCGGCCGAGTGTGGCACGGTCCGGAGGAAAAGAGAGACAGAGAGAGAAAAAAAAGAGGTTTTAAAGAACTCTTGATTGCCGAGGAATAATATTTGGAAGGGCGGTTAAAGTTACCCGCTGCGGGACGTAGATCCGTTGGATGCCGGGCTCTGCTCCCTTATGCGGGGTAACGCTCTCCCTTCGTGTTTTTTCTATTTCGCGACGCGTGAGGTGTCCGCGTGGCGGGCTCCTCCATCTGTCAGTATCCTTCTAAGGTTGCACTTGCAGCAGCATCCGCCCCTGTCGCACGAACGGAAAATTTCATTACGGATAAATGCGTAAGCCGAACAAGTGTCTCTCACCCTTCGTAAACGTACCGACTGCAACGTATCATCTGATACGCCGCGCATCCGAAGCTGACTTCTATGTTTTCCGTTTTATTTATACAACAACGTAACAACGCTTAATGCAACGCATCCGTACGGATACCGCGTGATCCATTAACAGAATTACATGTGACTCGGAAAACGCAAAAATTATTTTATCTCTCCGGCAACAACGGAAAGAAAAATTAAAACATCTGTTTACCCGTTGGAAATTTACAGCGGAGCAAAAGAAAACATGATTAAGCATAAATCCTCAGTATATATTTGGCGAGCCATTTTGAGGTCAAAATTGCGTTCGTTCGTCGCGCTTCAGAGGACCGATCCGAATAAACCTTCGGTGAGCGCACAGGCCGCGCATCATCATT
>NW_011627065.1:412773-439590 GCF_000204515.1 Acromyrmex echinatior | reverse complement strand
GAAAGAGAGAGATGTGAAGGGATACGAAATCCCCTCGCAATCCACTCCTGAATTGCCAACGTCGAAAGCAACTATTGTCGACATGGCGACGAGGCGATTAAATTTCACACGATCATCTCGAAACACGCCCCTTTCAGAGAAATTCTCGCTGTATGGATAGTCATATATCGATATTTATAGTCAATTTTTATATTTAATGAACTTTCTGTAATAACTATTATCTGAGCTTTATCTTCCTTACGTTGTAAAAAATTGATCAATCATAGTCGATTATTCTTCTTACATTCGACTGTGATTAAATTTCTTACGACTTAAGACTTAAAGCTTAGATAATACAATAGCTTATTGTGTTATAGATAGCCCAGATTTTAGACTATTCTAAGTACAGTCTTAAGATGCCACAAATCAATTAGAAAGTTCGCATTAGCACATTTTAAGATATTATTTAAAATAATCTTAAAATAAAAACCGACCATGAATACCAACCATAGAACTACATTAGCATTTTAAGACATTATTTAAAACGGTCTTAAAGTAAGAATTATGAATACCGACCACAGGATGCTTTCCAATTACAAAATCAGTAGATATTTTCGTGCACACGACGACACAAGTTGCGTTCCAATTGCTGTAATCGTTAACACAACACTACACGTCCGTACTCAGTCCGAGAGCTATTAGTCGGATGAGTATAGACTTGTGTGTTCTGGTGACAATTACAAGTTTTACTAATTGCGGTGACTCTAAATGAGATTGAAGGACACTGGATGGCCGCAATTTTTTTTTTTATTCAACATAAACGGAAAAAGCTACATTTAATCTAACTTCATCCAAAACCGTGCACAACGTACACATTCTGTTTCAATTAAGTCATGCACAATGCTATCCTTTGTGCATTCCTGTGTATGTGTGTTAAAATGTGTTAAGCAATTTAAAAACCCAGAGTCGATCTCCTCCAGTCGATAGATTTTCGGTCAGGGTGGTCGTAAATGGCTACTTGATAGGGATACTTCACCCCGTGACACAGCATCATTTTCCATTTTCATTCACGTAATCTCTCGCAGACGTGCCTCGTGAATAGCTCCACCTGTCGCGGTATTATCGTTCGGCACGAGAGTCGTTCGAAATTAATGGATTCTAACCGTAAGTAATGCTTAACCACGAAGAATCGAACTGGTGAATGCTTATATGAAAAATATTTGTGCACACTACGGCAAAATGGCGTACAGAAAGCCTGATGCGATTAGCAACTGACTGGCGCAGTCCACGTTAAAAGAGATATACATAATGAAATGCACTGTGCAATTTGAAGTAACAATAGCATATAGGAAGCAACGCGTTACTTCTAATTCCATTTTTGTTACTTATTTCGCTAATAATCTTTTTTTTTTTCTATAACGATAACATCGTTATACTTTTACAGTAATGATAACGAATTCAGCCGTTTCTGTATCGATATTTTAATCCCTTTTTATCCTTATAATTATTCAATAAATCAAATTAATTTAAATTAGTTAGAAATAATAGAAATTTGAATATCGAAAAATATTTTGTACTCATTTCTTAAACTGTATTTCGCTCACTGTCTGCAAGAAATCTGTATGGTATATGTAATATAAATTATAAATTTTTAATATTGACGGTGGAATGTATATTGGAATGTACTCTTAACAATGACTAATGTTTAAAAACAATGTTTAAACATTTTAAATAAAATCTATGTTTATGAATTACAATCTAATTTCCTAAAGAGAAGCGTATATTAAAGAATAAAAAAAATTAATTTAAAGAATTATCGAAAATTTGTTAGATATAAATTTATAGATAAAGAAAAGCATTCTATAAAACTGGCTTACAGTTTTAAGCTTTGCTATTGACTTTTGCAATTAATGTTCTCTAAATCTGAATCAGTGGATAATCACTAATTACCCAGTGGCATACTTGGCACTGATAATCAGTGAAATTCAACTAAAAAAGGAAGAATGTTTGAGCATTATATAACTAAAATACTGATATTTGCACGTTAATTTCAATTTTCCAATATCATATTCATTAAATTTAAGCACAAAACAAAGTTAATTAGATCACGTAATAAAGATTAAGATTAGGGATCTCACATTTAATTTACTAATTACCAGTGGCATACTTGGCACTAATATCAGTAATTACCGCTGATACAGATTTAGAGAGTACGAATTACTTTTTACAAAAAGTAATGGTAAGGTATTGCTTTTACTGTCGACTGTTAAAAAATGTTTAAAACTAGAAGTTTTTTTTTTTTTAAAACACTAAGATGAAATCATAATTTTGAATTCGTCTACAGGTAGAATATCAAATTACCATCTAATATCTCTTGCAAGATATCTTGTGAAAATGAAACATCATACCGTTGTTATAACGCGTTCCTGACGTTGAAGCTACAAGATCAGTATTAACAGAGCCGAGCTATCGTAGTCGTACCGTTGGGTACCGTCGACGTAACGTCACATAATCTCGCAGTTCGTATTCGGTGAAAATCAGCGTGTAGCGCACGATACAGGCAACCCTCGCCGAGAGAAGGGCTCGACTACGGGCACGATAATGGCTGCTGTCCTCGCTGATAGTTCCGGCCGTTTTGAATAATTCAATGAGAGCAACTAATTGTGTTTATGCAAATTCGAGCGAGACGAGTGCTCAGGGGGAGGAGGGACGAATCGCCTGCCGGGTTCTGCGCATGATTTCCCTAGGATGCGGGCTTGGGCAAGATAAGACGAGCGTGTGAAGGGTCGTAACGAAAAACGACCGATACACGAACGGCCCACTCGAAACACTCTCCCCCCCCCCTTAACGAAAAAGTAAGAAACGCATCGTGTTTCGAGACAGGGATGGTGCAGGGGTGCTGAATGAATCCGGCACGCGCGCACGTTGGCCACACAACCCGGCGGCGAAGCATATGCACCCCCTCGGTCGTTCCACGGTCAGGAGAGATCCCGCCCCATGATTAAGCGAAACACAACCTCCAAGGGATTATCTAAATTGCTTCGCGAAATGAATTAACGGCGCACGTCGATGATCGCGCAGCCCTTTAGGCAACTCCCTGCTTCCCTCCGCCGACATGGAACGAAGAACATATACATAGACTCGCTTAATACCAGATAGCGATAATCAGATCGGCTGAATGTATCGTTTTTCAACGTGACCGGCTACGATATCACCCCTACTAAGTACGCTGTTATCCTTTTTCAGTCAAGTCGCGACGGTGAACGATAACGAATTGGAGAATTGGCAAAACATGATGATTAAATTAGCTTTAATACAGAGCACATCGTGACGATTAATTTCAAAATATCGCCTGGCACTTCTTCGAACGTGTCTCAACGTAAGGAGCTGAACACTTACAACCTGAATCGAACTCCTTGACATCGCGGCCTCTCAACGTCACCGGCAGTCTACCTCCCTTTATCGCGTCAACGCTCTTGAAAGCCGGAGAGAACTAGCGGCGCGAGTTGATAATGTTGACGACGGCCGCTTTGCGGGCTATGAACTAGTAGTGGCCGTGATACATTACAAGAGTGGCGCAATTTTTCACGTTTATCGCATTCCTGTTGCGGATCCCGAGCCGATCCGCGCAGCGCAGTGCGTCGCGCGCAAAACGAAGGATAATGTGAAAGGACGCTCGAAATTAATTACCGGCACGTCGACGGCGGCCCGACTATGCGAGTTCATAATTCGCCAGCCGCATTTGTCTCTTCGAGGGAAACACATTTAACGTTCCTGCGAGAGAACGCCGTTTACTCGTATGCGGCCGGTTAGCGCGCACCGTCGATCGTCGCAAGAAACCGGTGTAAGTGCATTGTCTTGTAAAAAAGGGTACCCGGTCGTGGGTTCAATTAACTTAATGCAAATTACCTGTCGCGTCCATGCCTGTATATACGCACTCTGGTAAGGAGCAAAGAGAGGAAAAATTCATGAATCATTTTGTGCGTGCTCGATAGCCACGCAGAGCCCTTAGCGAATAAAATTATGACGGATTGGTTGGTTTGTACTGAAAATTATCGTCGGAAAAAATCTTCAGCAATTCGTTGAAGACCAGAGGATCGATTGTGTATTTTGAAATAAGGTGAAAATTACAAAAGAGCAAATTTACTATTCTCTAAAAATAGATCACTGACTTTGAAATGCATTTTAATCTGCAGAAATCATAATCTCTAAAAGTGAATCAGTGTGTTATTACTGAAAAGCAGTAAATATTCATCGAGGATTACATTAATTATAAGTGTAGTACTGAAATCAGTGTAATAATAATACACTGATTCACTTTTAGAAAGTAAACCAATGAAATTATAGACATTATAATAATTTTGCTCACTTTTGTAATTTTCATCTTATTTCAAGATATAAAATCGATCCCTAATTTTGATAGTTTGATACTATTTTAAATTTATAATTTTGAAATATCTATCCTAAATATTACAATATATAATCTTTCTAATTGCGTTAAAAGCATTCTGTCGAACAATATTTCGTATTTCCTTGCATGAAACACTTTCATTTGATCGTAAAGAATCCACAAGCTTCTCCGTTTGAACGAAAGTCCCGTAGGATCTACTCTTCATGTTTCGCCTTCCTCACGACCGTCTATCCCTCGCCCATTGAGGAAGTAGCGGAGTGACGGTATATGTGCGTCCCGTCATTGGAGATAAATATTGTAGAGGCCAAGATTGTGTATCCGCCACGAAGGTGGACATTGAACGTATTTGCGACATTGGCAATACTCGCGTCTCATGGATTCTAACATGAGAAGGTCAACAACGGCGTCGATATATGTGAACGTTAAAGCCGGATCCAAAGCAAGCAAACAAGCACGAACAAACAAGAATGAACCATTTACTTCAATGAGTGAGAGAGGCGTCGCGAATGTATTTGAACCCCGTCTGGGCAAGAACCGCTCCTGGCGGCTCAATTAAGGAGCGATAATTATTATACCCCGCACCAACGTGACTACGGAGAATATCTTGAAAAATTCCTTCCCTCCCTACGGCCGACGCACTTAATTACACAAAAGTACATTGACGCAATTTTTCTTGTCGATTTATCGTTCCTCGAGCGATGGGCGATCTTTGCGTGCAGTATCATCCCAGAAGATTGTTAATTAAGATAGAAATTTAATTATTGATTATACTTAACGTCGGAAATTAGGGTATTTAACGCCTAAAGAGTATCCTTTCTCTTAATTACAGATTCTTCAACGAGTTTGAAATCGACTTTTTCCTTTAATAAAAATTATTATTCGTTTATAATTTATCTGTTAGATTAATTTCATTTAAAACTAAACAAAAAAACAACTTGATTTTCTATCAATCCTAAATATTTAGTGTGTAAATTATTAAAACCTTTTAACCGTTTGTGGTTCACACATCTTGAAAGGTTTGTAATGGTCACATGAGATCAAAATAATTCTAATAATTAGAACGCATTTAACAGGTTGCCTAAAGTTCTCATTCTTTAAAATAAAAAAATTACTGAACATACTTTAAACATTAGAACATAGAAATATAGCAGTTTTATAAAAATTTTAATGTTAATATATTTCAAAAAATCGCGAAAATAAAGTATGAAAAATTCATAACTTTTTTAATTTTTAATATTTTTGATAAAAATTTATGACTATACTCTACACATATGACACTTTCCAAAAAATAGTGCAATAGTTTCACGTTCTGAAAAAGATATTTACTCTGAGAAATGAAAGCAATTTTTGAAAAAAACAACATATGAAATTATTATAAAAAAGATTGATTATTTTATTAATCAGAGATACGCTAATTAGAGATATAGACCCTTAAAATTATTTTGTAATCATATTGACTTCAATGATCACAAAAGATTAATATTCAATTGCTCATAAAATAATAAATAATCATAAAATTCGATAGTGTAATATTTGTGATTTGGAAAATGTGGAGTTACTTTTGAGACATATCGTTTTCATATAATAAATAAACGTTCCTTGTCGGGGTTACGATCGCGGTTCTGTACATGAAAAGGTGGAAAATAGAGCCAGTAGGTTTATGAGGCGTTATGTTAGATGAAAATTCCATTCTCTGCGACCCTCGGAATATCATCCGCCAGCGAATAACCGCGGGACGAGATGCTTGAATTTTCAACGCGCCCCTGCAAAGAGAGCGTCGCGGGGGGAGGAAGAGGAGAAGGTACAAAACACGTCAACATTTCGACAACTCTGGCGACTCTCCCGCCCCGCGCTTCTTTTCCCATCCACAACCGTGTAATTCGAAATGGTGCGTGTTGCATTCCCGTGTCCGATGCAATATAGCCACGTGCATACGTCGCGTACTCCATACAGGGAATTACAAATGGACAAAGCCCAGCTGCCGGCCGACACTACTGTGGTGCCAAATCGAATGGTGACACGCGAGACACGCGACTCTTTCACCCTCCCCCTCCCCCTTCCCCGCCTCGTTTTTCACCCCCAACCACGAACACTTGATCGTCATTACTATTTCTCTTTCATTCTGTATCTTTCATTCGCGATCCCTGACGCACATTTGTACTTGTAAAATAATGATATAGACACGCGCGTGATATAATAATAATATAGTCACTCGAACAGAAAACGTATGTATACGTGATATTTAAGTGCTCATCTAGAACTGTCCAAAATCATAAACTATCGTTGGGACGATAAAGCTGAATAAATTCAATTATTAATAGCATTGCTAACGATATCGTCCGTTATTTTTTTTTTTTTTGCAAATTTGCATAACAGCTAATATCTTCATTTTTCTTCAAATATTTGTGATGCAAACAAGAGCGCTTGATTATACTTCGATATTCTATCTCGCAATATTTATCATGCAACTTCTCCTTGTTAATTTTCGGATCTGCACTGTCACAAATAACTAGTATTTTTCAGGTATTAATCGAACCATGGCTTTCCGCTCGATGCAATTGCAATTGCGCACGGTTGCCGAGAGCCATTTCGAAATTGTCCCTTCGTTCGCGCCCATTAATTACGACCATGGTGTAGCAGCTTAAGCGATATTGCCCGATCATCGCATTAAAGAGTCACGCGTTACCACTTACAAGCGTCCGCTTGATTAACGCCGCACTTTGTTCAGGGAGAGAAGATATTTTCCGGAAAAGGGGACTGTGTCAAACTAATTTACCTTTATAACTTTAATGCTAATTTAATTATTTACTTCATAAAAGTTTGGCTTTTAAAATATCAAATACAATTATTTAAATAATAATATACGTGCTTACTGACGGATCATAATTTATTAAATACGCACAGCGTTAAATTCATAACGTTAAATTATATTCGCTATTCCAATATATTATTAATTTGACTAAAATAATAAAGTTAAACAATTTAATTAAAAAAAATGTACCTATTAAATTTCAGATTCAAATTTAGTTTATTATTTACTAAATATATACATTAAAATGTGAACGATGTCTAATTACAGAAATGGATTTACATTTCAGCACAAATGGAAATTAAAAATAATAAAACGTTATTTTTCAAGGAATTGGATTGTCGCGTTGATTCTTTGATATCTAACAATGTATAGTAAGTGCAAAATGTACAGAGAAAAAAAAAAGAGAAATTAAAAAAAAATACTTTATTTTTAAAATGTTTATATTATCTAGCGAGAAATAAGTCATCGAAATGACGTCGAATCGATATCGATACGATGATTTCAATAAATTTGTCGTCGATTCGACGTTTAATTGATTATCATTTCTTGCTGGGTAATTAACAATTTATTTATAAAGAATAAAATAGACCGTATGTATCTTAAAATTATATATACAAAAAAGATGTGTATTAATTATAGAAAATATATCACCTGAAAAATAAGCGAAAATTAAAAATTGTATTGTTTGGATGCTCAAAAAGTATTCGTACAATCAAGAAATTTAGCTTCTAAAATTAGGAATACATGGGAAGTTCGTTTGTTAGAACAGAATGTATTCATTGTAAAAATAAAATTGCTAATTAATGTTTATTTTCTAGAAATAAGATGTTTTTATAAAAAATTTCCTTGTACGAATACCTTTTGCACTCACTGTAATTATTAAAAGGACCTTGAATTTTCACTGCCGCATTTCGCGGCAAATCTCTTGCGTGACGCCTACCCTCCTTCGAGGGAACGTAATCACGGCTTTAGCCTCGCAGTAGTAACAAACAAATATTTTCAGGGTCGTTGGTTAATATGCTAAACATTTCATACCGAGGCCCAGAATAGAGACCGGGAAAACCCTTGTCCCTTTTAGTCCCAAAGTAATGTCAGGTATTACGATTCCCGAGAGAATTCCTACGCCCCTTCTGTCTCACTTAAATTATCGCTGTAATTACGGCGTATGCGTCGTAAAACGCGGCCGCCCAGCACAATGTCGTCATGCTCGCGAGCCGTACCGAGAGAAAAGTGTGCTTGTGATCAACGCATTTCCTTGCCGTAAACGCGCGACGAATCCTCCCTTTTATCGCTCGTACTATCTCGCGAATTACGTATTTTACAATCATTGCGCCTCTAATCTCTGTGATGATAACGTAAAAACGTAAATGACAGCCGGTCCTTTCAAGACGCGTTATGTCAAACGCGACGATTTTGTGCGACTTTCACACGCGCAAAGCGCACGCACAAGTAGAGTTAAGAGAAAATCGTGCGAGACGATGGAATGCCACGTATACGCGATTGTCGGCATTATCTCTCTCGATGCGAAACATTTTCGTATTTCGTGAGTTATAGGAAGTTCGTGCGATGCTCCTTCCTCGTACCGGCACGGATAAATTATCGTCGTGTCACGGATCTACATCACATGTCTACTTTGTCCGCGTGTTGGTGGCTATCTCGTGTGATTCTTTCTCAACACGGGGTCCCCGGATCGCGTTTCGTAATCTCACGCGTGTACACGACCTTTCACCGTACCTTCCTTCGGCAAGTGATTAATGATACCGTCGTCGCCTTATGGCTAGATGAGTGTTACAACATTTTTGGATTCCATTTGCACAATTCCCTTCATGGAAAGAATTTAATTCTGCCTCGTCTCACTCGAAGGAAGTCGGACACGCCGACTCGTCTAATCACGTGCCTATTTTTCGGTTATTTCAATCATGCGTTATGATAACATGCCATCTAATCACGATAATTCAATATTACATGCGATAATATAATTCCTTTTTGATATCTAATAATGTCCATTTATCGTAGTCATAAATTAGGTAATAATTATAGACTATGAATAACAGTCATAAATAGTAATAGAAAAATATATTATCTGTCTTCGAAAAAGTAAAGTTATTAACAACAGATTCTAAAATATATGCTCTCTCTTAACAAAGTTTTTTTATGAATCACAGATTTAGATAGCAATAAGAAAGGATATCGTGACTCTGAAAGCTGGACCCTATCGCCTAGTCGCGTGTCATAATTTTTGCCGGACGTCGAATTAATTCCATTGCTTTTAATTTATCATTTTTCACGTGACATCTAACGCAGATGAAGAATGACAAGCACGCAACGTACTGATTAAGTAAGAAACTTCAACATTCGACTTCAACTCCGATACGCTTGTATTTATGAAAATATCGTGCACGAATAACTTTATTTCGTTGAAATCTTACGCGATCAATACCTTATATAACGCTATAAAACATGCAAATTTTAATAATGCATATAACACGTTTTCTCATATGATATCGTAACAGCCGAATTACATCAAATTTTGTCGATCTATACATCTTTCTTCGGATTCACGGGATTCTGATTTCAAGATTTTCACGGTTTTTCGAGCTACACCGTTGAAATACGCGCGTACACTTACACAACGACGATTATAATCGCGCGAGGACAAATGCGGATGAAACGCGCAGTAAAGAAAACAGAAAGAAGAAAGGCCGCAGTGGCAGAAAGCGAGGAGCGTAGTAAAACAGTAGCCACGATTTTTTTATTATCTCAGCGGTGATTAAAGTAATGCGATTTCCATCCTTTCATCGAGGCAGAAGCACAAATGAGCGGCCGAGCATTGTTCGCGTCTCCCACGCGCGGTCTAACAATCATCGCTCCTCTCTTCTCTACCGGCTCCGCGAAACCGAATAATCAATCCACTTCGCCGTGAAACATTTCCCTTTGTATCACGAAATATCCGTCTCTCGAGATTCTCACGACGCGCGAATAGTATTTCGCTAGCGATGTAGTCGCGGATGCCGCGCCGCTTCACGCCGAAAGAGAGCGAATAAAAGTGAAAAGAGAGAGAGAGAGAGAGAGAGAGAGAGAGAGAGAGAGAAGAAGGAGAAGGAGAAAAAAGTAAAGCTAAACGGTGGGAGAAAGAGGACGGAAAGGGCGGAAAGGGCGGACTTCAAACAGCCGCTGCATAATGCATCCGACCGGGCTGGCAGTACCTACGGCCGTTTCCTCATGCGTGCTCTTCGAAATAAAAAGCTTTTCTGTCAGCGGAGGGCCAACTTTCGCCCCAACGTCGCGTCAGCGTGGCGTTCTCTTCTCTCAGCGCGTTCTCTTCTCTTCGCACTTCGCGATGAAGACGTCATTCCCCGTCGAGTGACGAGTCGTCGATGGTGAATTATTTCTACGAACAGTAGACACGTAAAACGCCCGGTGAATTTTAGCGGGATACTTCTCGCGGAGAAACACGCAAGGTGGCTCGATCGGATCGGATCGGATCGGATCGGATCGGATCCGCTGATGTGCTCGACACCGCTCGTTTGTAACTCGCGTGCCTCACGCGCCGTGTAATCGCCGATAATTACGTCGGAATGACGCTGCCGTTCTTACGGGTATGCCCGTTCGACCGCAACGTATTATTCTATCGTTTGCATCGACTGTGCACGTCGATACAGACCATAGCCAACGGCCTCGATCGATGTACTCTCGTGCGAATGTTTTTCGCACGGTCACGACAGGCCAGTGGTTTTATTGAAACCGAATTTCCGCCGGTTGCTCGTTACTGCAAAATACCAAGGCATAGAATCCGTTTTAGAACATGTTTAAGTTAATGAAATGTTGAAAACTTCACGAGAGAAGTGGGTACGTAACATTTTTTCCTCTGAATTATTTCTTGTGTCTATTCACTGTTATTTAAATTGTAAGAAATAGAAATTTCCAAATGTGGTAATTTTTAATTATCCACTCTTTAATTATTCTTAGATTTAAACGTGAGTAGATTTCACAGTTTGTTAAATCTGATTGAGAGATAGCCTATTTAAATTTAAAAAAATATTTTATGTCGAATTTATTTCAGTTTATTGATAACGATAAAAAATGTCTAGAAAAACTTACAGAAAGATTTAACTACACTAGGAAAAAATTTAGTGCTTTCAATAAAACTGTTCAGTTGAGGTATTTTTTAACAACAATCAAATATTTTGTTTACGTAACAAAATTTAGTTGCTTCTGCATCTATACATTTTTCTGCTTTAAATATTAAATATTTTTATAAATAACTTTTGTAAAATATTTGTTTATACCCACTAAACAATTTAGTTCGCATTTAAATGTATTTTTTAATCAAATTTTTGTTGTTCAATCAAAATTTCGATTCATAGAAAAAACATTTTTTCTAATTTAATACGAATTTTCTTAATATATTGTATATAATTACAGAATAAATTGATCACAATTAATAAAAAAAAAAAAACGTATCACAGGAAACCACTCCGCAAAAAAATTTCTTAATCGCGGTTGTAAATCACTGCCTATACCATCAAGAAGAAATTTTAAATCCATCTCCTATCACAATTTCCTTCATACATTTTTCTTAACAACATTTAACGCTAAACAGAAAACAAGGGCGGCGGTTTTCGCAGAATCTACGCAGGACATCCTCAATGTTTTCCTTCACGTTCTGAGGGTTGGTGTCGACGATAGGGGGTCGCGAGGGTGAACTTGCGCATAATCTAATTTGCCGGCACTCGGCTATAGTGTTACCATTTGGCACCGATGTACGATGCCTCCGACAAACCCTCTCCTCGCGCGTCTCCAACCTTTCTCTTCACTGAGAAAAGGGAGGGGATGAAACTTTCAACCCTTACGCCAGCGCCCCTTCCTCGTGCTAACGCATTAATACGCACGCTACACGCGTACAATACGTCCGTCCGAAGTGAAGGAGCCGCAATGTTGGCACCATCATGTATGTATATTGTACCCACGTCTCACCCTTCGCCTATGAAGTAGACGTCCTCCACTATACCATTTCTCTCCCTCCATCTTTTCCTCTCTCTCTCTCTCTCGTCCCAGTCCCTCCCAACTACCCTTGTCGCGTCGCGTATCGAGGTACGTACACGATTCTCGCATTACGTCGGTGACCTTCCAAGCTTTGGTCACTTAGCAATTACTTAACGAGCTTCCAGACCGGCCTGCGTTTGTCGACTGCAAGGGCGCGAGACACATTAAGCCCCTTTTTTGCCGGAAGTAATATGTTTGCAGCTCGGAAGCTCCCCCTCATCGCGGAGTCAAGGGTAGGTTCAAGAACAATCGTAAAGGAAGCCGAGCGAGATTCATCATTTTTGCGGTATTTTCATGGTCTATTAAAGTTTGAGAAAGATTTTTAAATAAGGAATTAATGGAAAAAAATTACTTTACTCTCAAAATATATATATCATGCATTATTCTTGTGTTCAGGAATAAAGTATCTATAACTTTCACAGTATAATGTTGAGAATTAATAAGCTTCCTATGAAAATATAAATTGAGATATATTTTTACACTATAGGGAAAGGATTTGAGAGCTATCACAAAAGAAGCCGAATAAGATTAATCATTTTTGCGGTACATTTATATGATCCATTAAAATTTGAGAAATATTTTTTTTCAACATAGAATTAATAAAAATATTTTATTCAAAAAATATATGTTGGTATTATGCAATTTTCTTACTTCGGAATAAAGTATTTATCTAATTTTCAATATAATTTATATGATATTAATAAATTAAAAGCTTCCTACATAAGTATTTACATGTGGTATTTCCATTATAAAGTTTGCAAAAGATTTTTAATGAAACTAATAAATTGGAATTAATAAAAATATTTTATTCAAAATATATATGTGCGCATTGCACATTTTTCTTATTTTAGAATAACGTATTTATAACTTTCAGTGTAATACTGAAAATTAATAAGCTTTCTACGTATAAATTATAAAATACATTTTTACAAAAATATTTGTTTTAAAAATATTTCCTATAAACGAGCATCAAGATATTACAGTAAGAAAAAAACGTAATATTGTTGATATTATCAGACGAGACATAATGAAATCGACAAAGACATGAGTGGAAAATATAATATTTCTGATATTAAATTATTGGAACCCATTAAAATGTCATTCTTTCACCAAGTATGAATAAGAATATCGCCTGATGAAAATAAATACGAATCTTAGAACCCAAGAGAGTTAAAGTGTAAGACGGACGTCAATGAATAAATTATCAAGATATAGTTGATATTCGACGACTGGAAGTGGTATTAATTAAGTTAGTAAAAACTGGATTTCCTATAGCATTAATCAGTGACTGGTGATGGAACCAGTAGTTGCTTAACCGAAACATACACAGCTTTCGTATAACAATATTTGTACATATGGTACATTTATCATGGTCATGAAACTCTTGTAGCAATTAAAGCTGATGCATAATTTCATCATATCAGTATTTTACATACCGTTTCTATGTACAGAAATAAACACTGTGCGTCTTGTAATTACAAAAATGTTAATAACGTAACACAATAAGCAATAAATAATCCAATAAGATAGTAATAAAATTTTATGAAAGAATATTACATAAAAATTGAGATGACATATATAAAAATTTATCTATTAATTCTTTATTACCCAATAGCCAGTCCCTTTTTTTACGGATTATTACTCGAATTTATGATCAACATTGATAATAAAATCACATAGAGAACTTTAATAAACGTAAATCATAATTTTAGCCCGTATATACTTAAACGTTCTGTCCGTTTTTGCGCCGCAATAAAAAATTATTTTGATATTACACTAAAAATGTGTTACTCACCAACCCGCTCCATCTTCGTGTATATAACGACGGATGTTGATGGGGATCAACGTCGACTATGTTGTCGTGGTTGTCTGAAAAAAAGAAAAAGTAAGGGTAATACATTTCAACTCTCTTACTGGCAGTAACCCTTCGGTAGAGCTCAATGTTATGGCGAGTTCGTTCGCTTCTGAGATGGCTCTCTCATGTGTCCTAAGGGATCAACAGACATCCTCCCTTACAAGCACCATCCATGAACGTACAGTACATAAAAGCATTTGTAAATACGTACTATTAATATTAGAATGATATATGATCTAAAACAATGTAAACTTCTTTTTTTATTTCTCCTATTACATATACATAATATAATTAATCAAAATATTTTATCGATATTTTATTTAGTAGAACATCATCTAACGTGACGTGTAAAATATCATATATATATATAAAGTATATCTTATACAAATTATTTTTTTTAATTATAAAATAACAAATCATAAAAGACTAAAAATGATTTTAATATTTTTATCAAGTTGTTTTTTTTCTATGATTACGAGTATTTTTCATCAATCTATATTTAATGCAGATAGATTTTACATTACGTTTTTGCATGGTATGCTTCACTGAGAAAATTTGTTATATATTTGTTACATTAACGTAAATACCACACTGTTAGGCTCGTCTGGAAAATAGACACGATACATTTTGCATCCCTTAGAGACGGTAGTAACCCTTCGATAGAAGCCGACATTATGTCGGGTTTCTCCACTCCCAAGATGGGTCTCCTGTGTGTCCTATGGGATTACTAGGCGCCCCTACCATCCACCGTTCGCGGACGTATTGAATATAAAAGTATCTAAGTAGATAGTTCGCTGAAATAACATACCGAGCCCAATGTCGCACGCGGCTGTGTGTAGCAAAGGGGAACCCATTTCGGATATCACATCTTCGACCCTACCGGTTCCGTGTAAACGAATAATAACCACGAATTGAGTCCCAACCCCCATCGCTATCTCTCTAAACCGAGAAAATATGTACACCATTTGGATTCCTTTCGAGACACGCATAGCGTACCGTCGTAGAAAGATTTTTATGGGGTTCGTTGCAAGTGTCGGTGTGTAAACATGTATACACAACGTTGAAATATCGCATTGTATGTAACAGAATTCTGGGATCAACTGGGAAGAATTATGTGGGTGAGGAGATTTGCATAATACATTAATAAAAATACTTTGCGCATCGATTTAAAAATGAATTACAAACGGTTTACAATTTGCGGAATGTAAATCCCTGTCCTTGTTATATCTTCCGTTCAATTATCTTTTTCATTATTTGACATTCTCATATTCATGAGAAATGCAAATAAGCGAAGAATAATAATAGACCGTCAAGCAAAATTATATGAGCACGATAATGAGTGATACAATCGTTTCAGCGTACTTGCATGCTATGATGAAAGTCCGCGTTGTATTGCTGATATAATGCATTCGGTTATCATCGTTGATAAGTGGCATCCGTTACTGGATGCGCGGGTTTATGGCAATTTGAAACATTAATTGCAGATTAAACAGAGGTCGCAGGTACACAGTGCGGGGGTAATTATGCCGCGGTAATCTCCGGCCGACCACTCGCGCGCTATGGCCAGCAGTTCTGAACGTCGCATGGGTTTCGCCATGCACCCATCCGCAGTTGATGCGAATCGCACGGGTGTGTGCACCGATCTCTAAGCCTCGGCATTATGTGTATCAACCATAGCGATAACCTGCCATTCGTGATTGGCAGTAAGCGCGTGCCGACGTAATGCACGTTGACATCTGCATCGGACACCAAACGTAAAATCATCAACTACTGTATTTCGCCTTTCGTCTATTATACCGTAGCACAAACACGGAGGACTTTGTAGAGGCGCTTCGCCGGTACGAATCGTGCACGTTTTTTTTTTTTTATTGAAGTTCTTTCTTTGCATGCACCGCGAAGCAATCTCGATCTAAAGCGGTGCAAAACTACTAGCTTTAATAAAAAAAGAGGTGCGTGTCAACGATTGCGCGAGTGACGGTGGAAATTATACAGCTATACGTACTAAACAACTCGCGTGGCATGCAAACTCACTCACGTGACTATCTTCTCGAAAAAAGTTCACCTTTCCATACATATACATATATATTTTTTTATCGTATAGATCTTTATTGCATAAATTAATACGTGCAAAAATATTCTATTTCTCAACAAAAGAAAACGTTCCGTCGTTGATAGCGCTTGTTTATAGTATTTGCTCATAGAATCTCGCGAGAGCTTCAAGAGGAAATTGTATATCTCCCCGTATCCTTCTTGTTTTGCTTTTAATCGTCTAGTATCGAACGCAGAACGGGCTCGCGTAAGATTACAGAAACGAGGTGTCTCGAACAACATCTTGTATTAACGAATTCCATTATGTGAACAGTTATGGCAGTGTGCTATCGTTACTGATGAGCTTAGGGAGCTACGGCACGTACCACGACCTCTTGGCGACTTTCACGTTTACCTTCATCCTGCTAAAAGCTTCGAAGAGACCTACCCAAAACTTTGCTCCTCTGAATTCCTAAAGAGGGTTCAACTCACTAAAAAGCTGTGTTAATTAAATCAACGATTTCAATCGGTTGTATTCATTCTCTGCAAACCGATTAATTTGATTTTTTTTTTTCCCCCTATAAATGTTTCGTAACTCTTCCTCTTTAGCAGAAATAACTTTAAGAAATTGGTTTCTGCGATAAATGCGCCAGTAAATGTCTATGTAATCCATTTTAGCGCAAATATCTGACTTATACCATCGACTTAAGAAACCTCTGTTAAGAAATTCTAATGCAACGATTTCATTATTCAAAACGTAATCAAAACTTGCAAAATTTAATGACGCTTATGATGTCTGTGCATATAAATAGTACCCTGAAACCCAAAGTAACCACGCTAATCCAAATAATAGAATAAGCATCGTGGAAACTTGGTCAATATTACGATCTATATGCAAATTGTGCCCCAGTAACTTCTAGAGCGCGCAGATAAATCATGTCTCGCGCAGGAATCTGTACTCCTTGTCGAGTTCACGGTTCGTAAATGTAATGAAATCAGCGCGTACCCGATAAAGGTTGTAAGAGCGAGCACCAGATTAACCATACCGGTACAACGGGAGTGTTCTCCTTCGTGACTTCAGAACACATTGCCCAGTCGTGGAGGCAAAGGCAGCCCTCCGTGTCGTAGAAGATAACATTTAGCCGAGGCCCCAGAAATATTCTAATCCGCCCTTTCTCGACGTTACGCGCCTCGTCCGGCGCCGTGGCAGCTGACGTCCTCACAAAAGTTCCGTCTCCCCACCGTACCCTCCCTCTCGCGTTCTCATCCCTTATTTTCTTCTTTCTCTGTCCTGTCAGTCGAAACGCTATGCATCGAGCTACAACCTAGCCGGGCTAACTCTCTCACCCTTTCCTTTCCTCTCTTTAACTGTCTTTCTCTTTCGAGCATGCTTTGCTGCGCAACAATGAGGGGATTTATTTTATAAACACGGGATATCCCCCGCGAGGCATTGTGCTGTCCAACAGGGAAGGAAAATGAGAGAAAACGTCGGCTGCGGGAAGGGGAGAGTCAGAAGGGTGACGCGAAAGAGCTATGGCCGCCGTGACTAACGTGCCACTTCACGAACTGCCTGCTTGTCTTTCATGAGCGACTCTGATGGACCGCTCGAGAGCATCCGCGTTCTAACCAACGGCCCAAAGGTAATCCCATTTCGGCGGGAGTCCCGCGACACGGAAAAGACCGAGTTTTTTGCAGCATGACCAAGTCCAAGGAATCACTTCTCGGGTCGAGTTTTCGCTAGACGCTTGATGAAAAGTCAAGACTGATGCGTCTATTCGCAAACTGAACGGAAAAAAGTCGGTTTAAAATCTTTCTTTGATAAAAATGTTTAATAAATAATTTTTGTCTAATACTCGCTACCATTAATGAAGAATAATTTTGCACAAAAAAAGTGATAAATTGTCTAGTTATATTTTTCATGAAAAATCGAAAATCATTTTTATGACAGTCTTATTGTAAAATTTATCTCATAACTCTATTCTTATAACAAAACCTGTTTTTTATCAAAGAACAGCTCTCTGAACTGATGTTCAACGATGCAATAAGTTAAAGTAAAACAAACTATATAAAAAAAGAACTTTTTTATTCTTTGGAAACTGTTATCATCCTCGTATCGATATTCAATAGCTTTATATATCGGCGCCTATAATCTCTTCACTTTTCACAGCTTTTTCCATCATTATGCCTCTAGTCTGTAATAAACCCAGACAGTTGATTGACACGACCATGACCCAAATGCTCGACTTGAGCTCAGCTATCGCGATCACAGGTGCCTGAACAAAGTTGGTTTAACGGGCCGAGTTATCGCGGAATAATTTTATTTCAGCAAGTATCTCATTCATTTAAAGATTAGATCAAGGTTTGTCGGTCCTATCACGGTCGTATGCGTGATCGATGACTTGTGACACTAAAACGTAAAATTTATTTCCGTAATCGAGATTGAATGAACTCGTTCTTCTACAAGCTTCGAATTAGAAAGAGGTAAGGAGTAAGTTAAGCTGCCGTTAAAGTTAACTGACGTTAGTGAAGCAGGTGACACCGGATAAACGCTGCGAGTTTTCTATACCCGACTCCGGCTCTGGAAAACGAGCGGTCCATTACGTTCTACATGACACGTTTACGATCTCTCGAGTACGAGCGAGAGACACTCCGTGAGATTGAGCATTCAGCCTCAGCGGTTTAATCGTTGAACCACGAGTAATCTCGTTTCGTCTCCGCTCGCTGCATCAAAATATCACGCTGCGTGATGCCACCATATTCGCCCGCCGAGATGTTATCTCTTTTCCTTCAGCCGGCAGCTTTCCCGGGCGCAACATTAAGAGTTGATCGGCGCACTTCCAGCACGTGCCGAGCTGCAAACTGCCATTGCTCTCGGCACGTGCACGACACGTACGAGCAAACGCATTAGCCGTTAGTTTCCATTGCAACGTTTAATAATTTTCTCGCGAATTTCTGTTTCGCAGTAAATTTAATTAAGAAATGCAGGATTACAAAGATAGGAGAAAATAGTTTAGCAGAAAAATATTATGTATTAGACACAACGAAAGGAAACCTTACATGATAATAACTAAAAATTTGTCGATATAATGATTAAAATATTTGATTAATAAGATAAGAATGGATAAATGGAGAACAGGTCCAAATTGTCGCGAATTGTAAATTTCATTTTACGTAGCATTTTGATGGGATCATAATTTTAATGAGATAACGTTAGAACTTTCCGCTAACAACACACGAGGAACTTCTGCGAGTGACGTGGAAAGAGAAAGATTATTAACTTGTCTGGGCTGTGGAACTACGTTGGATCTCTCCATTTTCCATGTGCCAGCGGACACGCAAATGAAATCACACAGACGCAGGGCAATCAAAGTATCAAGGAATACCCTGAAGGCCACTGAGATATGACGCTCTACATATCTAGTATTGAAAACACGCGAGCACTGGAGCTTATCTATAGTAACTTCACTGAACGTTACATTTAAACTGGATGGCAATGTGATCTCTATAATAAAAATTGTTATCTCTTTGAATATTATATTTCGCTATAATATTAACCCTTAGTACAAACGATTCCTGTTTTTTTCCTCAAAAAACTAGGAGCACATCAAGTAATTAATCATAATATTTAAATACAATTTTTTTTAAATACTTTCTAAAGATGTTAAAAGTATATGTAAGAATCACTTAATAATTTTTGTATATTTGTTAAAGTGATGTACCGAAAGAAAAAAATGGTTATAATTATTATAATTTAACTATAATTTACAGTAATTTTTTGGAATTACTAAATATTTATAGTTAATTTAATCATACAAATATTTAATTGTGCTATTAATAATAGTCTCACACCCACTACTTAAAAATGTTTAGTTCTTTTTCGTAATATATTTTTTTATTATTACTACCACATAAATAATAAATAAATTTAAGAAAATAGTTATGTTCATTATAATTACTAAATAAAAATGTTTATTTTATTTACTATTTATATTTTGAAACTATTATAATTTATGGTACAATTTTTTCACGTTTGAGATAACTATACATATGATTATTATTACTGATATTATAGCAGTAATAATTATAAAAAAAACTCCTAATTATTTCCATGCAATTATAACCACAAATATCAAATACTTTTTTCTCAGTAAAATTAATCCGAAACACGAGTGAGCCACCATGTATTGTAAAAACTCAAAAATTGTCGTGTTCTAAAAGTTAAAAAAATGATTTTATTTGTCGCTAATGTTGTAAGGATTAAACTAAAATCTTAAACGAATCTATTATCATCTTATTTTGTTTGCTATTACTGTCATTTATTAATTTAGTTATTTGCTTTTGGATGTTGAATGCTCTGCCAACCGCCGTCGCTGATAATACTTAGCGTTTGAGATCTTAAGTTACGCCGAAGAATATAAATTCCTAAGCGAAGTTAAAATGAAAATTAAATAGCGAATGCGCCATAAAGTCGGGAGAGCGGCCTGCTTGGTTATTAACTGCTCCAGGTAACTATTTGTCTTTCCGAAAGTCCCTTTAGAGTTCCAACTAGCACTCGGAGTACCCTTTCTCCCTTTCCCATTTAGCTAATAAATATTGCAATTGCATTGAGCCGAAGGTACAGTTGAGATAATGGCGTTCTTAGCCCTTCGTTTTCCGCATTTCGCCCTTCTTGATACGGCCGCGCCGTATCTCATCCTTTGGTGATGTGGCAGACGCGTGCAAGGAAATACGCATACGTAAGATTAAAATCGAAAAGTGCCGGATAGACAGGGCGACAGAGATCTCCTTGGATCGTTAATAATAATTATGAATTAACATGCCGCCCTAAAGCCGTGCCGGGGGATTGAAATCGCCACAAATGTAAAGTTATGACGAGGATTTATAACGCCGGGCTTAAATTTGGGGCGCGCTGCGTTTCTACGAGGTGTAAATTGCTCGCGCAAGAAAGAAAGCCTCGCGCTTAAACAGGATAGCCGGGAATTATGTGAGCCGCGCGGTATTATGTAAAATTATGTTTCTCTACGATGGTCCATGTACGTTCCACGAAGATGGTTGAGGAACTCCCGGATTGTTAAAATCCGAAAAATATAATATGTAAGCAACGCACGTGGATCACATCGTTAAGATGTGATTCTTCGTAATGATCTCACTATAACCGTAACACAGTGCCTGAAAAATTGATCTGCGAGGACTCTCAGGCAAACACGACTACATCTCGGAGACACATTCCTTGTTTCATCCGAGTAATCGGTGAAACGAAACGGCTCGCTCTTGCCAGACATTTCGTCTAACGTTCACAATTTCCAGCAACATTTTCCACGGACGTACGACGAATGCCGGTGGATGAAGTTACAGTTTTATGAGACCGGGTTATGGTAGCAGTTACTACTCGGTACGCCGGGAAACCCTCGGTACTGGCATGTACCAGTTACGTTTGTTGTAAGTTGCAGCCGCTAATACGATTAAAGAAGAAGAGGCAACGTCCACCTGGCAATATAATCCTACCGAGCTAAATTCAAGCGGCATTAAAACAGAGTCGCTCGCATTCTCGGCCTATATCTACGATTACACAGCCAACCAACTCTCTTGGTGGAGATAGAACCGATTATTCTACCAGCGCACACCGGTTGCAGTCGAAAGGTCCATCGTAACGTGACGACCGAACCCGACAGGACCGAAAGTTTTCGGCCCGAAACTCCTGCGGACGACTCGCCCTCGCAAGTTTCGCGAAATCTCTCTACTTGTCCGTCGCGAGCACCTCGCCGTGATTTCATCTTCCGCGGATTTCTCCGGCCGCATACGCCATCAATGATGAACGATCGCAGCGCGATCGTTATTTGCGTGTGCACGGTCGCGGTGTATTTTCCTGCGTTTCGTAAAATTTCAACTATGAAACAAATTGATACTAGTCACAATTTATGTTGACCGTAAACTATAGTTTTGACTTTCCGTTTTGGAAGATTTGGCAAACATCAATATTTCTTGATGTAATAAAAACGGCACGTGTGCTGATTTAATACGAATATCGAATCACACAAACATCTCTGATTTATTTTACTTTTAATAGAATAAAAATTAATGTACGATTTATTATTAATACTGATAGCCATTTCTAATATTTGAAATATTTATGCACGTCGTAGTAATCTGCCGATAATTTGTTCCAAATTAATTAATATTATTATTCATAAAGTCTAATAAAATTAGAGATTAAATTTTATTAGTTACATTAGATGAATCAAGTTTAATTTTCTTGGCCGTCTTCTCATTATATTTTCATAATCTCGAATTTAATCAAGTATTAGAATTCTGTTATGACAAGCAAAATAATCATTAATCAGCGAAGAAGGTTATCCAGTCAAAGCGGGTCTTGGCGTATAATAATATTTTTGTGTAAATTTTATAATTTCCAGTTCAAGCAAACTGCGCGCTAATTAATTATTTGTCGGTCTTGAAATACAGTTTTCTAAACTGAAACTTAAGTACGTAATATCACAAATTAAATTGACAAGCAATTTAATATTATTGACGCTAATAAGTATTTTTAAAACACTGTAAAGAATTTATTGCGAAAAATATTATATTATCTCAGCCGGGATTCAAATCTGATTCTTTCTCGTTCCATGCGGACGTTTTACCAATTTAACCACCGAGGTATATACCACCAAGTTAATCGCAATAATTTCAATAAAATAATTATTGTTCTCTACGATATACATTTTGTCTCTGTGTGTGTCATATGTGGCATAATATCTATCACTATACACACACATGTTATAAAAAAGAAAAAAAATGTTATAAATCAGTAGTGTGCTAAGTATGAAAGCTTCAAGTAGGAGCATTTCACTTAACGACATCATTTAACTCAACCAGATACGTCAAACAAAACAACGTTCGTTGCAAAACAGAATGAAATTCTGAGTGATTTATATTCGAGCTATTCGCTATCGGTTATATGTACCCTTCACTAAAATGTAAAATACGAATACGATCGACACCGGACGCATTTTTCACCATTTGTTCACATCCTGCCTGTGAATTTTTTAAACGCCCGACGAGGATGCGCAATCTAAGGGCCGCCATCGGCGCGAGCCAATATTATTTGACCTGACAGAGTCATCCAGCCGATAAAAAGCTCAGTCCGACATCGCGCTAGACGGACAGCTCTATCGATTTTCAACCTGAATGTTTCATACGACCACGTTTGGTACTCTCTATCCGGCTAATCGATTTTTCCATGAAATTTCAAGTAGCCTATAACAAATTAAACTTTTTATACCGGGCGAGCTCTTAATGTCGTATCCTTTCCGGATGCATCACGTCCGCTGATCTATACGTTACTTGATTGAATAATTAAGTCTATTCGGGTGCGAAAGATAGATTCTGGTGGCTTGACTAATTATGACCTCGTAAATAATGGGACCGATCTACTGCACCGCAGTTCACCATCAGCCGTCAAGGGGTAGTGCAGCCGCGTGGCAGGGAGACGAAGGGTCCAGTGCGTTGAGTGCCCCCTGAATAAACAAATACCGAAGCTTGCTCATTATTTACGACAATACCGCGTTGCGGACTTCGTTGCGGACGCTTGACGGACAGAGGGTCGGGTTGGTTATATATCCGGCTGCGGTATGAACACGGGACGTCGTTGTGGTGTGAGCCGGGGGATGAATTCCGGTGACCTCGCCACCCTCAGGTTGGCGGCAAGGCGCGATGAATAACGAAAATATCCGCGTCCACGCGAGTTCCTCAGTTCCCGGTCCGTCTAACGCGCGGTTTCAACGCCGAGAAAACGTGGCGTGGCGCAAGTTTGTTTTCGCTGTCGGCACGGAGAAGGATGCTGTTAAATCCTCGAAGGTTACCCACAAAAAAAAAAATCCGACATCCCCGTCCGCGTAAACTGGTTCGTAAATCATTCGCGTAAACATGACGCGGACGGATTAATTATTTTAACTATAACAAGCAGACGATACTTAAATCTTGCAGATTAATTTTCAATATGCGCAACTATTACAACAAAATAAATATCAACAAGAAATGCGAATTGATTATATAACGTTAACTACATTTTCTGTTTCTCGCTTTTATAACGAATGAAAAACAAGCTTATTATCTACGTTTCCTGCATGAAATTAACGGTAAAAGAGGATATACATGCGTAAATATAATATTTTAATAAAACATTTGATAATTATTCCCCGTAACAAGGATCAAATGTCAGTAAGACACGTACAATTTGTTACAATGTACATCTCTTTTCCCAAAAATTTAACGAGCGTAAACGCAATGCAATTTTACGTTATTAAACATTCACAAACGAATTTTTCTCGTATTCTGAAAACATGAAAAATAGATGATGGCGTCGAAAAGGTCGGTCATATCAATTAAAAGAGATGTCGGATATCACTGAATATAACGGAAATAATTATACGTATAATGAAAATCCGGAAACGTATCGGCCGCTGTTCACGGACGAACGGCTGCGCCCCCGCATATATTAGTACAGCTTTATAATTATTTCTTCCGATTAAACTAGTATAAAGCCAAACTTCCATAAACTCTCCCTCCTTTTCCTCTCCATATTTTTCGCGAAAGTATTGGAATTTTTTCAGCCCCAGTGGATATCGGGTATTCCTGGAGTTCGCCGATACCTGATACCGAGGTATCTGGAAAGCAGACGAAAGCTGGCTGTTTTTTTTTTTTTTTTTTTTTTTTTTTTTTTACGAATAACGTGATATTATTTTACGTTCATTTACGCCGTCGCGGCTGTTCCAACAAAACATAAATATGCGTTAAAGCAAACGAGACACGCCGTGCCAGGCAAAATATTAATTGAAAATTATTGATACTCCGACGAACGCTTCGTTCCGGCAAACGCGAGGCACGTTAACATTATTTTTCCGCGGTATATAATTACCGTTATTTATACTCGATTATATGCGCTTCCTTTTACGGCGCTTTCGCGTTACCGTTGAACGCAGGCCAAGCTTGGTCATTTTTTTTTTTTTTTAATTCAATCGAAGATAGCAAGACTAGCCACAGGTAGAGCGAAACCGCCGACCGCTATGAATTACGAGAGTCATTAAAGGAACACAGGGTATCGATTAAAATATCGCGTGTCATATATTTTCTGCCCGACGGCGGAACAGGCAGCAAAGATTCTCGTATTGACCGTCCGCTATAATGTGTCAGCCGAGCCGTAAAGACGATCGCGATCGATCTCGAAGGAAACGTATATTTCTATCACGCGTATCTGCGACGCGGAAAAGCCCCGCGCGTTGCAACCTCTCGGATACGTATAACCGAAACAGGCATCGCGCACTGTAAACACGGAAAGTCCATTAACAATTTTAGGATCGTATTTTTGCAGGCCGCTGCCGGAATACAGATGCGTCCGCCATCGCGCGCAAAATACGTCGATATAATGGATATAAATATATTTATATATGACACACCAGGGTGCCGGTGCGCCCCGATAAATCACGTGGTTGTTATATTAATTACGTTTCGAATTGAAAGCGTGTTTCCAATGTTACCTCGGAGAAAGTCCAGATTTGTATGCAACGGTTGCTGTAATATTTATTGAGGATATACAGTTATATGCAGACGATTGCGTATACGTACAATAATATAATATTATAAATCCGCCAGATTACACCATATACCGTTTCAATCAAAAAATCAATTGTGACTAATGGGATCTTGTAGCCTGATATCGTTTAAATTAGAGCCGCTGTGCGAAGCGAGCTTGCTCGTATGTGTACTCATAGGTGTTACGTATCGTGTATTCTCGTAAAAACCGGCTCCGGAACGCTTAACGTGCGACGGACTGAAGACATTTGTTAGTCGACGTTGAGATTTACGAGTTACAACTTACTTTCGAGAAACCCCCTATCAGGACGTTCACCGCAGGTAGCAAAGTCAGGTGGAGCAGAATGGCGAAGGATAGACCCCCTCTCGTGTCTCTGAAGCAATCCTCATCGGTTATATGTATCTCTTATGACTCAATAATGAAACATTGCTCGTATTAAATGACATTTATTTACTAAAAACGCGACGAAATTATCACTAGATTGTATCGGAAATTTTTTACATTCAACAATATTGTTACTGTTATGTAACTATAGTAATTAATCATTAAAACAAGATATACATAAATGTATATCGTAAAATTATTTCTCTTGAATATAATTCTAGATGACTTGTAATGTTGTATTACTCGCTTACGCGAACACAATTAGGGGGAAGTCCCCTATGGCCGAACAGCGCCTATAACCAGACAATATTAAAGTCGCTAGATTTCTAAAGTACCGCAATTGATTGCAAAAATATCACGTCAAAATGGCCGACACTGAGAGAAAAGATTTTGTTAATTTACTGGTAGCAAGCCACCAGTAATTTTTTTACTGCTATCTTTAACCGATGATCGGTAAATATGTGACAACATATTTTGTTGTTGTCATTGCTGCTAATTTGCTATACCAACCAATTATTAGTAACAGAAGCAAACTATATAGAATCTAATCTATTTTTTAAATAGACTTTAGGTTCGTTTATATAGAATTCGTAGATGATCGTGGAGTCTTAAGTCGTAGGAAACCGACCAAGCACAGTTAAATATAAGGAGAATACTTGATTAGAATTGGTCAATTTCTTATGATTTGAAACTCTGCAACCATCTACGACTTT
>NW_011627065.1:399743-412503 GCF_000204515.1 Acromyrmex echinatior | reverse complement strand
TATATATATATATATGTATATATATATATGTGTGTGTGTGTGTGTGTGTGTGAGCCTCTTATTTGTTAGCGATACTATTGATTATTTGTTACATTAACAATAATTTTCAATCATAACAAATCATAACAAATCATTTTTTAGCAAATATCACATTTGCTTTCCCTTGGTTTGTTTCTATAACAAAATTATTTCTCTCAGTGGAAGTGCACATAGTACACGATTTCAAGCATAGTGTGATTGACGGTTCATCTTTTAAACTGTACTTACTCGTCTCTTCGCGCATTTTCTTCTACTACACTAAACTTTTACAACAAATAAACCTGTATTAAACTAAATAATATATAAATTAAGCAATTATACATATTTTTTAGTCATAAATAAACTAATTACAATTTAAAAATTTATTTACGTACTTAACAACTTTATTTTCTAAAATAAAGTACGTATACACAAATGCATAAATTTGAAATGGTCGCGTTTCGCGACAAAATGGATGTGAGTTGCGGTACTTTAGAAATCTAGTAACTTTAGATAGTATATACAGTGTATATACATACATCGAACTAAAAGTTAAAAACATTTATTGCGAGCGTAGCTCGATTCATTTATTTGGGAGATGCGCGAGGAGTGTGCGCCGTTCGTCAATCTGCTGCCACCGACTGATAAGAATAGTTGTTATATCTAGGGCGTATTTTTTGTGCGTCATATATATATAATATATAGATAATTTTGTGAGTGATAAATCTTAAAACAGTAAAAAAAAATAAATTTCGTTTTTTCGTGAGAAGATTATTCCTTGGTATGTATACTTGTAATAAATTCGACTTAATTTTCAAAATTGTCACGGATTTTGTCAACTTTTCGTTTGATTTTGAATGCAGTAAAGGTAAAGGTGTCCCTGTATGAACACTAAAAGAGTCCCCTATTACCGAACACTACTGTGTGTTTCATTTATGAACTATGTACTCTCTGAATCAGTGGATAAACTGAATCACTGATATCAATGCCAAAAAAAAAATAGTAATCGCTGACATCAAACTGTCCAAAATGCAAAAAGAACATGTATAATTTGCCTTAAAAATAACGAGGAAGATTGAATCCAGTGCTGCAGCTATATGGAATGGGCGAAGCATGTGCAGACATTCCTGAAACCAAACAAGAATTGTGATCGATGCAAATTATTTCAAAAATATTTGTAGCATTTTCTGATATGTCCGGTTATAGGGAACCGTCTCTAAAACTGTAATTCAAAGTGGCTGTAAAAAAATATCCTGTAATAAATTAATGTTTATTTCTACTTACAGTAAATAGTCATCGAAACTTTTTATTTTCACACGAAATATGTCAAATTTGATTTAAAAATTAAAAAAATATATCATATAGATTTAGTTGTTTTGTTTTCATTGATTTTTCAAAAAACCGGAAGTGTCTGATAGTAGAGATCTTCCCCCTACATCACTTGCATAATATCTACTGACATTTCCGGCATGGCATCGTAATAATCTCAGCCTAGGACAATATCGACAAGCATGCGATTATATAACAAGAGATATAAGCGTTTCCCGTATCTAGTCACCATTTAAGCCCAGATCGCCCCGTAACAGTACAAAGAGTAATTCGATTTGACCATTCGATTGGAGCCTCGAGAGCACGCGAGCGTCGATCGCGATTGTCACTTGACAATGAGCCATTGTCAAGTCAATGCACGAAGCGAGATTAAATCTGACTCGAGGTCATTGCAGCTGGCACTTTAGCGATCTCGATCCCGATCAGGATGAAAACGAATTCCATTGACCCTTTTTGCACCCTATCGCCATTTATATATCATTGTCTCCGTCGACAATGATCTACAGATGACACGTGCGGCTATTTGCGGCATAAGCCGTTAAAATTTAGACAGCTCGTATACTAGCTTCGTGGAAAATTCAATTAAATATTATTCCGCTACAATGCACCGCGCGTACAAGCCGCTCGCGCACGCGAGATAATATATAATATTTAAAATTCTCTACAACGATTCGCGAATTGCGCGCATTGCAATTGCTAAAAGGTAAAAAATTAATTACGGATGACACGTGCGGTCACTTGCGGCGTGGGTCGTTAAAATTTAAACAAAGCGCAGCTCGCAACAGCAGGGATTCAATTAAATATTATCATGCTACGGTGAACCGGTCGTTTATCATATTTGCGAGATAATACAACGTTTCGCGAATTCTACGCATCCGACGATCGCCCGAAGGCAGAAAGTTGATTACGGCTGTTGCCCGTTTGTAAATACAAAAGTACGTCGTTACGTAAAAACCGCATGAAAGCGCGGCCCGCAATATTCGAGCAACAATACCGGGATAGTTACAAAGATCATCGTTTATTTGAAAATTTAAATGGCAATTACTATTTCTCTAAATTACCTTTCCGATTTCCAATGTAAAATGAAAAATTGGAAAAGTGCAATATGCGCAAAATTAGGAAAGATTTGTGTGCAAAGAACGTAATTAGTGATGCTTATAATTGACTACCGTGCACAAAAAGAATACGTGACGTATTATCGATAATAATGCTTTTCTATATATAAGCAGATATTACATTTATTAACGTTATTGCACGTTTGTAATAAAAATGTCTTCGCATTTTACTAAATATACACTTTAATAATGCTATATGTAAATCAACTTAATTTTTTTTATTTAAAGATTCCTGAATCTTTCAATTAGTCGAATTTTTTGTGAATAATTGACAATCACTAACAGCATAAGATGTTCTCAGGATGATTGAATACGTTCTGAATATCCTGGGAATATGTTTTAAGACATTATACTAAGATGTTTCAGAGAACATCATGAGAGCTAGCAAAAAAAGTGCTTTAAAACTGTTCTACATGTTGTCATAACATTTTACTCCAAAATCTTAAAGATGTCCATTTGTAATTTTCGGGATTTATTTTTGAATATTTCTGATATTCTAAGACTGCCGCTAAATAGTATGGTAAAATTTAATCAAGTATTCTACATATATAATCAAAGCTCAGGCATATTATAATTAAGGCATATTATAATTATTTGTATTATACATGATTTTCGCATGCATTTAATATAAAACATGATTATATATTTTCGTATCAAACAAGCAAATGAATATAATGTTTTGTGAAATGTTTCAATCTCGCAAAATAATAGAATTGTCCCAAGGATTACGGATGGACATGTTTTTTAGGACTATGGATTTGAATGTATGCAAAATATAATGAAAGCTCATTTGACAGTCCACAAGATATTATAAATAAATTTCTGGATTATAACAGACAGTACCCATAATATTTCGCCCGGGAGTGGATGTCCATAGGACGTACTTACTCTTAAAAACTTTTAAAGTTAATCTCATTCTGAAGAGTGAAATCTTACTCTTAATGATTGAAAATTGAGCTACTCTTAGACTGACTTAATTTTCATTCTTTAGAATAAGATTTTACTTCAAAGAATTTAGAGAATGTGCTATTAGAGAATCGAAAGACTTGAATAACAAGGACAAAGAAACGTTCGTGTAATGCGAATGGAGATATGCAATCTATCAAAATAAATCATTAGAAGTTGTATATCAGCCGTGACGTTACACAATCTCCCGATTAAGAAGTAAAGAGAAACGGATAGAAAGGTTTTTTTTAAGTTACGACAAGTTCCAACTGGAGGAAGAGACTTGTTGAAGGGGAATTCGTTGGCGACGTCGTTGCGCTTGTCATCGACGTCATCGAGTTTCCCTTGAGGATTCCAAGAGAGAAAGAGAAACAATTCCGTTTATGCGCGGCACACATGTACTTGACAACGAGCTGCATAAACCAAGGTTCTCGAAAGTAAATTAAAAGTTTCTGTGAGTCTTCTGCGAAACTTTCAACGGCTTTCACAGTATAACGCGCCGTCTGTGTGGCGTCTATGTATTTTTAAGGAACGCCATTAAATTTAATCTCGTTTCTGTGAAATACGTCATAAAGTGCGAACATCTTAAAACGACGTCAGCAACTTTTTTATTTTATTATATAACTGCTGGTCAGAATTGTCAAAAGTACTAAAACGTTAACCATATATAATTAATTAATTATAATTAATTACACAATATCCATATAATGCGCCCTGCTGTAGAGCTACAGACAAAATGTGAACGAGAATCCTATATCCACGAATAATATAGAACAGCCGGATTTCTGTTACGCAACTTGCTTTGGGGACGAGTGTATAGTGACATGCGCATCAACAGCACGGCGTATTCGTTGTGAATGAAGGATGACCGATCACTGAAAAGCGTCATCCTTCCAGGTGGATCGTGCAACACTCACGGAAATTTAATGCAAAATATCGAACGTGAAGAAAGCGAGATCCGTTCTCGCACCGAGTCTTGGAGCACACTGAAGAATCCGAGGACTGTAGCATCCTTTTCGCGGACGAGTTCACGGCGAATACACGTCGGCCGAACGAATTATATCCACGTCCGTGTGTATACTTCTATGGAGAATCGTCTTCCGCTTCGGCGCATCGAAAAATAAATCTCTCACCGGTGTGTTACGGTGGCCCGGACTGCCTGTCGATACATCGGCATTATGCAATACGTTACACTGTGACCAAGAAAGCGACAAGGAGGAAAAAAGGAATAAATATTCGCAGATGAACTGTACCTTCCTGAATGTTTAGATAAACGACGAACGTGCTCATATAATGTATAAGATCTATCTGTTACGCGCGTGCATCGTAGCGACGAATCCCGCCGTCACTGTGACAAAATCTGACTACTTTATCCGCAAGCTCGAAGTTGTATTAATTCACTTTGGATGCGCTGCGCTTTGGAGAAAACGCGAGTACACGGCGAAGGTATCTTGGATTTAATGCTCGCGGAACTATCCGTCGATACCGTTCACGAAGCTTATAATGCGATACTTAAGTTGGTAAATATCGGGTTTCCGCGAGAAGCTCGCCTGAAGCGAACTTGCAAATGGTTGATTAGCGGAAAATGCTTTGACTTTATTATTAATTAATAGTTAGTACCCATTATCGCATTTTCTTCCTATCCTGCTTTACCGCAAGACTTCCTTCTATCATATTTAAGTTTAACTTTAGTAAATTGCATAAACGAAATAGTTAGTTGTATGAATTTTCATGTAACAATATCCAGACAGATTCATGTTGAAAGAAAAATAAAAATAGCTACTTTTGAATAAGTGCAGTTGGGATTTCAACTATACGTTGTTATTTTACAGATATTTTACAGTTCTTTACGGAAAGAATGGTTTTGTTAAGGAATCTAAAAATTTAGATAGATATAGATTTAAAAATAATTTTGCTGGATCATCACACAAAATAATTATCTACAATGTATAGACACTGATAACAAAAAGGTTTTAACATTCTAGCAAGTTTGAATGTACTACATAATTATTTCATGGTCCAAACAAAATTATTTTCAGTTCTGTATCTAGCTGAATGGTTAGATATTTCAGCAAAACCGTCCTTTTCGTGTTTTTATCCTTTCTTTTCGTGACATTCATTCTTGAAACCGCGGTGTACAGCTTATCAATAATATCCGCGGGCATTTTGTAGTGTCGAAGTAAGCACGGCATGATCCACGAAGGTGGACCCGCCATCGTAGTTGCAGCAGCTGGGTCATTTGTCGGTGACGGCACCCACGGGAAATCACGTGATCGAGTCTCACTCTCTGTGTGATTGCCACTTTGTGGACGATCGATTCCTCGAAACGCCCACAATGCTCCATTTAATATGAGCCGAATGCTGCAGAGGCACAATTCAATATTAATACCGCCGGACTCTCCTTGTACATCTCTATACGCCTGAGTGTGCCAACTTGGTACAAGTATGCGAAAGGTTGGACGACACCGATAAATTTCTCCGTCCCGGAAGACACAAGATCATCAAATATACCTATCTAATTTGCATATTTTATTATTTCCGCACCGCGTTGCAACACTCCCTCATTTTACAGAGGCTCAAGTAACTTTTGGACATTAAAAACACATGAATCGCATTAATTGTTGCGTGAAGAAATTCGTATAGGTATTATGATACTTTAATTTCGGCCTTATTGTGACATATTCATATGAATGATTCTAAAAAGACTTAGCCTTAGAATACGCTCTTGCATTTGTCATGATTTAATACTAGAAGGACCGTTGGACCTAATTTGGATCTCTTCTATCTGATATTTTATTTATAAATTTTATAATTTTAAATGTTCAATAAATTAATGATATTATCGTTAAATATAATTATCTATACGTTTCACTTCTTTCTATTTACGAAAAAATATGCTTGGAGGCAAAGCCGATTCTTCTAGTGTTAACACATTGCGTTATCCACTATCTTAGTCACTTTTTCGAAATCCTATCCTGATAACAGTCGAAAAGCAGCTTGAGAAAAAAATCTAATGCTCTCTAACTCATCGCAAATGCTTCTTATCGAAATGTCAGGTTCATTTCAAGCGCAGTCTTAGCGGATTTGGTGGCGGTAAGTAGCAAAAAGCTTGAGGAAATTCGGCTTTGAGATGAATGAACGATCTGACAGAATGTATGTGAATCCTGAAGCGTCGGACTTACTTCGAGAAGAGTAGTCTAGTAGTAATCGCGGAGCACACTCCGGAACATCAGACACGAATCAGACGGCATACGGAACAAAGTTTACCCTTCCGGATCAGGATATTCGAGGATGTGTATACGTGCTATACATGTCGGAAAAGAGGAACGTATACATGAAAGAGCGAAACTCGCGTCACCATTCCCGTTGAAAGTGTCATTCAGCTTGTGATTGAAGTACTGAAGTCGGAAAATCCAGAGATGGAGTTCCACAAAAGCCCTTAATACTTTTAAAAGAAAAAATACCGAAGAAAATCATACATTTAATTTATTAATTTTTGAAATATTAATTTATTAATATTTCGAAATAATATTCTCATTTAATTTTTAATAATATACGTATCATAATGGTAATTTATAGCTTTAAAATATTAAATACAGAAATTTTATTATTAATTAAATAAATACTATGCACATCGATATCGCACACTGTTATTATTTAAACATTTCATAAATTAAACAAGAAATATTATGCGCTATTTAACTTCATAAAATTAGATAATTTATATGAAATATATATATTTAAATATGTATATATATATATTTTTTATATATCAATATATATATTCTCTATGAATTATTCGATGGTTATTTGAGATATATTTTATACTATTATTATAAGAGAAAAAACGTGAGCAAATATTGATATTACTCCAATTTACGCTGTGAATGACAGTATCGTCGATATTATTACCGATTACACGAGCAAGTTATGATAAACTTAGTCGCCTGTTATTATGAACAACCTAATCCCTTGCATTACTTTGACCTTATTTCACATGTATTTGCTAAGACAATCGTAACTTTACCTTTCCTAACAACGGCAACTTGGTGTTGAAGTACGTGACATCGCGATGAATATTTTATCTTCACACCAAGTGCACTTGAAAACGCGAAATTATTTATGTATCTATCTAAAGAGTAGACCAGCGAATGCTTTTTGTAAGTTTTTGCCATGAAACGGAATGGAAAATAAATCAGCTTGCTGCGATGTTTTACGCCAACTGAAGGAATTGAATGATGAAAGTGGCAAACGCAAGTGAAATATGACATACGAATGTTCTTGTATAACTGTGAAAAATAACTGATGAGTAATATGAGTGAGAGAGACTCTCTCAGTGCAAAAAGAAAAATCATAAAAATTATTTAAAAAAATATATACGAATCTCGTATATATATCATCGGATAAAATCGAAATATACTTTCAAATAGATATACAAAGCACAAGTATTATATCAAGTTCAAAAAATCCGAAAGCGAATTCTTTTTCTATCATTACGGAGTTCTCAGCGAACATCAGTTCTGATCGTAATTACACTCGAAAGTTAACCACTCGAATACGACTATCCTCCACGTATATTTCCCGTTGACACTTGACATTAGGACGTTCCAGGGGATCAATTCTGGATTCCTGCACACGTCATCGGGAGTGGCAGACACAATAATGGATTACACGGTCATCGGATAAACTCACCCTTCGTCATTACGCACCCCGTGCCGTTTTCAATGCGCGCGTGTGCTAAGCCGCAAGAATAAGACTTTATGATCAGCCGGAATGAGAAAAACACCCACTGCGACTGCAGCATGACTCACTGCGCCACAAATGTATGTACAAACGTGCATTCCCAGCTATGATTCCCCGTCGGGTAACACGACGGCATTCGAAGGGGAGGTGTTTGCCTCTGCGGGAGCGCTCATATCCGTCAATATCACCGAGTGTTCTTAAATCCATATTACGGATCCCGCCGCACCTGCGTTCCGTTCTCAGGCTGAAGCCGGGGCTTTGACGAGACTGAGAAAGTGAGAAAGATCGGAGGGATCGGGATGCGGTGAGAAAAGGGAGAGAATTCAATTTCTAGGGTGCATATTAAAGTCGGCCGACTTGTCCACCGCGACGAGAGCCAACATCGTGGACGGTAAAACGAACGAACTACGAGTCTTCCTCTTTGTATGTCCGCTTTGACCCTCAACCCTATTCATCTTATTTCTTCGCTCTTTTTACATCAGCCGCAAGTGGGACGCCTTTCATCTCGTCGCTGACTTTTTGATCGGACGTCATGTGGAACGTTTAGATTGGGTTTAGACACGTCTTGAAAAAGCGATACTTACACATAATATTAACACGAATCCATCTACGGTATAGCAGCACAAATCTTGTCTAAATTGAATTAGGACGGGATATATTTTCGAATACGCCCCAACTGATTTTTTTCAATTTGTTACAATCTCGATCAAATTTCTGCGTTTCACTCTGTAATCATCAGTCATAAGCCATCCGGTTTTACCACGGTCTATACCATCGGTGTTACCTCCACCCTGTTCAATCGATATCATTTTCAAGCCCGGTCCAGTCTGTGCCTTGATTTAATTTATTGATCCACCGGCTGTCCGCCGCTCCACGTCTCATCTATCATCGACAGAGAGAGCCTCAAGGAAACTTAATGGCTTAGCCGCAAAATTTTTTTGACCGTATTAAAGGGCATATGTATTTCCCACGCCTCAGAACTCGTTTCCTCGATATCCTCTGACTCGACTCGGAAAATTGATGGATCGTTTATGAATGCATCAGCGTCAGCTGTATATATGTAAACGTGCATAAAATGACACGCGTTGCAAAAAAATACTCTGTGTCGTGTTTCATGTACCCGTGTTTCGCGGACCCTCTGCCAGTGGTCCGCTTGACATCCATCGTATCTTTCCATGTGCCAAGGCTAATTATTAATTGTTTGGCGTGAAAACTGTGAGACCATTATTTATAAGGCATTGTAATATCCGCTTGCACGAGTTCCTATCCCTTTTTAGAAGATCCGATCGTATGAAAGGAAACGCGCACGTGCGACTAATAAGCATTTTTTATCGCCATCCAGCCGATTGAATTTAATGGACTGTGCAAAGAGGGTTGCAGCCTATATTAGTTACATTTTAAACGACATGATACATTTATTTTAATTTAACGTGCAGTACTGCCAACATCGACTTCCGTTACGGTTATATTGATTTAAATGAATAAATGTATTGGAAAATTTATAAATTTCATACAAGAATGATCTTTTCGTAAAATACAATTAAAACTAAAAATTGTGTTTCAGGCTACATATTATAACAAATTTTACGTTTCGGTAATATTTATCTTTCAATAATAAAATATTCTGTGCAAATTCCACGTCACTGAAATAATGGTAAAATGCTATTAAAAAATAATCATTTCGGATTTTAGAGAATAATAATGAAAATGTATTGCTCAATGCGGACAATACATTTTCATTATCGCTCTTGTGCCATTTGGAATAACGTTAATAATAAAAAGGTAATAGCGTATCAATTCTCAAGAACGACTTCTGGTTATTAATATTCCGGCAACGGCTGTGACGCCTTATTTTGAATTTTAGTTTTGCGCGGCGAATCTTAATTCCTGCGGCTGTAATTGAATCACTTAATTAGCACCCTTGTAGTCCGTTCCGTCGCGAAAGTTAACTGGCAGACGGCCGCAGATTTATATTGAGTTATTTGAGATTATTAAATTAATACCCGAGCCAAGAGAGAGGGGGAGAGAGGGAGAGAGAGAGAGAGAGAGAGAGAGAAAAGTTATGATTTCAGCTTACCGTACCTAAACGGGATTGTGATGGGCACGTGTTCACTCACCACGATATATAATCGCCACTATACTAAAACTTCATATATTAACATCAAGAAGCGATGTGTGCGTGTTGTTAATTATTCACTTATTACCATATAAAATAAGTAAAAGCAGAGCGCGCCCAATCCGGTGAGAATTAAAATTAAGATCCATTGTGTATTACCCACGAAATAAATATATCAAAATTTTATTAATAATAGTGAGTTCTGAAATTCAAAATTATAATTACTGAATAATTGTTTCCCATTGGTAGCAATCATACGGTTGCTTCAAAAAAGCTTACTAAATAAAATATATATAAATTAAAATAAAAATCACAATTGGTTTTTTAAATCATTTATAATTAAAGCAATAGGTACATCATGCAATTAATTTTAAAAAATAGGAAAAACCAATCATGAATTGTTTCAATTGTAACAATAAAAGTTACACACTACGATTGTTACATTTCACATAATATTGTCTTTAATTAATGTTACGCTCGCGTCCTTGAATAAAAATTTATTATTGAAAATTTTTATAAGCATTTTAAAGACATTTCTTGCGTAAAACAATCAGCAACAAATAAAGCTTGTAGAATGGAATAAATGAAGTGCACTGACCATATAACAAATTTACACTCTCATAATCCTCACGTGTAAACCGAGTGTCAAACATCGATGCCCTTTTATGAAAATTATATCGATGACAAAATTAATCCATTCCGTCGCGTTAATTCAAAATAATGAAAGCAATGGCACATCAATGAAGTTAATTGCTTTTTTTTCGTACGGAGTATATCGCGCAGCCAACTACTTTAAGCGTTTAGTATTTTCATATCCAGTATGATTATCATATTTCATTATAGATGCAGTAACTCTGCAGTATATCAAAATTTGTCTCTCATATATTTTTAATTACAAATTTTAATTTTCTAATTACATATATGTACACATGTAGTTTTCATGTATTTAAAAATAAAAAAAGACTATAAATATTGTATTAAATTTCTTTCTTCAAAAATAGATTGAAATAATCTTATTGCTCTCTAAATTCTTTAGAGTGGAATCTCACTTTAACGAATGAAAATTGAACCAGTTTTGAAAAAGAGTGGCTCAATTTTCAATCTTTAAAAGTGAGATTTCACTCTTCAGAGTGAGATTCATTCTAAAAGTTTTAGAAATTGAATTAAGTGTAAAAGAAAGCCTTGATAAATTAATCAGAGAGCATAAAAATCTTGTAACTCGGCAATCAGTTAAATATAAGTATAATGTAGTTGAATTATTTCCAACAAGTAATGTCAAATATTTATATACCTTGGATCTATATCAGATCATCGAGTTAACGAGCTTCTACGCAATTGTTCGCGGTTATCGTAACTTCTAATGATAACGATTAACCGAGTGCAGCGAATGAATACAACGAGTGCATATACATGATTACTTATGAAAGGAAGAATCTCGGTGCAGCGAGACGGAGAAAAAGGTAAACGTTTTAATCGCAAATAAAAACTTGAACAAATTTAACAAAGCCTTTAGATATAGTACGGTTAAAGAGTGATATTCCTCTGATATTCCTCTGCATAACTAATACGCCAGAGTTCATTGAAGCTCTTTTAGCAACTACCGCGTGCGCATATATTGAAATTTCTATATCGTATGAAAAAGCACGTGCAGTAGAACAGCTTCGTTTTCAAATGCTGCACTTTTCCACGGAAATATTCGTGTATTCGAAATAGGCAAATCTCACGGGAGCAAGAAAAAACTCCTTTAATTAGGACGAAATTGGTCTGCTAGTCAGCATGTTTCAATTTCCCATGACAGCGCAGCCATGTATTTTGGCTTTTTTTCCGAATGGTCGGTCGTCGAAAAAACGACCGTACTCCCAATAGAATCGGAAGAATTCGGTATGGTTTTGAATCTGTGGCCTGTTACCTTCAAACTTGGCCATATTAACTGGAGATTAAATTTTATAATTTGGCCACTGTTATGTGCGTTCAATCCATTGTATCGTTTGTTTAATTCAAATTCATTGTAAAATGTTAACAAATTGTAATCAAATGTAACGCAAAATGTTTGCGACTATTATACGCAGTACTATATCGAGATCTTCTAAAAAGAAATAATTTCATTGCTTTTGTGTAAACTCTAGTTTCATTATAAGCGTATTATAATTAATAATTAAGAACTCGGTTGCCTAAAAGGATTGAAAAAGAGTAAAAAGCATTAAGTGCCATTTTGTTAAAATTGCTTTTACATTAAAATAGACATTACGTGACAAAATTAATAACATCGTAAAAGGCTATGATGAAAGTTATGGATTTTTATGAGATTTATAATATATAAAATATAAAAATAAAATACAAATATAAAAAAATATATTTTTTGAAAGCAATAAATATTATTTTAAAAGATAATTTGATCTAAAATTTTTGATTCTTGTGTACTTGTAATATTTTAGAGAGAGAGGGGGGGGGGGGCGGTATTCAGTTCCTAAATTTATTTCGAAGGGCGCGGGAC
>NW_011627065.1:190636-398720 GCF_000204515.1 Acromyrmex echinatior | reverse complement strand
CAAAAACATATATATCTTCCCACCCTTCTTTATATATATATATATATATATATATATATATATATATATATCGGCGTGGCGCCAAATGGGTTGTAAAACACGAAGGATTTTGTCCGGACGCCGCATTAAAAAGGAAGGGAATTAACGGCAGCTCGGACTTCCAGATAAAATTAATGATAAAGGAGAAACGGGCTTCGGGATGGGAACCGACGAGGTGGCCCAGGAAATGCGGTTTGAAGATTTTTTACGATGCTACCCGTTGTATGACGCAGAAGGATAGCGCGAGAAGATTGAAGAGAGGAACGAAGAAGAGTTATTTCCACCGGCTTTGCCCTGCCGCACCGCGAAAATACTCGGGAACGAAGTACGTTAATGAAAGAAATACAAGTTGCAAAAGTGAGGGGACTTCAAAGGCGAAAGCCTCTTACCTACAGTTAGATATCGTGCCAGTCGGAACAAAAAAGTAGCGGGAATAAGGGGGGGAGGGTCCCGCGGGAATGGGTAAGAGGAAGAGAGGAGGGAGACGGGAAGCTCCGGGAAGCAGCTTTTAATCCGCCTCGGTGGGTCACCGCGCTTGAAAACCTCTGGTTCAGGTTTTGAACTCCGCTCCTGTGGCTTAAGGGGAAGGTTAAGAACCGTTCGGCGGCTTCGGCAACGCGAAAAGTATTAAGTCGGACTGGTAACACTAATTGGAGCAAAGCCGATGGCAATGATCGTAGCGAGACGTGCAAACGTACAGATGAACTTATAACTCCGTCTCGGTAGACGAGCATGCGACAGAGAGAACGGGGAAATAGTTGACAAGAAATGTCTCTTCTCTCGGTTCGAGATAAGATATTAGGGATGGTTTTCCCTGCTAAAGAAAGTCGTGCAGATAAAATACATTTCATCCTTTCTCGAATCATTCCTTCCTAAGTCGCGGTACGCATACGCGGTGTACTATTGTTCCGCTTACAGCTGTTCTATATATATATGTTTCTTCGTTTTTTAATCCCTTTCTATTAAATCCGCATTTCGCGAAAGCCGACGTCTGTCCAATCTCGCTCACCTTACGCGTTTCGCCCGTCCATCGGGAAGAAAATAATCTCTCCGGAGGCGAACAGCCTAGTCGAGGATGAGCAGCTATAGAGAAAGGAAGCGACGGGAACGAAGAGAACAGCCGAGATAGAGAATCCAGAGGCCGGAAGTTGTCTCGCGTGGTGGTTTGTGAAGCAATGCCTCTTAAGTAGCCGGTCAGCCTGGGCGAGAAGAAAGGAAGGAAGAAAAAAAAATGTTTTAATCCACCTCCATCTCCTCCTCGTCACGCTGTTTCGTGGTGACCTACCGCCCTACCATTTTTCTCCTCGCTTTCCCATTCCCAGTTTCCCGCCTTCCAGCTTTTTGCTGTCTCGCCGGATTTTTCGAGATTGTGGTACTAAATCGGCGAGTAAGGGGCATGTATGTGAGTAATGTAACACGACCGCACGCACGCACGCACGCACGACTGTCGCGGGCGTGCCTGCACGTAAATGTCAGGGGTTATGACGCCGTGTGAGCTTCGCGAAACGTGGTCGGGAAATTTTTTTATTTCACGACCGACAACTGCGCGATTTCCGTCTCACGAAAGAAAACAATATTCCGTCCTTCGTTTTACATAAATATCCATAACGCTTCGTGTACTTTTGCAAATGCAGCCCGGAATCCGCGTACGATGGAGACGCTTCGCGGAAAACTGTCCAGCTTACGTTCACGTTGTTGCAACGTATTCAAATGTACTTGTAGCGGTTCGGGTTTGCGATACCTGTTGTCCCTTACACGCGACTACTTGTGCGATAGTACGGTGCACGCGTATTTTTATGCATTGAACCAGCCACATGAGAGAACCAAGAGCAAAAGAAGCGCGGTAAAAATTTGCATAACGGCTATTTCGCCGGATTCCTCATGAGGTCGGCATTAAATCGTTGGATAAAAGCTGACAACTCGTGTCACTGTCACAATGTCATGTTTAGGCACGATTATATTTACGTGTAATACGCAATCAGAAACGACTAAAAACACTTTGCAAGAATTTCCCGTCACTTGGTACGTGCATTTAAACCGTTCTGTAATCTGTACACACAGATGCCCGATTTAACTGGTCATGGAATAAACAAGACCCGCGACAAAAAAAAAACGCAGTTTTAACATCTACAATGCCTCGCACGAATACTTCGACCGCGTCGGCGGCGCCGCACGCGACGCCTCGCGTGGAATAGAATGCTTCGAACGAGCTTATTTTTATACATTAAACTGAAATCCGAGCGCAAAAGGGGGATGCAAGGGGGAGAAAGTCGCGCGGCTGTCGGGGATGGCATCCTCATCCGGCAGAAAATCCCTCCGCTCGTAACCGAGGCTGGCTGAGCGCAGTGGTAACGCTAAGCTCGACGGGAGATGCCGCCTGCGGTCTCCATAAACAGCGCTTACGCCACATAGGTTTCCCGCCTCCCGGAGGGGGTAGCAGCGGCAGTTGCGGGACGGGGTCGACGGGGATGGAACCATGGAACCAAAGGAGGTGGCAGCGGCGGGACGGGCAGCGAACGTAATGTTCCGACCCTTCGTTGTATTCAACTCCACCCTGTTTGTACGCCCGCAACAACGAGAAACACCTCGTCGTTTCACGCGGCATCTTAGCGTGCCATACAACCAAACAGGCAACCTTCTGCCCGTCTCGTGCCGTCGTAGCTATCGTAGCTGGATACAACGGGCTTTAAAGGATGCGCCGGGCGCGAAACAGTAGCGCGCGTCCCTTTCCGACACCTCGACACGGCAACCAACAAACGGATCGTTGCTCGCATTTCGCCTCCGTCACCGTGATCCCAATGGGAGAACCTTTCGATATATTGCCTAATAAAGTCCAGGCGAGACTTCCTCGCCTATCTCGCGCCTATGCACCAGAGCAGCTTCCCCTTTCCCTCTCTTCACGACGTACGTTCTTCCCTATTTCACTCCTTTACGAGAAGCTCAAGGAGAGACGAAGGCGATCGATCGATCGATGTGCTTTAATTACGGGAAATGCAAAATTTGTGTAATAGAAAAGATACGTTTGCGATTCACGTTCATCGTCGATAACAAGATCATCAGCGACCACGCATTGGAAATCACGGAGAAAAACGGTATGCGGAAGCAACGATAGAATTTAACGAGCCACATCTGTTCTATATATCGACATCCAATTGATACCGTTGAGTAATGAGGCGGGTTCATCTATTGCCTGCCATTACGTCGGACGCTATAGCCGTGCCGGATACAGTAATCATAGTTCTAAGGCAGTAATGCGGGTCTAAACCCCTTCATCGACGAGAGAAAGAGAGAAGGAGAGAGGGGGGGAGGGAGAGAGAGAGAGATAGCTGCGAGGCTACCCCTTCCGTAGAAATAACCTGTCGATACCGGTTACGCGGAATCCCACCGCTGAGGCACGTTGACCGCGTAAAGTGAGCCATAATAGACACGTTATAGACATCGAAGCCTAGTGCCGATATCGCGCATTTGAGAACCGTCTTAGACGACAGGATAGCCTATATTTAATAGAGGGAGAACGTGAATATAGGTCAAATCCCTGCTTCCAGACATTAAGCAATTCAGAAGCCGAGAGAAGTTCGGATCCTAAAGTAGTTCCGGTACTTAAGAGAATTGCTGCCGCGCCAAATGAAATATAAGGATCGTAGGAATACGTGAGTACCTGCGAAGGAGTATGAAGTGTTTTATGATCGGCGCGATCAAATATTCGTCGTTAAATAGATAAAGAACGACCAGTGCAAAAAAAATGCTATAATAAGCTTCTGTTCTCTTAAGCTTCATTAAAAAATCATGAAATGAGCCAAGTTAGTAATAGTTAATTACTTACTTGGCGCCATCGAGATGACAGTATCGATCGTAGTAGTATATACCATATAATAACATCAAGCTGGTTCGATCTATCGTGCATATTCGTAATGTAACGAGTACAAAACGTTTCGTCGAATTAACATAAGAATGACTCGCCGCGTGATTCAGTCTGTATGTCGTCTTACGACAAGCTTCAGCGGAATCTCCGACGCTATCCGACTGCAGAATTCGATTCGCTGAACTCCAATTCTACGATAACGCTAACCTCTTGATTTTCCTTCCCGTAACAGGCAAACCAAGCGAGCGAACGCGAACAATAGACGAGCTTGTCGCTCCACGGTTTGCCTGACCCAGAACCTCCAAATCCGCACGCGGAATTCGGAGCCTTTTATGTGGTTCGAGGGCGCATGACCAAGCTAATTGGAATGTTCGGTCGGAATATCTGGAGCAGGTCGCCGCGGATAGATGGAACGCTCCCAAGTGCGGATACAACGCCGACGTATATTCCTGTAGGCCAAAACCAGCGCAAACAGGTGCGGAGCGCGGTGGAGACGCGTGCGTCTCAGTATAGACATAGTGACGGAATGCCAATCAATTATTTTTGACAATAACAACGCGAGACAAAAGCATTTTCCCGCAAAAGCGAGCCTTCAATGACGAGCCTTCCGACAAGCCGCCATGTCTTGATATCCTTGAACATTGCGTTAGCGAACATGGTTCGAGCTCGGGCTCGATACCTTTGTGCCTTTATTCGAGACTTGACTGGGTCAATTGGAAATATTTGGCGACGATGGTATCTGGAGCGAAGGCCTTGGCGAGCTCCCCGGAACGCGGATACAAAACATCAGGGAAGTTTGCGGCTGGCATGAGCGCAAGCAGGCGCGACGCAGGGGCACAAACGCGAAAGAGGAAGCTAGGTTTCCTACGTGGAGAGTCCGGATCGATCCGACTGCCAGGTCAACCCTCACCGCGACTCACTCACCCGGCACCAGCCAACTAGGAGATATTTTGCGCTTATATATCGTTACGCTATTACTTATTGCAAATTGCAAATACGTGCAAAAATATCCGTATTATCGGCCAAAAGGCTATAAAAGGAGATAAAATGAAATTAATAAATCCATAATGTTTACGTATAATAAATATCAATATAGCGTTAATGCCACGTACGTCAGGCATATTGTGAGCAAGTATTTTCGTGAAAAATAGTATCTAGAAAAATATCGCTTGAAAAGCGAGCGATGCAAAAATCGAGTGGCAGTCACCAGCAAATAGAGTCGAGAAAGTTTAAATGGAGTAAACGTGAAACGAGCATGCGATGTCCATTGCACGGGGAAAAAAATTAGGACCTACGAGGTCGTTTGTGTCCACAGTTGGTACCGATTGCAACTCAATGGGCCTTTATGAAATTCCAACAACAACCGCGGATTTACCAGTCTCTCGCTCTTTCGTCCTTTCCGTTTTGTTGCTCCCACGCTTTACGTCCGTGTGTCTCCCCTGGTGCCATCCGCACCGTTCCGCGTCGATGAACAAATTATTCGACTAATTTCAGCCGATAACTGACAGTGATGCGCGTTAATATGGAAATATCGTGGCTCATCGAATGTACGAAGCCCAGCGGTCGTTCGCGAACACAATTCGGTTGACAAAGATGCGTTTAATGCGGAATAACAGTCGATCAAGTTATCCAGGTGGGTACAGGATTCGCACTGATCATCGGAATTAAACGTCACGTTTTATACGATCGGACATTAAGAATGTACAACGGTATAAAAACGATATTCGTACAAAAGCATTATCGGGGCGATTGCAAACTCATCAGAGCGATGTGAATATTTTAATAACATGTGCCGCAATTAATATTATCTGAATTATTTCATAGCGGTCTTTTAATCATTGCATTAATTAATACTACTGCCATATGCAATCTATGTAAATCAAACGAAGCCTCAATAATATTCCACCGCGCAGCAAAGCGTTAAATAACCCGAATTATGAGAGGATGGGTATGAATATGAAATGCTTTACGAATTACAATTTTGGAAACGGTCCATTGTTTGGAAATTGAAGCGAGTGTAAGAATCATAATAAATGAATCGTGATTTATGAGTTATCCGACGATCGCTGAAGATTGCTTACTGTGGTAACAATTCGTTTTCGTTCACGCGAACCCCGCACGTTACTTGTACAAGGTGCAAATAACGTGCACGCTTTGCTAAAACGAGTCGTGAATCCAAGGTAAAGCAGCGACACGTAAAAAAGCGATCCGTTTTACCGGGCCTTCTGCGGCCGGCAGTTTTTATACGAAGTCATTCATTCGAGCGGACACCACATTAAAATTTGCAATGTAACTTTTCTCTCTCGTGCGAGTGAAAACCTACCGTGACTCATATAACTCGATTCTCGGGGAAGAAAAAGATATTTTCTCGTTTTCCCATCAACGCGTAACATCGACGCAGTGACGATTTTCTGCCGTCTCACATGTCGCTTTTAGTTTAGTGAGTCAACAATTTCGTTGTTTGAACGCGCCGTGTCAGAAACAAATAGTGCAAAAAGAAACGTTTCCAACATACGACGGATTAATCGAAGAATCGAACTACGATCGCACGACGCGGACGAATTTAAACGAGGCGACAAACGAGTTCACTTTTCGACAATTTTCGTTGCATAACCATCCGTAGAAGCAATTTACTGGCATAACGCAAATTGTCGGTGAAACAATTTCATTGGACGCGGCACAAAGGTTTGCCGCGGTGCGAAACAATACGAGGAATACCTACACTGGTATCGGATTATTCGACGTTTTCATTAGCTATTGACATCGCCATGTAAAATATCGATTCTATACCCGTTCTACGAACGGCATGGATTTCTCTGCTCCGTGCATTAATATTAATTTTCGAGCTTTTACATTCCCCCTCGCCATTCGGCACACTCGTAACGTAGATTAATTGAGAAAGCCTGTTACCGAGGAGCGAGACAGTGGTTATTAATGGCATAACAAAATATCGAGCGGGCCGCGCGCCGCCAGGCCTTCGAAACCCGACAAATATAAGACGCGAAAACTTCCGCGAACGAAAGACGCGGTCGAGATTTATGGTAGCTCTCGCTGTACAGAAACATTGTTTCTGATGAGGGAGGAAGAGACAGGAGAAGGGGACGATTTCGCGTTATCCGGTTAATGGCGGGTCAAAGAAAGTCTGCGTCGCTTCCACGATGTTTACCAAATTACAGGGGATTAATCTGCATCAACGCGATTAATTGCATCGGTATTCGGCCGACGCGGCACACAAAGATATTTCATTTCGATGAAAAGGGCCGCGAGTTTTTGTCCGATGCCGAAAGAGAGAGAGAGAGAGAGAGAGCTCCGAGTTTCCCATTCGCCCGAAGAAACCTGTCATTAACGTAACGAACGATTCTTGTTGTTCACCGCGGCGAAAGCGTTTATTTCCACGTGGCACTAAATCTAAGCTTGCTTTAGGAGAGCGGGGTGCGGTAACAACGGTGCAGCTCGAGGAAACAATCCCACGTTTTCTTTTGCTCGTGGCCGAGTAAAGCCGATGCCCCGAGCCACTAATCACAAAGGAATTACTCGTCGGAAAAAGCCCTCTTTAGCCGCGAAGGATTCTACTGCGCTACGCTGGATATCCGATTCTTTCGATTCACCATGAAACGAGTACTTGTAACGTTATTTAGGCGCGAATCATAGTACCTATTATACGTGGATCATCGCAGGCCACGTGGGCGACTAGACGAGAATTCAACGTTCGTCGCGACTCATTGATTTACGAGTGTCGTAAAGCGGACTGCCACTTGTGTAACAACACAAGTCTCGAAACGGTCGCGAGTAAGCAATGCTCCGGTGGAGCTTCTCGGAACAAGTTAGGAGAATTGTCAAAGGCGATGGCTCGCCGAGACAAACGGAGTCGGGGACGCCAGCGACGGAGGTCAGGTCGTCGCTTAAGTGCCTCGTATTTGGCCTCGTACGAGATCGTTCCGTTCCGGAGGGTCGCGCTCCTCTCGTAACTCCGGCCGAAAGCAATAGTCCCCCCCCCCCCCCCCAAATACATTACATGCTCAGTTTACGGACGCGAAACGCGAATCGCGAGCGATTGTCCTCGAGGCCCTCTCTCCGTATACACGTAGACATCTCGGAATGAAGCAACCCGCCCTCTCCGCACCCGCGATCTGAACTGTGAACTATGTCCATTCTAGACGGACCCTTGCGGATCGCGAGATGTATCTGCTGATTGATTTGGTCGACCGATTCCGCACTATCGGTTGACATTATCGTACATAGGCCAAAGCGGATCGACATCTCGAGTGGAGGGTATGCTTGATTCATGGACACGCGATATTGTTCTCGATCGTGTCGCCACAATGCTCGCCGATGTTTCCGACCAGCGTTTAGTACCTCGGCCGAATGGATGTCGACCCAAATCGGAGAGCTAAATTACGCCATGTGTCCACATCCGCGAGTACCGAGAGATTTGTAGGTTGAAAAAGCGAGGAAAAACCGTTGGAGATGACCCCGAAAATCTAGGTCGTTTCGAGGAAAAGATAAAACACGATAAAAAAACGATAAAAACAAAACTTAATAAATATATCGATATGCAAAGTGCCTTCGACAATTTAGCGAATTACAAATTTTCGTTTTCAGTAACGAGAGTCTTCATTTTTATTGCATGATATTTCAAAGTTCCCTTCCGCGGCAAAAGTTATCTAATCACCCACTCTACTCTTGGAGGAAAGATTCATCTGTTATAATCGAAATTTTAACTTGCAGTTTCCGCAAGCGAGGAGAAAGAATGAGTTTCGTATCTCTTAAATAAAAGCGATACCGTCCCCGTTAAGGATATATTCTTGCTTTTCTCTCTTTTATCTTTAAAATTTCCCTTTCTCTGCAGAACCGTGGAAGAGCATGCAAGTTTAACGTCAGGTAAATAGAGCCCCGAGAGCCCCGAGTCTCGAAGAAAAGTGGTAATGTACAAGCAATACGGTAAATGGCGTAAGCAACCGAACCGAGCAGCGCCGGAGCGCCACGCCAACCGATAATTGCGTCTTTCGTTCTTCGAGTACCACCGACGATCTCCCGCGCGACCTACCGCAACGATATATTTCGGAACGACGCGACGGTGCCACTTACATGAACGGCGCGCGGGCGTCCTCCGTCCCACTCGGATTCCCGCGTCGACGTTTGCCGCTCGTCGAACGAGACGAACCACGTCGGACCTCTTCGCTCCACCGTGGCCCGTAAAACCCTGTGGGAAAGAGCAATACGAAACCGCATCGCCAATGTCTTGCGGCGAGACGCTGGAAACATTAGAAAACACGATGGAAAATAGCCAAGTTTGAGCCCATCAACGTCTACGACATATGTATTGTATTATGCAAAATGTCTCTGGTTTCCCCGCACTTTTTTTCCCCCCGTCCGCAGATGGCGGTGTCTTGAGTAATTTAAAGGCGATTGTTCCTTAGGAAAAAAAAAATTAATTCGCAACGCCACCAGCTTTTCCCTGCTACTTTTTAATGCTTACCTCGAAATAACTTCTTAACTAGAACGTTTAGATTATAAAGTTCTGTTCAATTAAATTTATTTGAAGAATACCATTTTGCTATTATACCTTTCTCCAACTTTTTCGCAACGCAAATATTATCGTTAATATTACAGTACGTATAGAAAATAAAAAGTTCATTTTATACGGATTAAAATTGTATAATTAGTAATTGCATTTTTTTTCTCCTCAATAACTTTGGCTAGCTACTTCGTATGGGCATACTACTGCATCGTTTATTTATAGTGCATGTAAATTTTAGGTATTAATTACCAGCAGAGTCTGTCTCGTAATATCGCTCCACTGCTGAAACATTTTATTCATTTTGCAAAGTGTACACATAACTACGATAATGAAGTCGTATTCATATTCACTCTGCTGGGTAGTATATTTACGGTCTCGGTAACAGAGAGCAGAAACAATGCAAAAACTACGTCGGTTCGACGGTTGCAAAAACTCGATTACTTTACGTTCCACGTTGCAGCTGAAAAAAATGCCGCATTTCAGCTCGTTTGTTTTGTCCAAATATCGAATCTTTCCTTTTTAAATGAAAAAACATATAAACTTCACACACAAAGCATCTAAAACCAAGATGACGAGAGCGTATAATAAATAAAATGTATCCCGTTTATTTATTCATTTATTTCTGGCTATTCATGTGTATCCGAAATTCAAAGGGGGGGGGGATGGAAAGCATCCAGGTACCAACGAGAACCGTCGGTGTACCCAAAGGGTTAAAATTGAGCGAGAGTCGAGAGAGAGGACCCAGATCGCGAAGCGGACCGCCACCGCGCCGGTGATACTCGGCGGCGCGTATGTGCGGGCGCGGATTTAGTTCGCGGTGTCGCCACGGGTCACGGCGGCGCTGCACCGTCGACGAGATCCTCAGTCCGTCACGGGGTCGCGAGGGGTACGCATTGCTCTCGTCGGTTTGGTTGTACCCGAGCTCGAAACGTCGCAACGCGCGAAAAGCACGCGCCACATTGACGGCCCGGCCCGGCCGCGTTCCGACTGTTTTTTTCCTCGCTGACGCGCATCATAAAAAAAGAGTGTGGTGTGCTCGGTGAAATGACGGCACATTGTGGATCACGATAATCGGACGGCGATCGTGGGGTGACAGTGCGAAGGTGGCAGAAGAAGGGAAGGTCACCGGTGAGCATTGCGGCACGAAACAGGACTTGCGACATACGTTTACTGTCACTAAACGTGAGTGCTCCTTTTTCAATCGTTTATGAATGAAACTAATTTTTTGCACTTCAAACTAACATTAATTTCTGCACGTAAAGTCGATACTACACTATTCTCTATTTAATCTTGACATACATTATTATGTCTGATAAAAATCTAATTTTTTTAACTGATTAATTAATTAATTATTCAAGCATTTAATTTTTATACTAAATATGCTTTGTGACTGAATAGAGAATATCGCAGTGGCTTGTCGAAAAAAGGGATAGATTGCCATATTATTTAAAAACATGCTCCGTCCTTGTATATATAAAACCTTGCAAATTGTAATATGATAATATAATTAAGCTGTATTGATTGTGCAATAATATATTGACTAATATAACTAGCCATTTGGCTTTGCTCTAATTAATTTAATAATATGAAAAAGATATGTCCGCATTTTTTAAAAAAATTAAGAAGAAAAAAAGAACTATAATTAAGAAAAGAAGAGAGTTCGTTTTTTGCTACAGATATACGACACGATTATATTTCTACATTATCCTTTTTCGGACCAATAATATATTTATTAACGACAATGCGACAAGAGGATTTAGAATTGAATAAAAATTACTTCATAAAAAAAAGTTACATCATACGAAAAAGGCAATTATTATTTAATCCTTCTGTCTAAGAGAACATTCCAATTTTCCGGAGCGACACGAACAATCGTCACACTCTAAGAAAAATACATACGATTAATTTTTCACAAATGAATACGTTAAATTTTTTAAAGGGCAAATAAATGCAATGTGTTTAAAGGGCAATATTTACGCGCATCATAGAAGAAAAATACAGACTCGTAAATGTCAAAGAAACACAGCTGTCACCGTGACAGATCGAAGCGTGCGTTCGCGTGATCCTGAATGATCATTGGCTATTGTAAACACGATGCAGTTTGCGTTCCATTATTCCACGCTCAGAGCTCGGTCAATCGCGCAGAACGTGTTGCCCTTTCAACGACAGTGGTAGCTCTCAGCAATGTCACTGATGCAGTAATCGCGTCACGCGTCTCTTTCGTCGGTGCTTTCCGAGATCGCTTTGTGCCGACAATTTCTCGGCAATTGAGCAACTCCGCAGGCACGTAATTAATAATGCGGTCTCGCGAGATAGGACTGAGATAAAGCGCGCGCTTACGTTATCGAGCTCAGCTCGGGGAGTTAAATGATCATGATAGTGACGATGCGGAAAGTCCATCCCTCTGCGTTATCCGCGATTTCATCGTGCATTATGCATAAACGACACACGCTTTCTCTATACGCCAACGACTCCACTGTACGATTCATCTCGACACGTTCTAAATTTCGTTCTCGCGCCATTCATTCTCGACGGAGATTTAAAAAAAAAGATTTAAGTATAAAATTCTGCAGACACGGCTATTGTAGTCGTAAAGGTTTTTTTTTTTTAGGGTTACTTTATGAACGTTTATCGGAGGTCTACGACATAATATAACCGCATGGGGATTTACGCCACTGGTTGCTTCCACGCGATAACTAATTCTCGTCACGTAAGCTCCTGTGCGTGGCACACGTCACATTCTAGGTAGAACGGGTAGCTCTGCTCTACGTTGAACGACAACTCGTCCAGCTGATTACTTACTGACGCTCGATCGATTCGCGATATTCTAGAACCTTATTCTGATTTATTGTGCCGTATCGGAACTCGATAACAACCAGTCGTGTATTTCTCTGAATTTTAACTCCATGTAATTAATCGGTCATAACATTTTCGCGATAAATTCACTGTGTAAATAATTAACTCGGCAATCGTTTACCTGCACGTAGCGCGTTCCATCAAAATAGGTTCTCTTTGTGAACAAACGGCGAATTGTACGCAGAACCGGGCGTATATTTCGAAATTGTGTAAATAGCACGTAGTGCTTGCTCCCGTATTCATATCGGGCGCGGCTACACCGCCGTTGAATAATTCTATCACTTTAATTACCAAAGTTTATAGTGCAAATCAGCATGATGGGGAATAATTAAATCTCGCGAAAGGATGAAACGTGTACTGCACTCGCTTCTCACTCGGCGTGATTCGGCGGTACTTTTCTTCGATGATGTACAGGGTTAAGCGGATTGTTGTAAATATAATACACGTTGGACAGTGACTAAAGGCGAGAACATCAATCAGCAGTCGCGAGCCATTGTGCCCTACGAGACTGATAATAAATAGCACCTTCCGTTCTCGTCGGTTATAATTCCTCTTCCCGATCGTTCCTCGTGTCTTGTCTCTCTTGTCTCTCTTGTCGGCGATGCCTTTTTCCCATTTTCCCCGCGCAACAACGATCGCGCACGCTCGTACGTCTGTATGTATGTCTATATGTATAGTCTGTGCCGCGAACAGGTGTCTAACTACCGACTGCCGTTCCTACAACTATAGAGCACTCCGGCCGAGTACCTTTATTGTAGCTTTATTGTACTTCTTGCTTCCTGCAGATCGCTCGAATCCGTACAATTACACGTGAACTGCGACCGTAGGATAGTACCCACAACTCGCCTGTCTATCGATTAACCATTAGCGAAATTAATGGTACCCGTAGACAATAGAATAGCGCTATAAAGCTTAAGAAAGCGAATTAGATACGAGACATCGGTGCAGATTGCACTAGTCGCGCGCATGTTTATGTCGGTCTACGTGATCCGCTTTCAATGAAGCGATAGCAAAAAGATAATACCACTCTAAAGCTACCGTTTCAATTTATTTTGTTCAGCGACGCGATGTACTACGTATGTAGAAGTAATTCAGGAGGTTGACAAGAAATTTTCTCGATAATTTTTCTCCGTTGCTTCCACCATCAGAGATTACATCAACTAAACATGACGACCTACTGGTAAATTACATGTTTCCAGAAATTACGTCTCGACAGAGAGATATTCGGTTGACTGGACCAGTCCACTCATTTTATAATGGACAGAATGTTAAACAAGCGAGATGACAGTCCTCACTACTGGGAAAGCTACACTTGACTATTTTATGCGTCGCGCTTCACTCGCCTCGCGAGTACCGGAGCGAGTGCTCTCCCTCTCTCTCTCGCTTTCTACTTCAGTTTCAAACTTTAATTAAAAAGGTGGAGTCGCGCAGTAAGGTCCTTCTACCTTCTGGACTAACCCTTACCCATCCCCATTTCGCGAACCACCGCTCATCCCATCCGTCAGGAGACCCTCGTGTCCGAGAAGCTATTTTAATTTCATTCACGGGAAATAAACAGAGCAATGAAATTAACGAGCGAGCGTGCACGTTCGCGTGTGCCTTTAATGTGTAAATATATAGTCGAACTATATATTTTTCCGGTACAAATGACACTCCCTTGACAACGGTTCATTTTCGGTTGGATACGGTAAATACGGGTGCAACCACAATGAAAGTATAAAAAGTAGCTAGCGATTAAAAATCAACTCGCTGGCGCAACGTTTTTCATCTTGCGCGCGTCGCTTGATTAAAATTAATTGCTACGTTTTTAATTACGAAATGAAATGTAAACATTAGGACGGACGTTTCCAGCAGGAAACCTTCATTTCGTCCCGCGATATCTACTTCGTTTTCTATGGTATTGTATTGAAAAGAGATGGGATTTTTTTATATGTAATTTTATAAAATATCGGGATGGTAATATAATATACGAAATTACTTTATCGTCATCGGCTCACAAAAGCTGACTGAACGAAAATTCGGAAAATTCTGCGGTAAGTCTTTTCGGTTGAAGAGAAGCCGACCGACCCACTCGAGTGGATGTTCAGCAAACCGCGGGATTGAGGTGGCTGTTACCGAGGTGCACCGATCTTTGATTAAGAATTCAAGTGGAATAAGTTGAGTCTCTGCGATAAAAGGTGACCGAATTTTCGATGGCTCGATATTTTGTCTCTCAAATTACTCCGAGCGGATTAACGTAGCATTTTTTATAATAAACATTATTACGATTAGATTTTATAAAAGTTATACAAAAAAATATGGAATTAAATTAAAACGTTAAAGTTAGAAAATCAATAACATCATTTTGATGTTAAAATTATTTCGTGTTCAAATACTGCATTCAATTTAATATAATATTTCTGCATTAACACACGCACACGCATACGCACACATTAAATATTTGTTTTATGTGTGCGTTAAAAAAATTATTATTACATTTATTTATATCATAATTACTTTTTATTTTTTTATTTCGTTTTATTATAAAATCACTCTACTACATGAAAAGACAGTTTTACTAAAATATCAAATACAAATTTAAAAATAATTTGATTGGACCATCAAAATAATTATGTGGACTCAAACTGGTTGCTATTAATATTTTTTTTACAACATTATTCATCACTCATGCTTACGTTTCCTATATAATTATTTCGTTGATTTAACGAAATTTAATCTTTATTTAAATTTTCAGATACTTCAGCAAAATCGTTCTTTTCATGTAATAAAAATTGTATTCCAACATTATGTGACAATGAAGCTTAAGATTTCCTTTTAAAAAGTAATAATAATTAGAATTGGAAAATAACGTGTTATTTGTAGCTTATTACTGTTAGTGTTACTTTTTTTCCGGCAACATCGTTACATCTTGAAGAATCACGATTCATGAATAAAAACTATTGGAACAGTTATTAATGATTGTATCTGTGCGGCCGCAATTATAAGGTCGGTCAGCAAGCGTGACGACACTGGGTCATCGTCGGCACGTAATCGCAATCACTCGCAATTCGCTGCAGCATTTCATGCCGGCATCATGAACCGCATCACGGCGTCATACCAAAACTTAATCTAATCTCGCACCTAGGAAATATTTATCGCATAATCAACCGATCGGCCATCGTGAAGTGCCATTGCGTGCGCCGCATCGTCACGTCGAAACGATTCATAGTGCTCGTATAATGAATAATCGACTCGTTCCGCATGCGATCACGTTCGCGAGATTACGCTCTCATTTTCTATTTGATATCATCGGCGTGCGATTAAAGTATCGATTTCTAGCTAGAATCAATTCATTTTTGCAACTATCTTTACTTTGCTCATGAGCAAATTTTTTTTAATTTATCTTAGAAACTCTTGGCTTAATTTCATGTGCTTATATTTTCTGCAGATAAGATACGATTGCATTAATTATATATATATACTACAATTATATATTTTTCTCTTAATTACATGTCGCAATCGTTTTTCACCGTTATACCTAAAAATATTCTGATATCTAATTTCCTGTAGAAAATTACGTTGAGCATAACGATCAGAGATAATTCCACTTACGCTTAGGAACTATTTCAATTACACGAGGTGTTTATATATCTCGTTTACGATAATATTACATTTTCTACAGTTTTATCTTTCACTTCGTTCGCTTATAAAATCTGCATACCATTCACGTTTCGCTGAATTTATATACGCCGTATCAATTTTACTAGACAGTTTATGAAAGTGGAACGATAGTTGCATGTCCACACAACGGAAAGACTAGTTAATCCAAATCCGTGAGGGCCTATTCGTCGCGCAAGATTAGCAGCCCACGTTAGTGATTAGACGAAAGTCGTTGCTCCAATTAATCTCCCGTGAGGCTGCCCGTATCCGCAAGCTACCTTCCGGATAATCTGACAAGCGCTCGCGCATTCGTTCGTCACGGTTTATCGCCGTTGATCTCGTCTCCCTTGGGCTGTCTTGAGTTGTCGTTCAAGTTCGAAGGAGCGTAATGCAGCTCGCACAGCTCGCGGAACGGCCAGTAAAGCGATTCGTTCCACCAATATAAAAGCAACTGAGCCAGGTAATGGCGTGGCGTTACGTACCTTTAAACCGGTGCCCTGCCATCATCACTTTTCGGAGTTACGTACCGTTGAGTTTTGGTGCGAAAGATTCGCGTCGCCGTGAATAAGATCTGAAAGAAAGAGACGCCGCTGTTTCATTAAATTTCCATCACTGCACACGCATTTTCGTACAACGCAATTTGCAGATCGCGTATCGATTCTTTTGCGGCAAATACAATTTTCCCGAGACGATGAGCTGTCGCAACACTATTTCTAAAATGACGGCTGATCGGATCTAATTCTTCTCCGGGACATAAATCGCAAACCGGTACTGCACGTGTCCGCCTTCTCGTTGATATCGTTAGCATGTACATAATGAGAACGTTTCTTTGGTATACATTTTAAAGTATATACGAACGCGTGGTTAGCGTATTACGAAAGTGCGTGTTCGCCGAGGATTACGTCATCATAGAAAGCGTTCGACGGACGCGAGTAGGTGCGAACTTCTGGCTACTAGTAGTTCTGTTTCAGAACGACATCCCCTGCGACACGCAAAACTTATTGTTAGCTAATCATGTTTATGGTATAAAGAGTAGTCGCTTGACATTCCGCTGATATTTGTCTCAATTAATCTCACGTGAAAGTACGAGTTACGTATCATTAAGAAATACGCGACCAAGCTGTTATAGGATAACGTTCCCGACAAAATAACACGCAGCGGATAATTAATTTCTGCAGACAGTTACTTTGTCCCACGAACAATGAAACTCTTTCCTCTTCCTTTTTCTATTTTTCTAAAGTTCATAAACTTTTTCTCGGGAAAAATGCAGTTTATATCCTCGATGTATCTTTGCTTTTTTCAATACTGAAAGAAGCAATTTTCTCAAATGTACGGTAATTTCACGTAACTTAGGTCCTTTCTGATAACAATAGTACGACACCCACGCGTTCGCTTATACGGGTCCCTTTGTCGACGTAATTACCTATGATAATTTCCCGCAGAACGCATTTTCCCACATAGCCGTCGACAAATCATGCGACGATAAAGTGTACGTGTATTTATCTTCATTACCAGGTGACAGCTCGGTCATAAACATAATCAGAAAGTTCGTTTAAAGCTCACGTAATATATTTATAGCTAAAACGATAGCGTATTATGAATGCGTATTATAAATGTACAAAATGCTTCTACAGCATCATCGTGAAAATAGGTGCAAATTTCCGTTAACGCGATACAACTTGATTTAATTCACAATCTTCCCTACAAAATAATCAAAATCGATATCTTTCTCCATTTTGCTGTTTCTAATTTCAATTGCGTCCAAATATTTAATTGGTATAAACTTTCCACAGTAACTAAATTACTGTAAATTTTCACATTACGGTGTAAATGTTTTCAGGGAAAATTGAAAAATAAATTGAAAAAATGTATTTCCGTATTGCACATAATGTCTATTGAATTTCAATGAATAATTTCCATAAAGTTAGTGCAATGTATTGCAGAAAGATATATGATACTTCCACAAATCTTGCCACAGAATATGCGTCGATGAAAAATATGAATATTCATCTTCATTATTACGAAACAGTTCACACATAAAGTTAATCAGGAAGTTTACTCTAAGCGAGCCTTACGTATATCAACGATAGATTATGAAAGTGCATATCCATCCTATACCGAGGCTGCATCGGAAGTCTGCAAGCACAAACTTCCGAAGCGTGATAACTCAGCGTAATTTAATAGCATATAGTGCGGAAAAGTCTTGCATACTTTCTCTTGTATATTATAATAATATTATATATATATTATGCAATATTTTTCAATTCTATACCTCGTGCAAATATAATAGAGATTAAAAAGAGAGTTAACAACGATTAAAGTAAAATCTTTAGATATTAATGCTTACGTATTAACCCTTCGTGTGCACCGTTATTTTTCGCTAACATCATCTGCACCGGGGATCTTTCATGCCAGTACTAAATTTCTCTTACTATTATAAATCAATTGTGAAAAATTGGAAAAAAATTTTTTATTGTTTTACATCTCTAGTTTGTATTCTAAACGTTTTTAAACTCAGATATTATATTGTTTTTTATATAGCAAAATATGGAGAGAAACTTTGTCTGTTAAAATTTTGTTCCTTAAAAAACCCACAGTGCACTCGGAGAGTTAGTCACAAACTTATTCTCAATATTCGATCAAAATCTTATATTCTGTTAAAAAAACTGAAGAACTTCCTTAAGAATAGTTAAGAATCTCTTCGTTTTGAAAAATAGTCAAATTCCTGTATGAAAAATGGGAGTTATCTATTACAAAATAATATAGAAGCTGGCAAGAATATTTGAATGTAATTCGATAAAACGTACATGTTTGTCAGACCCATTAACTCGTTTAGATAAGATGAAGAAGTCAGTGCGCCGTTTCACCTGTCATATTACGAAAGCGCATCCCCCTTAAACCTGCATTGTCGTAGGAAGTGTTCGGTACACGCAACGGATGTAAATTTCTGAATGGAGAATAACTGACGCCCGGATAGCTTCTTTCGAGATCCACGTGAAATCGCGCGCGATCAGCGCGATGTTGTGTCACGTATGCGTGTGTGCGTGTGTTTTGTGTGTGTGTGTGTGTGTGCGTGTGTGTGTGTGTTTTGTGCGTGTGTGTGTGTGTGCGCGTGCGCGCACCCCAAGGCAAACAGGAAGCGGTTCTCTGCAGGACCAGTCTTCGCGCCGCTATCTGTTCACAGCAGCACGGTGCAAACATTTGTTCAGGATGGGGGAGGAAAAGCGGTAGTGAAGGCGCAAGTGGCGATGCGATATCGATAATAAGATAACGACTGTCCGATGAACTGCACCCGTCTCTTCTCTCGACTCCCCAGTTGTTTCAGTTCTGTTTCTTCTTCTTCTTCCGTCCGTGACCCTTCTCTTTGTTCTCTTCAGCCCGCCGGCCTGGCTGTACTCTTTGTACTCCGTTCTTCCTCTTTGAAATAACCTGGGCTTGAAGCAAGAACCGCTCCCGCTCATTCGTTCGAACTTCCTCTATTGAGGATCCTTGGGGCTTCGCCCCGGGTTCTGCAAGCTCAACCTTTCAGAACGTTGATGTTTCTATATCAGTTAGTTAGCGGTTGAATTTTTGCCGAACAACAATCACGGATCATTAAAGTGCACGGAACAAAGAGCCATCAGAGTGATTAGTGATTAGAGATCAAGCTCGGAACCATTCCCTCCGGTCTTCAACGTCTCACTAATTACTTCTACGAACACTTAGATTAGCCTCAATGCATTTGGATCTGGATTTGGAGAATGTTATTACGAGCGATACTTTAGTTTTGCGGATTAAGAGAATGCGCACTCGTTTTATCCGGATGAATCGCGAGCGGGTCTCCCTTTTTAGATTCGAGTTCGTAATGCTGACGTCGATCGAACGATGACGATTATGGCACTCTTAATCGAGATCCTTTCGGAATCGTGATCCTCGAAAACGTCTATATTGCGTTTTTATGATTCTCATAATGGAGTCTGTCTCTCTCGAAAGAAGATCCTTCGCTCCATATCCTTCCTTTGCAATGTCCACAAAGCGCAGAGAGAGAGAGAGAGAGAGAGAATATTGCACGTATTCTCCGGTAGTTCAATCCAGCCTACATAATGCCAGCGAACAAAAGGAGAAAAGGAACCTCTGTACTTATGCATTGCACGTGCATTGTGGGTCCACATTATTGGATCCACGCGTGATCCAGCGGGAAATAAAAAACATCTCTTCGAGGGTGGTCGCGGATTTGTCCGTCCACACAACGATGCGTGTGTACGCACGCTACGCGAGACACGGTCGGAGGGAAGGGAAATGGACGCCGCGATACTGATGGGCGAAGGTCGGCGGTAGGGTGTCGATAGAACCGGCAGCAACCCCATTCCGTACGGTGTGAGAGTCGAGCATGTGGCAATAAACAATTTGTTACGTCGAGAGGGTCGAAGCCTGCAACGGCATACGCTCGCGCGCATTCTCTCTCGTCGTCTTCGTGCCTTGTTCCCTGCCCCCCCCCCCCCCCCCCCCCCCCCTCTCCCCCTCTCTCTCTCTCTCTCTCTCTCTCTCTCTCTCTCTCTCTCTCTCTCTCTCCTAACTCGCTGGTCGACTATCCGTTTCCTCTCTTTCTCACCCTTCGACCACCCCCTCGGCGCCTCATTCGTTCACGCACGACGTTACTCTGCCGCCGTAGCTGCGGAACGACGTACAATCAATAGCGGCGCGTCACGTTGTTTTCTCTGCGCTACCTCCGTCCACGCCGCACACACGATCGTTAACCTCTCGATTATCGTTGCGGCGACCGCGACGATCGCCATCCCTCTACCCTTCAGCCGGAATACGTCAACGACAACATAGTTATATCGGCGAGCGTATCGTCGTTCCATGGATGATGTAATAGTTCTAAAAACAATCATGGATATCGCTATAAACCCGAGTGAGTTATATTCGAATCTCTCCCAGCAGTTATCGTGCTCTTCGAATTAGTCGATGCCACGTCGAAAAACGATATCACCCACATATTCTAGGATATACAGAAGATATATAGAAACTAAACTACTATTTTAAAGGATAAAAGGTGCCTCGGTACTTCTTTTTTAATTTTTTGCAATTTTTTTAATTCTCAATTTTATTAATAAAATCGAAAAAATAATCGAAAAAATATTATATATCTCTAAAGGGATGTATTTTTTTTTTGCTATACAAATATATCCATCGTGATTAGCATAATTCTATTATAAAGTAAACATAAAAATAATCATCGTGTAGAAAGACAGAACTAATTCTGCAATTCTCTCAGAAGCTTAATGTTTGCTGCACTTAAAATACGTTGAATGATTCAATCTGTCACGATATACCGACTACGATTGCAGTGTTTAAATAAACCTTGTTTCAACGTGTTCTCTCGTTTAATTATATACGCGTGTAAGCGAAATGCTCGCGACTGGATCGGTGATAGAAAACGCACAGTATCGCGTAAAGTTAACGAGAATCGAAGCTAGCTAGAGCAAGATACGGACGGACGGAATACCTGGGAAACGAGGAAACGTCGGAAAAGGCTAGAAGTTTTTTTCCTCTCGCTGCGTAGCGCCGTCCGCCTCCGCCGACATTATACGCACGCAGACGATAACGGAGAGGTTCCGGGAAGGGAGGAGGGGATGGAGAATAAAATGAGATCGCATTATATGCACTCGTGAAAAGGAGCCGGAGGGGTCCCGCAGTCTCTCGGTTGCTTGCATGTGGATCATACATTCATACAGCCACCGATGCGCACACTCGCTCGGAAGTGTTTTATACACGTGCATGTGCGCCTGTGTGCATTTGCATATCTGACATATCTGTGCGCGCGCGCGCGCACGCACCCACGCACGCACGCACGCACCCACACCTGTCTATACAATCGCCTACACAGAGAGACGTTCTTTGCCCCCTTTGAAGGAGATATATGTACGTGGTATGCGCGCATCGATGTGCTCTCTTTTTGCTGGAGAAAACAAACGCGAATTCCGTTTTTGATGCGCACTGGCGCAAAAGTATTTTATAATGTTGGGGAAGATGCATATATTCGCTTTTGCTATAAAACGGATTTTAACGTATCGCGCCATCCCTTTTGCAAGAATCGTACCTGTCGCGCTCGCTACGCGACGTTGATCGCCAACGTTGACGTTCTCGTTTTGCAAATCGTTCATGGACCCGCGTATTTATCTAGCGTGCTGGATTCACGTCAACTTTTTGTACGAAAACTATGCGGAAACGAGAATCGCGATGACGGTTATTCTGCGCGTCGGTTCATTCCCACGCGGTAGAAATATCTTTTACATAGAGGTATTTTATACACGAGTCGAGGATCGCATTTCGTTTTTTGGTATAATGCACTTACGTACCCTCTCACACGAGCATTTTTCATTAGTCAGAGTTGTGCACGCGCACAACCGTTAATTGCATACACGCGCTTTTATGTATCATATATATATGCGAAAATGAAATAAGCATCTAGATATAAAACTTATGCATAATTTCACCTTTTTTCGAGCGTCCGGCGTTTTTCCGATCATTAAATCGCCTTTGACATGCAGTGATCTCTAAGTAAAAGCAATTTTATACAACGAGGCACGCGCTATCGTTCGTCGCTTTTTCACAATCCAGTATGCATTTCATTTACGTGAAATACAGGATAAGCCAATATCTCTTTCCTTGGCACTGCCACATTTCGCTAGAAAGCAATTCTAAAAAGTTTTTTAATAACTGATGGTCAAAACTAAGTCACATATATAAAATTTTATATTATCTGTAGCAATCCCGTATTTAAAAGTATGATTTAAAAGTATGGTATATATTGTATTTATATAAGATTTCTTTTGAAAATGTATATTATTACGTGTACTGTGATATTTAAATTTTAAGTTTTTCACGTGTCATATATACTTTCCATTCTTTCAAATTTGAAGAAGAAATGATATAATATCTTATTAAAACATGTAATAATCAACTGATGGGTCGAAAGTGGCAAGTTATTACTTTCATACCCTTCTCTCCAAGTTCTCTTAGTGCACCTTGTAAAACCGCTCTCTCCGTCATGTGAAAACCCGTTTCGCCAACTCCGTCACCAATCCACGTCGGGGATTTCCGCTAAAACCTTCGTTTCTACCTCGTTTCCACAAACTCCAAGCGCGGAGTGACTGACGCGTTTGTCGGCTCGCGGCGATGGAAACCAACGACAGGCGCGGTAACCAAACTCCATTAATCAAGCGGCATTCGTCGCTTAATGAAAAGGCCAAATATCGCCCCACCGTGAATGAAAGATAGCTGCTCGCGGAAACGATTCAAACTGTCGACGTAAACTGCCAAAGCGGGCAACGTGCAAATTTCGCCGTGACTGGCGAGGGTGAGTGAACGTATCGGATTCCACACGCCTCGACGAAATAAATAACGTGTCTAATAATCGGTATTATCACAAAAGTAATACAGCTATCGCAGACTACTGCGAATATGTATTACAGGTCTTAACTCTCCGTCGGTAATGTGAAATTTTTACCCTTCGTTTGTAACCCCTTAGATGTTCTTCGAACTTCAATGCAGAACTTCAATGTGCAGAACTTCATGCGATTACGTTATTCTGTACTGTATAAAGATCTGAAAGAATTCTTACATGTGAAAGCTTTAACGAGTTTTTACTGTTATGATTGTATTTTATTTACTTTTTTTTTACAGATTTAAGTTATCTATCATAATTTTTACGATATTAAAAAATTGACTTTAAAATCCAACATTGCCAACGATGAAGAATTCGATGATAGAACTGATAGTATTCAAATAATATAGAAAAAAAATAATCATTTTAGAAATTAAATATAAACTAAAAATCTACAAAATTAATATTTTTTTATCTTAAATTGAAGTATCGTGTATGGATTTAAAAGTGAAACATAATTTTATTGTTAAGAATGTGATAAGGAGGGACCTCTATGTAGAAACTCGAGCAATATTTTTAGTCGCACTAACCATTTTTCTTATAAGTTTTTCTTATGCGCCACTGTAAAAACTTAGTTTCGCGGTACGTAATAATAGACAAGAAAGGTCCAGCTTGTATCTCAGTTTCTATTAAAAAACTTGAGCCCAAACTATTCTAATAAAATGCAGGTTGCACGTCGAAATACACGCGTATTTAGTTTTTTTTGATACACTTGGGTAATTGAGAAAAGTTATAAGAAAAAAATTATTTAAAACCAAATATATCGTATTAAAACATATTAATGTAAAACGCGATATGCATATAAATATAAAGCAGAAGAATTAAAGCTTTGTTCAATGAGAATATCAGCAAAAAATTAATACAATCCTGATCGTTGTAACAATAATTATAACAAGATAATAATGTATGATCAGTAATAATAATTATCACTGAAATAATTAGAGATAGGTGTGATGTGCGATATTAATCCTCGTTGAATACGACAAAAAGATAGAACCGCAGGGGGGGGAGAGAGAGAGAGAGAGAGAGAGAGAGAGAGAGGGAGAGAGAGAGAAAGAGAGAGAGAGAGAGAGAGAGAGAGAGAGAGAGAGAGAGAGAGAGAGTACATTAAATTGTACAATTTACGTTTCGAATAATAAAGGCCAGGTTTATCAACAAAATCGTTGAGCAGCAGGATTCAGATTACATAGAGAGAAATAAAAATCAAAACTAATAATTGCTGCGTCATAATCAGCGCTAAATTTATTAAACTATATGTGTATTTTATTTCTGTTACTACGAAATTTTGTTGTTCAAGTGTTCGAAATTAATTTTTATGGTATTAATGGAAAAACGTATGCTTTTAATTTGCAACGTGCAGAGATATACAATATATCGACGCACTCCAATATGATACGTCGCGCTGCGTGCTAATTGTACAATAAAACTGCGATTTAAATTTAATTCCTCCGGCTCTTAACTCGACGTTTACCGCGCCCGTTACCGATGTACCGCGATACTTTGAATACGCGATACCGCGCGTTAATTAAAATTCGATGTATGCCCCAGGTTTTCGCATAAATAAAACAAGAATTCACGCGACATCCCTGCGTCCACATTTGAATTTTACCAACGGCTATCCAAAGACATCTTACCACAACGTCGTAGATCGCAAAATCGCCCTTCATATACATAAATGCCCCGTCATATGCATATGCACATGAATCCGAGCTGATGTGCGCATCCTCGTCTCCCGTCGTCGTCGTCGTCATCGTCGTCGTCGTTGTCCTCGTCGTTGGGAATCAATTAGCCTGACATGCGCCGGTACCTCTTGGGATACGTGTAACACCTACCCTGCCATGCGCATGGAACACTTTTCGGCATTTAACACCAGACGACCAGACGGCATACACAAACGTGCGCGCGTAAGCACGTTAGGAATTATTTTAGTAGCGCTAGCTCGCTACCCAGCATGATAATAGGATAGCACCGCTTCTAGAATTACACGCGGCGAATCTCGGCGACCGCACCGATAACTTCAGCTCTTAATTACCGAGATAATGAGTCGGAAAAGTCGAAGTAACCACTTTTCGATAATACGCTAACGCGGCTAACGCGATACCGCAAATTCCATTCGTTATATTCAACACGCGAATTAATATCTCGCAGTCGCATTAGTTTCACATCGAAAACATACTCGACTCGCTCGCATTCGTTTGAATAGTAAGCGAAATAAATGCTAAATATAGATATGAAACTATAGATTAGTTATATTATGTAGATAATATATCGATCAATATATATATATATACAACAGCGTTAGCAACAGCTTCATGCATTCGTGATAATACATCTAAACGCACTCATTGCTTAATATCAGCAATATTCCAACTCCATTATCATTGTACCACAAAATGCAATTGCACCCTGACGTAGTTTGATTATAGTTTGATTATAGTTTGACACACACTCTAATAGTTTCATAAACCTTCTTAAAAGCTATAAATTTGTATAACGTTCATCTGTTTATATTATAAATAAAAGAAAAAAAAAATATTGTTACCATTTATTTAGGTACCATTTTGATATTTTATATTATATTTCACAGCTGCAAATTTTATTTTACTGCGTACTTTTCCCACCAAATATTTCTGCTAATACCAACCTGCTAATCAGACCTCGAAATGGAATTGCGGGCCGCTATTTTTCAGTCGGAATTTGACGAACGAGAACGACGAGCTCGGCGGCAGTGCTCGTCACGCGATGCTTTCGGAAGTCCGCGTACACATAAATGGGCTTGTCCGTTCATTCGCACATTGCCGCAACGGACGGAATAGCTACGGGCCGGCGTGGCGCGGCATCCATCGGCCATTCAGCTTCGGGTTTACGCACGTATGCACGTGTAATCCCCGCGGGGGTTTATAGGCCACCATCGCGACGTACACAGCATTACATATCTCCGCGGTGATCACCGACGCTGGATTCTCGCTCTGTGTCGGAGTCCTCCCCAACCGTCCCTCCACCGTGTCGTTAATTAAAAGCCACCGCATCCTCGCAACTCGAACTCGACGAGACCCGGCTGCATTTTTAGTAGCTGTTACCAGTGTGTTCAACGACGGGAATATCTCTCGATCACGAAACTTATATTTTACGATTCTCACCGGTTGAGTGCACCGATAGAGACGTTATCGCGTCGACACATATATTCTCTCTCGGTTTATTTATATACCGAACGAAGCGGTATACACGCTCAGCGAGGGGGAAAAAAAAAATGAGGTAACGCAACGTTCATTACGAAATCGTCGAAATGATTGAATTTGAAAATGAAATGAAATAAAAACAGAGCTGGGAAGCTTCCAAAACGAAAACGTGCCGACAAATTTGCCGCTGTGCAGGTGGGAACGCGTGATTTCCAGTTTGCATGAGACCGCGCGCGTGCACGGTGGCACTGCATCATACGCCACGATAGAGCGTTACGCGGCAGCGTCGAGGGTCAATATTATCCGGTTCCAAAATCGATCCATAATTATTAAGCAAACACGACGGGACGGCAGGTTCCCAAAGCATGCCTGGACAAATATGATTACATCGTTGATGTGAACATTCCGATCAATATAAACTGCATGCGGTGGCATTCTCTACCCAATTAAGCTCGTACAGATCTGCCCGCGCATACATGAAAATCAATCCTCATTGGCCGCGTATCGATGATATCGCCTAATTAGCTCAGAAGCCGGCGGCTGCGTGCAGTATACGCAGTATACGCAGTATACGCAGTATACGCCCATGCATAGCCGCCGGCAAAAACAGCCATCTGTATGGTTGTACTCCGTCTGCGTAACTAACGCGTGCTCCTGTTTGTAGTCGGGTCTCTATACCGGACTCGGGTTATCCAGTTCAATTTTTGCATTGTTGAAAATATTTGCGAGCGAAGCACAAAAAGAGAACAATACATGTACATGTTATTATCTGCCAAAATACCAATTATATAAAATATTGTAGAATCGTATGAATTACACAAATTTCCATTGTATGTGTTAAAATTAATTGCATGGCGATTTTTTTCTACTCTCATTAAGAAGTCTTTGTAATACTTATATTTCTATAAAATTGTACGAAATAAAAGAATGTTATTATATAAACTTTATCGAAACAGGAATCTCAATTTTTAATGAATAAAAAATAATATATCTAAAATAATAAATTTCTCTCTGTTTTTCGGTGTTATTTATTATTATGATTACGTATTTACAATTACTCTCTTATTTTAACTCTCGTTTTTCTCTGCTATTACGATTTTTCCGTTCATCTTAAATCATCTCTGAGAACGTATAATTTTATTTAATATGTACGAGCGCATCGAAATTACACAGGTTCTCTAGAATTGTACTCGACGCCAGATGGACGACGGACGCCGCCGTGACGTTGACTAGAAGTGTTTCCGGATGTATATCGCAATGCCATTCATCGCGTGCCTAATTAACAGTGCCCCGTGGCATTCTGACCCCAGCATTGTGCCGTGCGTCGTGGGGCCCTTTTGCGGTCCGCGCACGAGCGGCGAGAATTTAATTAACCTGTTCTGCATTTGATAGCCGGTGAAAACTTCCGGTCGGTGTCTTTTGTAAGGCAGTCGTAATTAATATTCCTTGAAAGCAGCAAAGAGCGGAAAGCTCGACCGAGAGAAAGGCAAATGCGGGTCGGACTGTGGGGGGTATCTCGAAAAGGGGCTGCTCCTAGCAGTATCCACTCGAAAAGAATCAAAAAGAGTTATCAAACCACGAGATTATCGCTATTCAAAACGTTTGTGCGAATGAATGCTTCCTGAATGCAGCAGGCGCCGCCTTGTCTTTAAAAGTAGTCACTGGCAGTAATCAAGGCATTCAAACCGTTGTCAAATCATTTATTCGCACGATACGGTCGTGAATATCGAAATAATATTATACAGAGAAGAAATACAAATGTTATTAGGTATCGTATAACAATGCGAGATTTCCACGGATCAGCATTTCCACGCAATTCAGCCGTGCAAAGTAAAATTTATTCCGTGATACTAAAAGTTATATCGACAGATTGTATCAATGTTGAAAGTCTAAGCACGAAGGAAACAAGCAACGTAATTAGACAAACACGGAGAACGCGATGTACTCCCTCGCAAGCTGCAAATATATTCATGATCGCGTCGATGTTATCGAGAAGTGCGGTGTACGTTGCACGGAATGGATTGCGAATGATCTAACGTACGAGTTCGTCTTCGTAGGAAATATCGTTGGGCGCAAGCACGATCTTATTACATTTCCGCCATGAATCCCATCGAGATACGCGGCCCAGAGAATAGTGTAAGTCACCGAAGTAAGATAATGGAGAGGAAAAAGCACGGAGGATAGTGGTAGTGAAGGGAAGGGGCAGATCGTATACGCGGGCGAAACACGGCAAAGCAATTTCTGTACAACCACGTTTTCTCGTTTCCGCGAAGGAGGTCTTCGTGAGGAAACCGGGAAATTTACATGCGCGCTTACACACATGTGTGCCGTCCGTGAAAAAGAATGAACTCTCATGAATGGTCGAGCGATTTGCGATTTCGCTCTGTCTCTCTCTCTCTCTCTCCCTCTCTCTCTCTCTCTCTCCTTACCTCTTCCTTATTACGAATTATGCCATGCCTCGGATAGCTTATCGACTGTTTCCCTGAAACTTGACGAGTACGCGCTATCGATTTCCCCGTCATTAATGATAATCAATGCGAGGCACGATGAGATTTCGCTAATGGAACATAATATACCGGCCGTGCTATCACGGTATTATTATTACCTCATTTCCCGAACGAAAGACACTTTTCGCAGAGCTCTCATCCGACCGCACTGAGTCCGAGAGATTTTTATCATAGCGCACAAATGCCTTCTCTGCCTGCTATTAACGAGGGAGATTAATTTTACTCGACGTCATATTCCGTGACAGCGAATCGTGCGGTCCATTTTCATTTATGATAGAGAGAATCGATATTACAGAGCGGTAATATGTAAATGAAATATCATATAAAAATCAATTCAAAAGATGCCTCAGATTGCTCCAATTTATGTATATATAGAATAATAGTGTAGAATAATTCAATTGAACAAATCTCGAATTGCATTAACGGACGTAAAAAATATATATCTTTGTACAATGTTATTATAATAGCTGATATGCAATATAACGTTCATGCGTGTAGATTTATAATATCCGTATCACTGTGGCCGTTCATCGCAAATTACAGGTGCCAACTAACTTTCTGTATCCGCTTATAGGTTTTATTAATTGCCTGCTAATCAAGAGTTCGCGAATAAGGCGAACGAAATAATCACGTGTGTCTTTTAGATTATCGTCGAAGCCACATCTGCCTGTTCTCCTTAATAATACTCGCTTACAATCCATATTCCGTCATTAATTACGTTTATATAAATTAATAATGCGCTTTATAGCTGACCTAATTTCGCTTCCAGGTTGATCCCTATTATACGGACGTAATATTCATAAACTCCTATTGACTGTAATTATTGTATGCGACATTCGTGCACTTTCATTAACAAGACATACGGCTAATAAAATTATGATGTGATAATAGCTTATCAAAATCAATCTCGACTCTGATTACGTAATAAATATAAAGATACTATTTCTACATAATATTTTTATTCGTACAAATTAATTCGATTATTCTTAATTACCTACCTATTAAATGTATGAAACAAAATTAAAAAATGATAACGTCGTCCATTATGACGCATCGATAGAGTTCGAAAGGAAAAATTTTAACCAAAGCGCATCTATCTGTCCTCGAAGGAAAAAGAGGGGAAAACAGTCAAATCCCACGTGTATAGCAATGCGCCACGATAAAATAATCTCGTGTACACAGATACACGCCGTTGCTTTTTCCGTCTTATCGCGAAAGCCGACTTGAGCTGTTTTATCTCGCGAACGGGAGAAGGAAGCGAAGAGAGAACGGGAGAGACTAAAAAAAAGTAGAGGAAGAACGGGAGAAACACAGTGGAAAAGGAAAGAAGGGAAAAAGAGTAAGGAAAGAAACGTGCGACAGCCCGATTCGCGCGAAGAATCATGACGTTCTCTCGCGAACGCCCATGCATATGCATCTCCTCGTGCAACAGGAGAGGAACTTTTCTCGGTAAGAGAGAGGCCAACGACTCTTTACATATTTATCTCTCCAACTCTCGTCTTCGATGGGCGGAAGAAGTGAAAAGGAAAAGAGCCGCGTTCCAGCCATCATCATCTCGTCACTGACCCGAGACAATAGACAAGGATTTTCTTAATGACGTAATGAGTAATAATGTGGAAAACGAGCTCGGTTCTCTCTTTCCGCAGCAACTTTACACACAGATGCTGTCACTCGCCTTTAAACGAGATCCAGCGACATCACGAGGTCTCATCTCGACAGTCTATTGCGGGATCGCTGATTGCTCCCTTCGTTCGTCTAATTTACGATGAATCGCGCATGGGCGACTCCAAGCCACGTAGCGTCGTCGAATAAGACTGGACGACTCGCGACGTCTTGTGCTGTGAATGCATAGAATAACGAGACACCGTCGCATCTCTTCGTACAAGTGCGAGCACATGGCTGTCGCGTAACTCACGACGAATCCAATTCACGAAGGACGATTACGCGAGTGCTCGTAGCTGAGCCGCGCTGCTGTAAGAATGAGTTATCACCTGACATTAACTTCGAGCTTCTACTTGATTAATTTCTTTTCGAGCCTGTGACAGAACTTGTAAGGTCATCCTAAAACACGTCGCTCTCGCGAGAAGACAATGTACTGAGAGAAAACTTTTTGTAACTATAATTATCAACTATATTTTATATGGTTGTTCCAAAAACTGTAAATTATAGTAATTTCGACTATTTTTTTATGATAACTATAATAATTTTCGATTAATTCGCAAAATATATATATATATAAAATATTTTCTAACAATTTCTCTAACAATAAGCAAAACATATGTATAATTTTTGATGTCCGTGGAAAACGACGTTCTTCTTTGATTTAGCAATTTTTATAGAACAAGAAATGTTGTAAATTTCTAAGAGTCTGCGAGAAACATTTAAGATAGCCCTAGAATCTATCTTATGTATGACTTTCATGTCATGATCGTAACACTTGCAACTCTTTCTTAGAAGAAACAAAATATGCTTGCTATCTCATTCTCTATTCTACCTAATTTGGTATGCAGCGATATGTGTTGCAGCTTGACCATTTGAATGCGTCATTCTTTCACATTGCGTGTTTCTTAGACAGGCAACAGACATATTTCCAAGATACTGTTCTCAGAACACGGTGGCAGGCAAAACGCCAGTTCGAAGAGTCGATGTTTATTCAACAATATGATTAAATAATTCATATTTCTGACGCGAGTGAAATCGGTCGGTCTAGATACGCCTCGTTTCCGATCCTTCTCATGTTTCCAATCATATGTGTCATACTTAAGACCGTCCAAAATGCATTATCGTGCCGACTAAAAAGTATAAGTAAAACGTCTGAATAATTATCCAAACTCATGTCATGATTGGAGCTGTGATATGTGGGTTGCAAAATTCGCGATGACTTTTACAACGAGTCGTCACCTTTCAGATGGCGTGCTTTCAGATGGCATAAAAGGATGACGGGGAAAAGATTCGAGAACGCATCGGTCTACGAGAACGACGTCATAGCGTCACATCGCATCTCGCGCCTGCAGGCGTCCATTTACATAACGAGATTATTTCATTTAGGCCGCGAATGGAGACGTAACCCTATATGTAAATTCGAGGCACGTGAAAAGCGTGCGATCGCAGTGTTTGAATGCAACGACCCTCGATCGTGATCGCGCACACCCTTTCGATGGGATTTCACAGTGATGTGCACATGCGCAGAATGGGGGCTTCGCACGTTCGTCGTGACCGAGAAACTCGATGACTGTCATAATCGCTTTCACTTTTCTTCGAATGCCCGATGACTGATAAGAGAATTGAATCGATCGTTATATAAATGTATATATATATATATATACATAAATAATTAAAAGTAAATAATTAAAATAAATAATTAAAGTATAATAAATATTTAAAATAAAATAATTAAAGAGAATAATATCTTTTATCGTATTATATTATAATGTACAATATATAGATATTTGATTATAATTTTCCGCGAAAATTATATTTACTCTAAACAAGATTTTCCATCATGTATATAGTTATTATCTCTCTCGTTCACCATAATATGAAAATACACAGATACGGTAGAGTATCGATCCGGTAAATTAAGAGAACGAATAATTCAACGTAACATAGGACATAATCTAATCGTGCAAACTGATTCACAGCGAACTCAAAGAAAGCCGGCAATAATCCATAACGATGATTTTATTAATCAAATGCCGATATTTATCCATTTCATACACAATCGCAAATACAGGTGTATCGGTAACATGTAGGGGCTTCGAATATCGCATTACCTAATTATCCATGTAAATGAAGCAGCCGTTATTCGAATAATAGAATCAACTACTCAACATACACTAGGATATGCAATTAACCCCCTCATCGCACTAGTAGCCATAAATTTGTCGATGTGATAAATTATCTCGGACCAGACAATGCAATCGGGGACAATCGTTATCGCCCTTATTGTTCGATCAAAATATTCATCCCAATCTCTACGCAGATATCATAATATTATAATATTACCGATATCTCTAAATTATATATACATTGTTGCCTCGTAGTGATCGGTATAATGGAATAAAAAAACAAGAAAGGCATGTATCGTTGAAACCGATAAAATCTAATATAAAATCCATGACAATATTTGTATGCTCGTGCGCAAACAATATATTTAATCCGAGATTTATTCTATACAGGATGTTTTTAAATATTGTTCAATATGTTAGAAATTGATTTTTGGAATTATTTTATTAAAAAAGATCATATAAACTATATAGCCAAAGCGAAAACCAAAGAGAAAAAAAACCAAAGGGGAAAAAAACGAAAAGAGGAATTAAACGAAAAAGACGAACGAAGATGGACCAATAGTGAAAGAATCTTTAACTGGACTGTAATGCAATAATATAAAAATCTACAAAAAAATTTGATTCTGTCCATTGTACAAGTTCGGGGAAGTAATGTACTATCTAAATCTCGTTTCTATGCCATTGATTTCTTACAAAACCGATTATAGATAAAAAATACAGGTAAAAGAATAGATACCCTATTTATTTACTTGCAAGTTCGAAAAAGGAACTTTTCTTTATTAAGAAAAACGATAATTTTATAAAATTTTAACACTTTGTATTTCTGAAACGAGTTTTTTTCTTTGAAATCATATATTTAAATGAACTTTTCTTCAATGACCTAAAAATCAACTCCTAAAATATTGAATATTATTTTAAAAATATTTTATAGGTATATAGCAAATTTACTTTACGTCAACTCTTTAACAAGGTCGTGATATAAATACATTTGAGTTGTAGAATTTTGTTAATTTTTAATTTCTACACTCTTTTAGAATGTGCTTTTTACGACTTGGACCTGTACTTCTACTTTACGCTTCGATCTTTGAAGTCGGTAATATTATATCCTGTCTCGCGCGGATAGCCAGATTTAAATGGTCGAACAGTATGCCGAAAGTTATATGAAAGTAGGCCAACTGGCCAGAGGGTTTCGTTGGAGGGTTTGTAATCACGTGTAAGCCCCCAATCCTCATCCCCGTCAGTCAGAATCCCCCAGTGGGAATGAGAAAGATTCATATATCGTGATACAAGGGACTGCACGCGGTGCTACCGCTATAGTTACACGAAACGTAGGATGACAAAAGGTAAACTCGATGGCGATGCGAGAGAAAAAGCATTCCGCAATGCAGCAGTGCATTTAATCAAATTTCAGAGCCAATGCACTTCGCTGATTAAATCATACAGTGATAAGTTTGAGAAATCGAAAAGGGGAAGCATTTAAAATAATATTATCCCATTACACGCGAGATACATGTGTAAGTATGACAAAAACAATGTAACTATTAATTAATTGCATTAAAATGAATGTTCTGTTTTGCAGGATAAAAAATAAAAATGACAACTTTTAATTAATTTTATTTAAAGTTTACTTTATCTCGATAGTAAACTTAGTTTTTGTTTCACAGAAACGTTTTCAGTAGACATTATATGTAACTATATAGATATTTAAAAATGAGAACTGTTGTTTGATTTTTTAATGCATTTTGTGAATATTTGATATATCGTATGCACATAGAAATAGGACTCGAAATTTTCGGAACCTATATTCGTCGTACCCTTTTTGCTTACCCTTTGCTAACTCTCTCCTACGAAGGCATAAACAAATTCAAGCACCGTATTTTGTTCAGCTCGCTGAATCATTAATGGGCGCCGTGTCCTAAGAGCACAGTTGTTGCATATCCAACGTAACGCGAAGGGAGTCGGACATCGAGCGTGACATAAATATGTAATATAACGTGCCAGCGTGAAAAATGTACTCTGGATTATAAGGGCGGGGCGCGTTCTCTTTTATACCGCGCAGTTTTCCGTCATCCTGCTCCGTCCAATTTTCCAACGTTGCTTGCGCACGAAAAAGGAATATATCACACCACTTTACTGCGGCGGCGAGCGTTTAAACAGTTAACAATTTTTACCTGCGGCCACGATGACCGACGGAGATGAACGATTTTTTTGATCGAATTAAATGTAAAATTAAATTTCAACGTGGATAATTTGCGTCAGCAACTTCGATCCGAATTCGATGGGAATAAATAGAACGCAATCGGATTAACGATAATATCATATGCAACTTTACTTGACGCAAATTTTATTTGCTGACACACGATCAAATCTCCATACACATTTCGAAATATTAAATAGAAAATATATTCATTGTCTTCATTTTGAAAATATTTAATTTACATTGGAAAAATTACAGTTTTGTTATCAGCTTCAGGCGTCGAATCTTAACGTTTGCTTTATATAAAAACAAATTGATCGGTGAAATCAGCGATGCTTTGGAATTCGGTCGTAAGTCCAGCATCCCTTGAAGGGTTAAATAGCTCAGATCTTAAAAGTATTTTCAAAGAAGCCATTCATTACGTCGGATTCAACATTTTAAGGTTACGTGACTTTTTCTTCGGCTTCACTCATGGTAGATAATCGTGTAACCAATATATTGCCGATATTTTTTCATCGGATCTACTATTAATTCCCTCATAAATCTAAGTGGGTACTTCGCCGAAACAGGTAGAACGATATGACGATATAACTCTGGCACGAGGCCGCAAAGGAGGGGCGACAACTTCTCTCTCCCTCTACCTTCTCTCGTTTCCTCTCGTGATCTACTTCGTCATTTCGCTCGCTCTTTTCTTCTCAAGGGCTTCGAGGTTGCGTCAAGCAGATCGGATGACGCGGATGAGTGCAGTATGCGGCACAATGCAACGCGGCAGATGTGCCCCCACTCAATGGAATCGTAGGTACCCCGGTTTTTCTCTCTTCTCGAGTAGTCGCACTCCAACCTTCATCCCGAGCTTCATCCCTGCCCGATCTCTTACTTCCTTTTTCATCGATTTTCATCCCTTCGCTCTCGTGTTCTCTCCCTTTTTCTTGTATCTATCCAGAATCCGCTTTTTTTCCGCGTTCGGCTTTTACCGCTTTCCGCGCTGTGCCCGCGCGAATTAACGAACTCAGCCATGGATTTCTATTACAGAGAGATCCCCCGGCTCTCGGGCCTCACCGGCTCGGATATAATAGATTCGAGGCGACAGCAATTTCAGATATGAGAGTCCAAACGAATCGACAGTATTCGCGCGCGATTACACTCTTTTCCTCTCCTTTCCGCGACAGGCGCAATAAACTTGCCTCGTCTCCTCGCAGGGATTTTCCTGAACGAACGGTATGCACCTGAGCTCCAATTCCAACGCTCGATGTGCTTAAAAACCCGGGATGCTATCCGCGAATGCAATCATTTCCGGCGCATGTGCGACGTCTCGTTAATTTATTGAAATGTGTCGCGCGGATTTTCTATTAAATTCACATGCTCCACGCTTCGCGCCACGTTCGTCCCGCGTACAAGCAATTTAAGTATCATAATTAAAAAGCGAGTTATACACACCGTATCGTGTGTGAAACTGTAATAAATAATAAGATAATAAAGAAGAGAAGGTGTGAGAGAGAGAGAGAGAGAGAGACTAATAAGATTTAGTGTATAATCGAATATTTAAGTTAAATAATTTTACTAGTATTCAACTTTATTAACAAATTCTATTTTATTTCTTTTTTAAGGAAGGTTCGTAAAATCTGTGTTATTATAAACTGTGGAGAGAGTATAGAAACCTATCTTTCGTATCAAATGGTGAGATCGTTACTCACTTATTCTTCTCGCTCAAGAGCCCTTTCTCACCCTTATATAGACGTACAAATTATTACTGGCAACGCGAGTAGCACGAGAGGACAACCGAATTTTTTTGAAAGTATGCGCAACACTCGAAACCAATTGTGCGTAAGTGCCAGTGTTTCGATACTTCGAACACACTCTTTGTCGAGGGTTCCAATTGAAAAGCTGCACGTTTCAATTGAGAATACTTTGTGAGTCTGTCACTCGTGTCTCGTAAATTAAGACTCGATGCGCCCATAGAATAATACATAATAACACGTAATTGCAAGCAATTAGATATATTATTATGCTACACAGTGTTATTGTTAATAATACATATGAATAAATTTTCTATTTTCGTTTAATGTATAAAAATACTCCCATTTCTGTGCTATTTTCTTTTTCAAAAGAATCTCCGTTTATCACAGCCCCAGCGTTTTCACCAGTTAATATAGCGATCGAGACAGTTATCACGATTCAACGACGTCAAAAAGGTTTGCGCGAATTTTTGCGAGACAATAGACAGCCGCGCGTTTTCCACGGAAGAGAAAAAAAAAATCAAGTTCCTCGTGGCCGATATTTTCTGAAAATATTGTCCGTATCTGTGGTAACGATCCACCGTTCATAAATATCGAAAATGTAGAGAGCGCCGCCGAGAGCTGTTATTTTATAAAACTGCACGACTAATGAACCGTGATACGGAGTTAATCGCTTAAAGCACGTCGCGTGTTCGCGAAGCCTTCACAGTGCAGGTAGTGAGCGTTCGAGAAGGGCTTAGTTATAAGACCATGGATTTGCATCTCGGTGAAAAGCAACGTTCGAGGCTTTAATGCCATGCGACTCTCTCTCTCCCTCTCTCTCTCTTTCTCTCTTTTCTCGATAGGGATGGCGACGCTTTCGGTGAAAGCCAGCCGGGCGGCAGAATAACTCTTTTTCGCAATTACTTCGGTGCCTTTGACGCAAACCGTACGTGTGCGCGTATATACACGAGATGGCACGAACCGCGAACTTCGTGCACACTGAATCGAATTACGTATCGAGGAGCACAATCGAAAAGCACCGTCTGTGAAAACACTGTGCGATTTTTTTGTTAAAAATTATATTCGGTTGAAAATTAATTTAATATAAAAAAAAAAAAATGTTTCAGTTATCCGTTACGATGATACGCGCTAATTGATAGTAAGAAAAAGCGTGCTTTGTCAATTAAATAATCGATTTTGTAATCGAGTTCGAATTGTGCTATAGTTACTGTCATATCCGTATATCCTCCAATTTTCCGCAATGATCGCAATTTATGCGATACGCGCGCATGGCCGCCTTTACTGTGACACTTCACGCGTATGTTGATTCAATCATACACGCGAATATATGTAGTATATCGTTGAAATACGATACCCTCACTCGAGTACGAAGCTTCACCTTTCGCATCTGCGACCCTCTCATATTCGAGCATCTGCGTCTCGCTTTGGCGAAGTGCACACAACGTATATACGTAGTATATACAGTTTATTATCTCGCATCGGTAATGCGGAAGCGACAGTGTCGGGTTTGTCTCTTGCATAAATAGCGTTACACTCGAATAAGGATTTTCACATGATCGAACGGATTTTACTGGTCAAATAAACTCGATAACCGTGTCGCGCTCTCTCTCTCTTTTAGGAAATCGGCCGTCGAGACGTCAGGCTCAAAAGGCTGGAGATTATTTCTGGCCGCAATCGATTCCCAACCCCGTTCTGCTCGTCGGACATCCGGAAAAACCCGGCATATGACGGTAACGTCTGTGACTGTCGATATCGGTTCCGAAGTCGGTGGTTTTCGGCAATATCGGAGACCGCTCGTAGTTGGCGAGGACGTGCGCACGTCTGTTCCGATCTTTTTTCTCTCTCTCTCTTCCCCTCTCCCTCCCCCTCCCCTCTCTCTTTCCCCTTCTTTTTTTATTCGTTCCTCGTGTTTGCCCAAACTGGATATCCACGGTACTTTTCCATGTGGTCCTTTGTAACTCGCAATGACCACTTTTTCGTTCTTTTGTGCTCGCTAGTTTTCCATTGCCCGTATTTGCTTTCATTGTTTCTGCCGGACGCAGCCGCGGCTCCCCCGCATTTTCATGCTTTTGATCTGACAACGCATATACCTCCGCCCACGTAGCTTCGATAATAAAAAGAGGTGGGAGGAAATGGAGAAGACTGAGAGGGATGCGAGGGATCGGCACGGGAGAACGAGAGTGACGAAGCGAACAGGAACGATTCTATGTGAAACGAACTATGTCGTCAAACGTGCCATATCAGTAACTTTTTACATACGCCAATGTCGTTCACCGCTCTATGCCGTGTGCACGATTTTCGGCACTCACGGCAATTTAATACAGCGACTTTTATTCGCCGTCAACAGCCGGAAGCATATTAAGCTCATATGATTGTCGGAATTGCAAAAAAATTATGCCCAGCATAAGCAATTCGCGTTTTTTTTTTATGTCAAAATACGATAAAACTGCTCTTTCGTTATAATCCATTATTTTGCAGGAATATTCAGGATAGGATTTTATAAGATTTTAGAAATAGTCGAAATCTTCACTATTTCGCTTGATGTCCCTTTCCCTTAATAATTACTTTTAATATATTCTTCTGTGCAAAATGACGTACGTAAGAATAGTCAACTCGGATATTTTTACACTTTCGGCAGCGAAAAAATATAAATTATTATAAAATATCGTTTTATTGATATTGTTTAATAAAAATACATATTGTATTTTGGAAAATAATTATTCTTTACGAATTATACGTAATTCTAATAAAACATCCAATAAAAAAACATATTATTGTAATTAAAATCTTAATTTTTTTTTTAAATAATATTTACCGTGCTCATCTGTTTAATATTCGTTTGATTCCTATTTACTTTTTTCAAAAAATTATATAATAATTAAATCCATATCCATGATGATATCAAATATTAATAAATCAAAAAAATAATAATGCACAATATGTTATTAATAATAATAATTTGAATTGAAGTATAAAAATATTCTAAATAATTGTTTACGTAAACAAAATCAAATGACTACTCCCATTAAATTTTAAAGAGAAAAAGTGGAAAAGAGAATTAATAAAAAAAATTTTAAAAGGTAACTTCTAGAGATAAAAAATTTATAGAAATCTCAATAAATATTTTACCTTTCGGAGAAATAAAAGTTCAGAATTACATGTTGGTCACAGACCAGACAGGATTAAATATGCAGATCGTAAATGCGAATATAAGGAAAGGAGAAAACGAAAAATATACGAAAAGTACGTTTCATAGCTTGGTCGTATAAAGTCCCCCTTAAGGTTGCTCACTCGTAGATGGTGTGACTGCACCCCTCCGTCAGCCGCCCTTGGTGCACTTAAAGCATAGAAGGGCTTGGAAGCACGCAGGACACCATCCACTTATGTCGCGGTTTCCCCATTGGCATCATGCTAAACTAAGTGAACGAGAGAACGAGTATCGTCATTAAGCAATTCCGCTTGTAAGCGTGTTGGAGGATGAAGGAGGGCGGCGTGAATTCGATATTCGTCATGCACATCCCTGGCGTTATGCACTCGTTATGCGATACAACGCGAAAGGCCTTGTTATTCCGGGAACGAGGGTGAATTTTCACCCGATACATCGATATGAACGCAAACAACACGAGGAACTTATACAGGACTCTATATAACACGAATTTAATATTGAACCGCCCCGACCGCAGATTTCTCGTTCATATTTCGAGCTTGATGGTAATAACATATCGAATACTAACAAAATCACATCTCCTTTTATTATTGAATACATCAGTGACAAATTCTCTAAAAAGTTGATTGCAGATGTAATTAAATTTTATTTACAAGCGAACAGGATTTGTAAGTAAAATAATATCTGGGTTTTGCTCATTGACATCGACTATTATTTGTTATAACTAAAGAACTCATTTGCCGACCACCCTGCGCGGAAATACCGGAAATAGCTGATTGAGACAACGGACAATTACACTTAGCGCGCGCTCGTCGCGGTGCAAACGGAAGTTGGCATTAATCAGTAGTAAAGCAAAATTACACCGGCGAAGGCATTTAAGATCTCATCCCACTCCGCCATGATCTCATTTTGTTCCCTCTGAACCGTGAAATAAGCAGTGAATTTTTTATGGAAGCGAGCGGATTTACGTTTTTCGCGTGTATCCCCAACAACAAAATAATTAACGAACGTAATCACGTCTTCCTCGCCAGTAAACGCCATAAATCTCACCGGGCATTGCCTCATCTTACGCGCATCTACTACGACAGACTTGTACAGCCTCGAAAACCGTGAGCGAATAAATACCGAATCGTACAAAAGGGATTAGAGTTAATGCTGTTGCATGTCGGCGCAAAAATCAAGTTGCTGCTTTGAGCTCGAAAATGCATCCGGCTACCACATTCGTCAGTGTTTACGAACGACGCCCTGCTACGATGATTCGTGCAAGCGTTACGTATGAACAATGAATAGCATTCTATTGAGATGCAACAATAGCGCATTGTGGCGCGACACAGAGAAATGAATATTCAAGATACACGCGGCGTGCGGTAAGTCGTGATAATGAAAACGTTTTCGACTGACGAGAGCCGCGATTCGATTTTCGTTTCGTATATAATTCACTCCGACGAAACGCGAATCTAATTTCCACCTACAGAACACACAGCTCTATTGCGCATTATCCGCTAAGCTTCCTTAAGGATCGCGAGCGCTCCATAGACGAGAGCGCGAATTAGTGTACCTCGTTACGTGAGTCTATAGCCTGTTCGTTAAGCAATTTCTCATACACCGCGGGATGTACAGTTAGATAGGTGGATATTCAATATCGACCAAGTATTTCCTTGCTCGATATACGGAGTTCGTGCACGTCAAAGCACAGACGCCCTTTCCCCCCATTTACAGGAAGAAATTAATAACCAAACGTACGTGCTCTTTGTACATATCGTCTCGCACATTATGCCAAGTGTAATTACTGCACCGCACCGTTCAATTTGTAAGCGCCTCAACCCCGTAATACGTAAACCTTGATTGCTTACGTAAAAAGTTGCTCAATCCGATATCAATATTGAAATATTATACATATATACGCTTATCGACGATTGCGTCGCTACTATAAAGCAATTTTCTCATTTATTTTTCATCGGCTAGTTCACATTCAGTGATAGCAATCATAGTTGTTGCGACGAATAGTTCAATATTAAAAAAACAACGTCAACGTACGTATATATTATCGCGCGTGACTATATATTTATTTCCATCGTTCATTTTTAACAAAGATTTTTGCAATCACACTATAATCCACTCGATATCAATCATTCAATAATATCGGGGACGAATGAGTCTGACAATTTAGATCTGATGGCGTCAATCACTGTCCATCAGTTCGCCTGAGTATAATTCAAAGTTCATTTTTTCTCGCGGCGCGCTTCAACGTGCACAGAGATACGGTCGTTGCGCATATCTCAGCCGTATCTCCGCGCTCGAAAAGGGAAGGAAAAAAAAAGAATACGCTTTATTACTTGTCAGACATTCATCCTCCCGCGTGACGGTCACACACTCCGCCGCCCGACGGAGCAACAATCCGTTCGTTAAGCCTTTTCCCGGTATTGCGGCAATCAGCCCAAGTCGGGACATTCGATACAGCCCGTTCCACGTCTTCACAGTCATACCCGTGAATGTGCAGATAAAGTAGTGGAAGTATCTTCGAGATTGCCTCGTGCTTCCAAGAAAGGACAGCTGAGTCGTGCCGTCGAGTATGATAGTACGCATGCATACCGCACGAGACTTCCTACAAACGTCATAAGCTCGTTTAAGTCGGCGCACGTTTCCGTACGCGCCTCAAACTTAACGTCGTTTTTGGCCGTAAACGTCGCTTTCGCATTATTCCCTTCTTTTTTCCTTTCGAAAGCATTGAGATGATCTGAGAGTTCTGAGAGTTCTCAGAGCTCTTGACGCGAAATTATTTCGAATCTTATTCTACAGAGAAGATACCGAAGGCATTGAAAGATATTACACACAAGGTGTCCTAGACTTTGCATGACATCCATTAATAGCAGATTCCTGAAATCACTTCAGGACGAAAATTATAATACCAAAATATCGAGGCTGTAATACATTTGTTTTTAAATAAGAAGAGTTCAAAATTAGTCAAATGAATTATTCGAAATTTGCGCGCTTATAGACATGGCACGTTAAATTGCAATAATGAAAGTGTTTTCAAGCATCAATTCTCTATTTTCTTCTAAACACATTCATTGTTGTATAATGTATTATGTTTGAGCGCACGAATTTCGGAATTGACTGAATTTCAGACAGCTCAACAACTGGCTAACTTTAAAGATTATTGCAGCCTCGACATTTTGGTATTAGGAGATTCTCGTCTCAAAATAATCTCAGGAATCTGCTATTAACGATCGAACATGCGAATCTGGGATCTTGTATATCAGTAGGTCAAATATATTTGACGTAGATTATTATAAACTTTGAACGGGCATTATCCCAGGTAAGTAAAAACACAATGGGATAAAAGTATAATTAGAGATAATAATTGGCAGAGCAGGTTTTTAATTCGCTCGCAAACTCGAGTAGATATCCAATAATGAGGTAGCTATTAAGATATCCTATCAATTGCTAATTGAGAGGTTCAAGCTGAATAAAGTCAAAATCGAATAAAAAGCGGATTTATAAAGAAGATCATAATCGAATTTCGCTAATGATTTACCATAAATATTATGATGTTGATACGAGCGAGCGGAGAGAAAACAGACCACAGAGAAATACCAAGTGTCTATCATTGGGAAACGTACTCAACCGAGCTGTATTTCAGAACGCCTTGAGACACGCCACTCGTCAAGCCGTTAAGTATTTCCGCAGGGCCAATTTTAATAACGTCCCGAGAGGCACAACAAAGGCAGCCCTTGGCTGTTCTGAAGCGCTTTGACACGGATGTGTACTCATTCCTGTCCTTCCGCTCAGCCTTTCTTCCGGTATGTCTGCACAAGAATCCCTTTTTTACACTCGCCTCGTGTCTTCAATGATTACCCTTGATATAACAAACGCAACTGGACTACTTCAATTTGTTTGGTTTCTCATGTTTTTCTCTTCGTTTTTTGCTTTCGCCTGAATACTTTCTCTCTCACAATACACAACCCGTCTATCGATTATATTTAGACTCGCAAGAGAGTAGGTTCTACAAACAGCATTAGTGATGCGGCTTCTATAGATACCATGTAACGTATGCACGTTTACTATTAATGCCATTCAATCGATTACACGTCATATTGTACTCTATATACCTACGTATTGTCTCTCAAATGGGTGTTAAAGCGTGAAATGTAATTATTGTAAAGATGTCTGAATTCTTTTTTTTTTTTAACTATTAAATCTTTTATCACTTTATCTATTCTACTTGATTATTAATATTTTTTCATGCTCATCCTAAATTACACAATTCTTAAACTCAATTAAGATACTTTCTAAATCAGTGGATAGTCACTAATTACCCAGTGACATACTTTGCACTGACAATCAACTTAAAAAGGAAGAATGTTTGAGTATTATATAACTAAAATACTAATATTTACACGTTAATTTCAATCTTTCAATTTCATTACCATATTCAAGCCATTGAATTTAAGCACTAAAACAAGGTTAGTTAGATCACATGATAAAAATTAGCTGGGTTATGGATCTCACATTAAATTCACTGATTACAATTTAAGGAGAAAAGCGAAATACAAATCTTTTGCATCTCTCGAGTATGTCGCGTAGAATAAAATGATAAATTTATAATCATCTCGCTTCATTCGTTCTCTTCTTATTTTTGCACGCGCCCATTTATTTCGCGTCAACGCGTTAGTTATAATTGACGCGAAGTGAAAAGAATTTGAGGAATCTATGTTGATACGAGAACCCGACCGCGCGCCATTCTCGCTTTTCATTCCTTACTCCTACTTCTTTTTGTCGTGTCTTCTGGATTCACAGTTCGCCTTGCCTCCCCTTGTCCGCGAGCATCTCTTCTTTTTTCCTCGACTGCTCCTTTACTACCGGTCTCCGTCTCCGCAGTCTACGAGGAACTCTAACGAGGACTCTTGGTCGACGAGTAATTAGGAGAGGCACTTGTTGAAGGAAACAATCGTCGAGAGTCAACACCGAGTCGGATGAGCGAGTAATTGTAAACTGAGAGAATCGTGTTAGATCGTTGGTTATCTCGATTGCCAGTGATTGCTGGTATTTGCTCTCTCGAAGGTATTCTCGCAGACAACCTATTTGCTTCCGTCATCCGACATTCAATTTTGCGAAAGACGACAATCGCGCGTCTGCAATTCGTATGATTCATAATTTGTATTTCGGATCATTTCGAGAATTTAACTGAAAAAATCCAGGACTTTCCACGATCGCTCACGCAACTGGCAGTTTACTAAATAATTTTCGTTGAGATTGCAGTATTTTATCCGAAATAATAAATCTCGATATATCCATCTCGTTACACGAGAAACAATATTATAATGGATAATGTAATTCTGTTATTTATGCAAGGGAATCGTATGAAAAATTTTCGTTAACACTCAGCATCGATCAAACGCGTTAATGCGGTACACTTTTATCTAGAATGTCCTCTCTGTCCTCTATATGTTGCACTCGTCTAAAGCTAACGAGGGGACTGACGCAGCAAGTAATTAGTAGGTACACTTCTTGGAGGAAAGCAGACGTGTAATGCGAGACTCTGAGACAACAATGCTGAGTTGTACGCTGTACTTACTCCGGCGCCGAGCAGAAGTTACGATAACTTAAAAGTCATGCCCTGCAGCTAAAAATTACTTTTCTACGTAATGCCGTTTATCAATGTAAGTTACGTTTAATTATGATCACGATTAGCGTTAAAAAGTAGTGTAATTTTTCCAGTGCAGTAAAATGCGCGCGGAGTTGATTCTGTACCATAATATGACAATTCATTTTCTACAATGCAAATTGTTTATATAATTATATGTATAATTGTGTATAGTTAATTTACATTTTAGAAAGTAAAAAAAACCGCGCATTGTGTGTTCCAGAATTCGTTCTATTTTGCGGGCATTAAGAGCTTTTAAGTGCGTGTAATCGCAAAGCGTAAAGGCATTAGTAGATACTCTTTACGAGAAAAGCGTAACCGATAACCAGCGGTTATTGTGTACTAACTATTATTATCAAATGCGGCGAAACTATGGTATTCTTCAATTAGTAAATTAGGTAGCGATATGCTCGATATTACCACTAAACCGCAAAGCAAAATTAATCCCACTGCATTCGAACAATACGTATATCTATACATGTACACAATTGTTTCATAATGTGATTGAACTGATCTCCAGGATTAATATTAGGACATATGATAAAGACAGCTATCTTTTTCTATTTTAATAATACTACCTCGAGGCAAGACATTCATATATAATATATGCATAATCCTCTATTTCGCGATAAAACCATTGTAGAATTTGATTTTATTTTGTTTCAATTAAATTATCAAATCTGGATGAATGAATTACGAAAAATTAGGATAAAATTGGCACGTTATAAGAATGAATGTATTTAATAATCCTTACTATATATTATAAATTTTTCATTGCAATTAATTGAAATATGCTATATAATTATACGATATTTTGTATTATTTGTATGTTTATTTGTATACTTATTATTTAATATGATTATAATGGAAAACCGCTAAATTATTTTCTTTCTTTCTTAAAATAGTTTACATGACTTTTAATGTTGGAAAAATATAAGGCGACTAACCGCACAACTCGTAAATCCACTTAAAAAGTGCTTGGGAAGAGAAAATAAAGAAATGCATATAAAAATGTTAACATATTTTCTCTATTGTTTCACATAAATTTTTAGATTTGTTTGAAATAAATTAGTATAAAATATAAATATTTTGTTTTTCGTTCTACGAGATATAAACATCACAAAGAAATTTGCATAAAAACTATATTGAAAATTTATTATTTTTCTTAATTACAGTCTTATTTTATTTTTTTTCTTTTTTCCTTTATTTTCCATTATTTATTTTAGCAATGACTCTAAAAATTTAATTATATTAATTTTGACACTAAATATTCATAAAATATTATATAATTATAAAATATGTAATCATACATGTAATATTCACAACAAAACTTCTTTGGACAAACAAGTTGTCTTTTGTAAGAATCAATCATATGTCATTATCTATAACTTTTCATCGAAATTACTTGTAAAATAATTTCTGTCATTTTGTTTATTTATACATATATTTCAGAATTAAAAGTTATCACTAATCTATTGGAGCACATCCATTTTACGGTAATGGATCTACATATATTTATTTGCAATATTTTTTTTATAAATCCATTATCACAAATTAAAATAAAAGGTAATTTGATCACGAATATGATGCACAGCGGCAAAGTTATATCTAACACAGCTACGTTAATCTGTAAAATAAATGTCGAAATTACAACAGCATTAAAAATAATTATATTTCAAAAAGCAATCATTACACGTACTTATATATAAAATTTTCCTTTTTTTTTCACAATATTTTATAAAATAATGTTATTTAAAAAAAAACGATTACTTTCGTAAACAACATGAATAATAAATGAATAATAAATATAATATTATACACTCTTATCCGAAACCTTCAGACCTCCTCTTTCTTTCAAATTCCTTAGTTTACACACAACACTCGAGAAAAACAATTAATTACGATCGCGGTAGGAAATTATCTCGTTTGTAAAGGTGACCTTACACGATTAATATACTGTCAGTATTATCAAATATTACGAATCATGTACATGGAATATTGATGAATTGACGTAGAATACTGACAGTGATGTTGATTTTCGTGCATCAGTATCGCTTTATTAGGATACATGTCAGTCCAATATACCACAATGCAGTAGAACAATGCAGTAATGTATGTAAAATTAAAATGAAATATATTATCAATAATACTGATTGTGTAAAAATATTAAAGATATTGCCATATACACGGAGATAATTTTTTCTTAGAGTTTACCCTGAAAATATAATCATGGGACAACATTGTATTTCAAAGAATTTTAATGAATCTCTCTCATTCATTAATAAAACTACAATAAAATATAAAATAAGTTTAATTTTACTGAAAAATCTTTAAAATATTGTACTACAACTACTATATTTTTAGAGTAAATTTTAAAAGAAAATTCTCACCATGTACTGTCAGTATTACTGATTCAATATTACTGAACAGTATTATCGACCATGTAGGATCTACTTAAGCAGTAATTGTCGCGATAGCAGTTCGGAATTCACAATACGAATGATAGTACGATAATTTCATAAACACAGTAAAGTCGGCGCGCCGTTTGCCAGCTAAGATTTCTTCCAAGAAATATAGACCACAGTATTATTAATTAATATACTGAATAGACTCTATTACGAATTTTAAATTTCAATGTCTATTATACGTTTTATGCTTCGTTTTATAGATATATTAACTTTATCTATGATATGAAGATATCGATTGAGTATATTTTGATAGTTTTACATTTCGAGACTTCGCTTGAAAGGAATTATTAAATTTAACGTTTATTTAAAAAGTAAATTGTATTAGCTTTTCAATTAAGAGAAAATGTACATAAACCAATTTATGATCTTTTTTTAAATTATTATCTTCAAAAATTCCCATAAATTAATTTTTATACTTTTGAATATTTTTTTCTATACTTTCCAAATATTTTATCAATCAACGTCATTTTTTCACAAATAAATATATTATGTCTTAATAAATATAAATGTTAGATTTAATAATATTAAGTGTTTAAACACAAATAAAAGAAAAGAAAGCCATTTTCAATGAAAGCGGATATTAGTGTTTAGTAATGTTCATATGTAAACACGAATTATCAGTTCTATAAACTGCGCACCGATTTGTGTTGTCGGACTTGAAACACAATCATAAATTGAAATAATAATTTCAATTAATTAATTGTTCATCAATTCAATATTAATGGCTGATATTTTTCGCAATAAGTTATTTACAGGATTTTAAGACGCTATTAGCATGAATATTAAATCGACAATCAATTAATTTAATTATGAGATTATTATTTTAGTTTATGATTGTGTTTCAAGTTCGACAATCCAAATCGGCGCACAGTTTATAGAATTGATAATTGTATTTATTTATTCACATATGAATTATAAGCACCAAGATCCGCTTCGATCGAAAATGGCTTTCTCTTATTTATCTTCTTATTTAGATAAATTTTTTTAATAGAATAATTAATCAATTTTTAACATAGAATTGTTGATCAAATTTGATCACTTAAAATTCGGAAAACTACTGTGATTTCTATACTAGAATTTTTTTGTGCAATTAATGTCCAAAATACGCCTTTAAAATATTGTATTATAATTAAAAGGCTATTTTATGTATTAAAAAAAAAAGCGAAAAGTGAATCTAACTATAAACTCGATTTTCGAGTTGATTCTTTCTCAGAAGAAATATCGATACGATAAATAAAGATTTTGCAAATATGGGACATACTATCCGATGATATATGTATATATGAAAGACACACTTGTTAGCACAGTTCTCATATGACAATAAAAGTGACAAACGACGGATGATCCGATCACGTATCGTATGCGCAATTCCCATATGGACCTCTCTCCTTGCATCTTCTCACATGTCGAAGGTAGCCATAAAAAAATCTGGGTCTCGATGAATTTGATTTATCGAAAATCCTACCATAACGTATAGTATTTTTATCCCGACACTAAAGACGAAAAATCTCCAATGTGTACTTTCGTGAGTACATTTTTCCACGTATTATATCTCATGTTGTCACCATCATACACCGTAATACAAGTATAATCGCTGCCGGAACTTATGTTACGCGAGGTGCGTCATAAAATATTGAAAAAAAATAACGCTCGTTCGACGTGTCGCATCGATAATTGCCGATCCGAGATATCAATTTAGCAGGGAGCAATTTTCACTATCGCGCGACTCATCATGCGTCATGAAAGCGCGCTGAGAACGCTCGTTCGCGTAATCGCCCCGTCGACGCTGTAGGATTTTTTTTAACGGCCGCTTTAATGGGGTATTATTACCATTATACCTGCTCGTCTATCATCTGGTCGTACGGTTTCCACGACGGTCACCGGTACCCGTAGCCTCCGGGCAAAGCCGAGGCCGTTGCTGGGCGCACGTTGCTGGGTGCTTTTAATGCCGGGACCGTCGCGCATTACTCACCGGGATGTAAAATAGGTGAACATGCGTAGAGAGAGAGAGAGAGAGAGAAAGAGGATCTTCTTGCTCGTATCCGCGAGCAGGTACACAGGCGAGTACCTGTGGGTAGCACCGAGCGTATATCGCATATATCATACGTTTAAGTATGATGGCGCGAACCATCTCTCGGTAAACCTAACAACGGACCCTCGACCATCAAACAAAGACGCACGATCAAGGGGATTCGATCGGCTGAATAAAATCACGCGGATCACGTTCGCTCCTGTCCGCGGTGTAATCAGAGAAATTTATGTGAAAACGTTTTTACAAGCTCGCGCGTAATTTCTTGCTGCAACGTACGTGCGCGACGACGGCGACGGCTGGGGAAAAGCGCGCTCGGGAAACGTAATACGGATAATATGAAAAGATTAAAAACGATGCCGATCTATATCCGCAAAGCGTACGCATGGCAAAAAGCACGAAGAGTTTAATCTTCGATACGCGATAAACGAGAGTCGTTTCTTGTGATTTGTATTTTATATATAGAACGAAATTGTAGATGATTTATTACAAGGTGAAACTTTAATTTATCGTTAACTTTAGATTGAGCTGATTTTGGAATTATGATTGATTAGAGTAGCGTAAAAGTAAGTTCAAAGTCCATTAAAAGTCGAGCCAACGCGCCGGCGAGTTTAAATTGTTGGAATAAGATTCGCTTCTTCGAATGTTGTATTAAGTATCGCCAGGCAATGGCGCTATTAATCCTACGGAGGAAGTTGAGACACTTCGTCGTAAAGATATAAGTATTCGTTTCTATGACACTTGGTCTTGGATAACTAGCAACCGGAAATTAAATTCTACGCGCATCTCCTTCGACTTGCCGCGAAACGTATTCGTGTGTTTCTGTCATTCTCAATAGGGCACAACGACAACCAACGAGTACTATGGCGTAAAAGCTCGCGCGTTATATTTTCCGTGATAGCGCGAATTATGCATCGTCACACGCGCATCTCATCTAAATTTGTAATGGCATTTTGCACGTGCAGTGTACCCCATTTAATTACCAAGAGCATCGCTCGCAACGAACTATCTGCAGTATCTGCACTCACAGTAAACGTAGAACGCAGTAGTCGCGTACGTGAAACACGAGATACAGGAGACTTATGTACGCAGAAATGCGCCGGAAAGTCAATTCGACTGTGCTACGTAGAATTCTATTTTATAAAAATTGTGAAAATGTGAAGTTTTTTCTCGTTGATCTTTCTCTGATAAAAATTTCATACATTTTTTTATCTTTAGTCTCTAGACGCTTATATTAACTCTGGCTAGTAATCGAGAAGTAAAACTTTGAATCCCAATCAAGATGTAATGTTTTGTTTGCAGTTATTGTGCACCAAAGATGCGCAAAATCTGAACTGACGGATCTTTACTGGATAAAAATAAAATTAATGGAGTACGCAATATTTTAATTAATAATCTTTTTCTCAGGAAAACTCCTTCAGCCAGTGAATAAAACTCTTGTCCATTTTTCATGTACAATAATTATTACAACTAATGAGAATATAATAATACTATAGATAATAGTTATGTTATGCTTTTCTTAATTAATTAAGAAGAAGTTAAGAAGAAGATAACCCTTTAGCGTTCATCGTATCTGAATAAATGGTATTACAAAAACTCCCTATTAACTGAATTGATGTTTAGGAAAATTGCATACATTACTATCAGGATTTTATCTATCTATTATGTTAGAAAATATTTATCTGATATTCGACAGAATATTATTTCATGAAAATCTAAATAATAAGCCAACAATTAATTGTCCCTAATTGAATGTTGATCTCTCTTCAAGTCAATCCACTGCATGATGGTATAATTCCCGTGGATGCGGTGACGGTATTCCTATTAGATATCATCATTGGGTGCGATGCTCCCAAAGCTCGCATCATGGGGCGAGATAATGAGCCTCGTTAAGCGGTCGGGGTAAGGGTCTTTTCGCCAAGACTCTTGCGGTGAAACTGCAACTCACAGACACGTCGGGGGTCTCGTACAAACTCATACGGGCGAATTGGAGCGATATTTAAAGGCCGCATCGTACCATTCACGTGTCGAGATTTCTTCCGGCCCCGGCAAGAAGTTTCTCGCTCTCGTTATCCGGGAATCGGGCGAACTCTTCTCACCGAGTAAGGCGTAACGACCAAACTGGTTGCGCCAAGTGGATCGTCGATTCGAATACTTTTTCCCATGGCCTTCTTGCGGAATTCCGTCTGCGCCACATAGTCATAAGCGCCACAAGATTCTTGAAAACATTCACTTCGCAAAAGAACGAACAAACAAGCGGACGGTGAGAAATGCGACTATACAATACAGGCGAGAGCGGAGACAGACTTCTTCCGTCTTTTCCCTCAAGACTTCCTCCTCAACGCGGATTAATGCAGCTATTGCGAGTTCCTCCCAACATTCTCTTCTCTCTCCGTCTGTTTAAAAACTATGGAAAAACCATACCGCAGGTCGCCGTACGGCCATTATTCCAAGGGGAATGGGAAAAAGGAGAGTATGAATAAATGAATCATTGGCTTGTGTAGTGAGCCGTACTAAGCCGCAGGACAGCGAAGTAAACTGGCGGGAAAAAGATGAAGAGCGAGCGAGCGAGCGAGCGCTCGTACTCGCGCGAGAGAAAACGAGAGGAGAGGAGGGGGCAGGATGCAATGGGTGAATAAAAGCTATGCCGAGCAGATGGCTGGTGCGGCCATTAGCTAATGGATCCCTAACACCAGTCTACGAGAGTCATCCGCCACGAGGCACAAACCGGTAGGTGGATGCAGCCATAGGTGGTGGCAGTACCTACACCCTTTCGCCAACCGCCGCCCGACCGCGTCAAGCTGGTAGGATCGCGCGATTGCAGCCGTGCTAAATCACAAACGGATCGGCGAATGGTGCGAGAGAACTTTTCCAGCCTCGGCGCCAGTCCCAACGTGGCGATGTGTCGAGCGAACGCTCGATTCGAGAGACCTTGCTGCAGAATAATGTTGGTCGACGTTAAATCTACCACACATCCACATCCCCGTACGATTCCATATAATTTCTAATCACTTAACGTATCGTCCCGTGTCGCTGATGTATCGAGGTCTTGTGAATAATAAAGGTACCGTCGCGCGCGAACGAACGAGTGTTTCTAAATAAATGATATCCAACCGGATGAACGTTTCCGCTACATCCCAGGTAAAAAGGGACCGCCTGTCGGGGATCGATAAACGAACCTAGCCTGTCATTACTTGGGAATTATTGGAGTATCCTTTCTTACGTCAAATGGATATCGTTATACTGTCTTATTTGTATTGTTGAGATAATTTTTGAAATTTCTCGCATATCATTTACATATTTGAGAACGTTATCCGTTAGCATATTATAAATCTCGTAAAGCATTCAGATTCTATATTATATTACCTAGTCTTGAATTTTAAATTTACTTAGAGAGAGGGAAGAGTTTGGAGATGCATTTTAAAATCAAGTCATTTACACAATAAATATTTAAAAAATACAAGATTGCTTTTCTCAACGTTCTGCGGATAATTTAACACACAGTGTTAAATTATTCACTCTTCTCCTTCATATATACATTTCTTTTTGACATCTAAGATATACAATAAGATATATCTCGAAAATGAAAGAATAACTTTGAACAAATATCTATCAACTTTGCGTTGATACGAAAAATGAAGATGGGAACAATGCAGAAACACTTCTCGATCCAATATTGCTTCGTTGTCGCTTCGTCGCCATTCTCTCAGGTAGACATTCAGGTGAAACACGCATGCACGGACACTTTACAGAGGCGTGACGGTGGTGTAAGGGGTGCGCGACGATTCCGGCAAGCTCCCAATTACCTAAAATACACCCAACGCAGCGTCCCTTGATCTGTATAATTAACGCGTTAATCGTACCGCGCGGCCACCGGCGCATGAGCGTGAAGCGCGTCGCTTTCCAATTTGCGAACGGCTCTGCATTGTCGCGCAACGAAAGCAATCGTTACGCGCGATGATACGGCTGACGCGTCACGGCTCAGCAAGCGTTCGTTAATTGAACACCGCGGATTAAAATCCGCGACGGCTCGACGGCTCGCCGGCTCGTCGGCTCGTGTCACAGTTCCCAAGAAAATCGATTGCAGTCAGTGACTTTTTCCGCACCGCGACTTGCGTATCTATCAGATTCGAAGAGCGACAATTAAAATCACTTGTCGATTATTGGCTAATTGAAATCATATGACTTAGAATTTTGATATGTTTAATTAAAAAAAGATTGTCCTGAATATTATTTATTGACTTTATAAATCATGTTTGTTAAAGAATAATTAGAGAAGTACTTTATAATTTATTTTTTCAAAAAGAATAAATTATCGACTTTTCAAATCTTTAAATCTGCTTTAAAATTTTTTGTAAAATAAAAGCAGTAAAAATTAATTGTATATTTGAGATATTTATTTGCAACAGATAAGAAAATATTTAAATTTTTTTTCTCCTTATATGACTTAATAAATGTAATTGAAATAGAAAAGATTAGGAAGGTTAAATAAGATTAGGAATAAACTAATGTTATCAGAAAAAACTAATATTTTGATTACAATATTTTTCACTTACGAATAACTAATATTTTTATTTAAACTCCTAACAAAGAAAGATTAGAAATAGACAAGAAATTAGACCGTAGTCATCCGCAAAAAAATGAGTTTGATGAAACATCTAAAATTTTACTGTGTATACGGATTTGAAAATAATTTTATTGCACTACCGAAATAATTATGTCGAAAAAAATTAAAAAAATAAGCAATGCAGCTTGAATTTCTAATTTCTAACAAAATTATTTTGATAATACAATGAAATCATTTTCAGATCTACCCAACAAAATTTCAAATCTTTCAGTAAAATGATTCTTCCTGTGCACGAATGCTTTTCTCAACAATATTCTAACGTTACTAGGAACGCCAGAAATTTTCATTGTTATTGCGCAATGAGTGTTTTCGTAGTTAGTGTCGTGTAACTAAAGCAAGTAGTATCAGCAGTATAAAGCTGCAATCGTCATCCGCGCTGACAGCAATTCGCGTCGGAACGTTAATGTGGAAATGTACTCCTTTACATGGCGCTGCGAAACACCCTCGTAGGTGGAGATAGGGTTAACCTTGGGATTCAGTAGTTCGTCTGCGAGGCGTCTTAACGTTTTGAAGCGCCGCAGCTAAATATTCATCGTTTCGAAACGTAAGCACTGAACACCAACGTGCAGTCAACAATCGTCCTTAAGCCGCTCTAATCCGACGTTTCACGAGTAGTGGAATTAAAATTACACCATGATTCTCATCCACGACGAGTGTCTTCCTCTTCTCGAATCTCGTTCTCCGTATGAAAAATTTCGAAAAATCTATTTGCAAAATTTGACTAATTTCTTGTCTTCCTAATCTTTCTTAATTTTTTGTAAGAATTTAAAACTATGTATACACTTCTAAAAGATAATATATGATAGAAATATGAAAATTTATATGTGAAATCTTTAGAGGCTACATTAAGAAAAAAATTATTTTTGAAAAAAAATTGTTCATTTGACTGAATTGATTTAATTCGTTTTTATTACTTTCATTGAAGAATGTATGTATTTAAATCAAACATTACATTTGACTTAAATACATTCTTCAACAAAAAAAAAATAAAGATAAATTAAATTAATTTAGTTAAATAAATCATTTTTTTTTTCAATATACCCTTTCAACACATTTGTCTACATATATTCCTTAATAACAATAATAATCTTGGATGAATTTTGAATCAAGCTTTTCCTTACAATAGAATTAATATAATATAAAAATATAATTTTTTGATATTTTATAATCTATAGTATTTTTAATATTTTCATAATTTAAATCGCAAACTTTTTTTCGGTAAACTAAAAATTCCGTAGCTGTATGATCTAAAGTTAAAAGACAAAACTTTGTTTTTTGTTAAACTTTATTTCTCAGATTTTCAATTGGATCCGGATTAACATCGATCGAGATAATTCCAGCGTTGAAATAATCTCTCTTGTAATCTTTCCTATTCGAAAGGAAAAGCGATGAATCTGGGACAACCTGCATAGTTAGGAGAAATAACTTCGTCGCCACGTTCCTAAATTAATGCCACGAAGCGGCGGCGTATTTCCAACGATACGGGTCCGAACAAAACCGTGCGGTGATATGAGTAATTACGGTGTGGAGAAATTTGCTAGACGGAGGACTTGGATTCGCTTTTAAACTTTCCGAAATGCGAGTGGCGTGGTGCATTGGCGTAACTCCCGGATTAGTTGCCGCCACAATTCACCTCGGCATCGACTGCCTCCGTCGCATTGTTTCCATTCATTCTAGGTATGCGTGCGCCCTTTGTCAGGGCTTTTGAACGTCATTGTGCCGAGAATACCGAGCAAACATACTCGCATCTCGAAGTAGCCGTCTAATCTCACTCGGTAACCAACGTCTAAAAGATAAGTAAAACGGAGCAAACACTCGCGACTAGAATCGGATCGTTTCTAGATGCCGAAATTAAATAATATCCCTTGAATTCCTTTTATTTCATATCAAACGACAAAAAAAAATGTGTTGCATCCTCACGATTTTGCATAATTAATTGGGACAGCTCAAGTATCTTACAAAAACTGTCATTCGCGATAATTAAGTCGTTAATCGTTAATCGATAATTTGCCACGACAATCGCTTGACCACGAGCGAAAGTAGGACAGCTAATAATCGAACGACGAAGAAATCGCGAGAGGCACAAAGCATCCTTGAATATTCAGCCAAAAGCAAATCGACGTAGTCGGTAGCCGGTAGGAAGATAAATACCGGAATGGATCTCGAATAAATCAGAGAAACGGGAAGGAGAGTGCACTGTGCGTCGAGGCACTGCACTGGCCGCGATCCAAGAATTTATTCGCCCATGTCGGCGTATAAAAATTTCAACGTTATTAGGATTGGATGCTCCAGCCTGGCCTCGGCCTGGCTCTTCCTCGTGTTTCGGGATATCCGATGCGATGTGTAGGTACGAGAGCGAGCGATGTCTCGTCAGCCGACGCCCATTCCCCCGGACGCAAGATTTTTTTGCTCTCGCCGACTAGCAGAATCGTCGGATACGAAAAGCAGGGCCGTTCGTGATGCACAAATCAGCATCCACGCTGCGCTTCTGCTCGTCGTTTTTTTTTTTTTTTGCCGTGCCACTTATACCTATCTAAGGAAAGCCGGGCCGTTCGTGGAGCCACAATCCGGCACCCCCGCTCGCTTTCTGCTGTTCGTTTTTTTTTTTTTTTGCCGTGCCACTTATACCTATCTGGGATTTAGAATCGAGCTCCGTGACACGCGGCAATGGCTAACGTGACGCATATTCTCAAGTTGGATTAGTCGGCGTGATCGATGGCTCGGGACATCGATTCTACTTTAAGTTGACTATACGAATATCGGGATATTTTTTTTTTTTTTCCTCGAGAGCCGAGAGCACATTCATTGTATCGATACGTAAACGTAACGCTCGTGCCAATACTTTGATCTACTGCAAATTCGCAATTGTTGTTAAATTTGACAAATATAGAATTGGCAAGCTGTGAAAATTTAAATAGCGCAACGATATTTCTATTTCTGACAGTCGGGCGACGTATGCAGGTCAAAAATACACGAGCGTAATCTAAAACCCAGCCGATGGCGAAGCGCTGTCGCCATCGTCGTGTCGCGTCGCGTCGTGTCGTGCATGCAAACTCACCGGAAATAAAAGTTTAACTCGCATATCCCGGAAGAGTCGGCTTGATCCACGGCTCTCCGCCCTCCCGTAAATCTTCCTGCCCTACGAATTTCGCCGCTTGATCTCCCGTGAATATCGACTGACCCACGAATGTGAGGTGTATCGATTCGAGGTGTAGCTATACGTATCTGAACGAAAGTTCAGAAACGGTGTTTAAGGTCGAGCGAAAATGGTTGCTCTTAGACATCAGCACGTGGCGTTTTCGACCGAACTGCTGTAACAGTCGGAATTGAAAGAGAAGAGGAGAATAAAAAGAACGCGCGAGAAGGGAAGCAGTTTATTACGCTCTAAAAGAGTAATTCCCTTAACTGTAATCATCGACGGTAGTTACGAAGTTAAATACAACTGATAGTCAAAAAGAAAAATGTACAGAATCATATACGAGATAAATGAAAGCTGTCCGTATTTACATATATAAAACTAAATAATGCGCATCGATACTCTGAGAGAAATATTTGGTCGCTATAACCATTTATTTTGTTGATACATGACCAACAAAAACTTTTTTACTTTTTTATTCAAAATTGTATTTTCATCAAAATTTAATTAGAATAATCAAAATTGTATTGTTTCAATCAAAATTTGATTATTCTAATCATTTTGCTTAATCCTTTGCGGCACACATATGTTATCCCTTTTTAATATATTACCTCAGTTTTTTATGTTTTTTCACACAGTTTCTAACATATTACTACAATGAAAAGAACATTATCAGTTTTGTAGAATATCAATTCTTATAAAAAAAAATCATGAAAACCATCCTATTGTTGATGAAAAATATTTTATAAATAAACAAACTGGAAAAATTCCTCACTTTTTAACAATATAAATGTGATTGTGACTAATCAACAATAGCTAATTAGCCGAAAATGAAGTCCGAGAGGTTTTTTGGATCGCTGATTACGAATCTGAAGTCAAAATTTTTTAATTTTTTATCTGCCATCTTCGAGCCGCCATTTTGAATTTCGAAAATTTGAGGTCAGATTCGTAATCACAATTCCGAAAACCTCCGAATAACAAATTTCAACTGAATTCTACATAAAGAAAAATGTAAATGCTTCAAAGGGTTGAAACAACAAATTTGTGAAAAATTAGAATAACAACAATTGTGTTATTCTAACTAAATTTTTATTAGAACAACATAATTTTTTAATGAAAAAATAATAAAGTTTTTGTTAATCAAACATATCAACAAAATAAATGGTATTATACGGTAGCAAACTTTTCTCTCAGTGTATAATTTAATCGATAATACACGATAATGAAAGATCGACGAGTTAATTGATATCTTAAGTTGCAGTAGTTAGCGATAGATAATAAAATTCCAGAAATTCGGCGAAACAGATTTTTAATGCGTAACATTCTGACAAAAAAAGAAATCTTATCTTTCCGCACAGAACAAAAGGAGGTAGGAGAAGAAGGTGAGAGAAATAGGAAAGTGGTAGGAAAAGAAGAGATTCGAAGGGGACGGATAGGTCGCTTGTGTCTGTCCCCGAGGGCTCAGCTGCGGCAGCACCATGGTGATCGATGTCTCCACTCTCTGCAATTTGAACAATGTCCCGCTGTCTTGGGCCACACCGTTCACTCTTTCGCCCTCTTTCGCCCTCTTTCGCCCCCTTTCGCCCTCTTTCACGTCGCTAGACATCCCCTTTTCGCTCTTCTTCTCGCTGTCTCCGTTCTCCTCCCCGAACCATTCCCTCGCCATTCCCGGAATTCCCTGGCAAAATGAACGTTATACGAACGAAAAGGATGCGAGCCCATTCTTATTATTCCAGCGGTGACAGCGAACGGCAAAGAAGCAAGAATGCGTGTACGGAAATCGGCGGGGTAGGAAAATGGTGGACGATGAGAACCGCGATGAGATGAGACTTACCGTTCGAGCCGCGAAAGTCTACACAATCGGAGGGAAGTGCCCCTCTCTCCTTTTTCTCCCAATGCGAGCTAAGTAAACAGCGGGGATGAAAATTTCCGAGACGTGCTTCGAAAGCGATCCGCCGGAGACCTCTCTTGCTCGCTCCTTTCCGTTGAACCGAGCAAATAACGGATAACTAAAGGCAATCGAATATTATCGATGTCTATTATTGATATTCTGTGTAGATTTCCGTGTTCACAGAGTTCATCGTTTTAAGCGATTAGTGAGGCCATTGTCCGTTATTTAAAAACGTACGTCGCTAAATGCTTCCTGAACAAAATAGCATTTTTTTTTCTTTTCCAACATGAAGGCATGCATGAATCGGCCGCTCACGTTTGGACAGAGATAAAAGGGCCACCTTTGTAGCGCTCTTCGCGAGCTCGCGAATTAATCACGGCTCGGCTTTTCCGTCGTACGATGGATTCAAAAAATTGAAGTAATCTTCCACTGTATAAAAAGACTAACCTGCATCATTTCGGAATAATATGTTATAAGTATCTCTCGCGCGTTACCTCTCTCTTGCGATTTCTGCAAAAATATACTAAGAGAAATATTGTAACCATTTATTTCGTTGATATGTGACTAACAAAAACTTCCTTACTTTTTCATTTTTAAAAATTATGCTGTCCTAATCAAACTTTAATCAGAACAACATAATTTTTTATGTTTTTGTGATTACATATCAACAAAATAAATGATTATACGTACCAAACATTTTTCTCAGTGTAGATTTTAAAAGGCATTTCTCCAATGTTCGTGATGATTTCATATATGTGAAATAAATGTTTCATACACATCTCAAAGAAATAGTAGATCGCAGGCGAGCATTGAAACCCCTTCCTCGTAGTGTCCTATGGATCGTAAACCGACCTCAGAATATGAATGTGCATCCTTCCGCAATTGAACTTTCCCGTAATGCGATGAGACGCCTCGGCTAGCTAGTAACATCCCGGCAAGTATTAGTTCTCAAACCGCGAAGCATACTTAACAGACTGGAATTGGCTGTCCCGACACTGAGCCGTTCGGCATTCGGTTCGCCCGCTTTAGAGAGTACTTCAGCCGTTACTCCTGCGAGGTATAGGTACAAGATACTCGAGTTTGAGTGGTTCTTGGCAGTATCACTTTCGCAGGGAGGCAGCATATTTGGTAAGATAATACCTGAGAACTTGAGATTGACAATAGGTTGACACTACAATAGCCAATGCGCAATATAGTGTATTTTCGTTGTTATCACGTTATACTGTGCGTTGGACAGTTCGATGATGGCGGCCAGTATTATTACGGCAGCGAGAAATACGCATGTGACATTATTAACGTTTGAAGTTTAGTGGTATCGAGGTATGATTTTATAAATTGATGTTTGATTAGTAAACACAAATATCAAGAATTTTTGAAAAGATATACATAATATATCGCGATACGTCTAGCTTTCCTTCTCCTTTACAGTTATTAATTTTCCTCGAAATATCTTTCGCAAAACATTTGCAGTTGCAATTGATACGACTCCCAACCTATTCGCTCGGAATCAACTGTCCAAGTCTCCAAGCTTCGGGCAGCGCAAACGAACCCCTAACTTTAACCGTCGACTCATCCCTCTTCGGCGAAACTTTCGTCTCGGCATAATTCTGTGCCGAGCTTCGGTGTCCTCGCAGAAGTACGTACTACTAATTAATCCTTTTAACAGCGCTTAAATTTAATTAATCTCAAAGTTATGTGGTCGATCTCAGTCGCAAGGATACCTTTCCCTCGTGCTCCATCCCTCGCTTTTTGCCCGGTAATTCGCCCCCTGGAAATCGTATACATTAACTGAGCTTTGAAAATCCGATTTGATGATCTCCGGCCCCTTTTCGAGTACTCCCTACTTCCCTCATCGCAGTTTTCCCTCTCGCTATTTCTGGAGCACATATCTCTATCGCGACTTATCAACGTCATCTTCCACGATACGTGTCTCAGGACGAGCATTAATTTTTCCACTGACGTTTATACTGCTCTCTCTCGAAATTACATACAGCATAAGGTTTTCGAAAGGCGGAGGAAGAATTCCTGCGTATCCCTCCGAGCAATTATCCGTCTCCCTTTGTCGCTGCTTTCTCGTATTACTTCCCATCCTGTCCTGTCCAGTCAAGCGGTACGCAATAAAGGTGAAGTTTCGTTTTTCCTTTTTTTTTTCCCTCCCCTCTTTTTCTAGAGCATCTCCTCAGAAATGTGGAGTCGAGAGATTTGTTTTACTCGCGAATAACTTGATTGTACCGCGGAGGACTCCGGTGAATAATAACTCGCGTTGCGGCGGAAAAGGGAACCGGTTAGCGAAAGGTAACGAGGAGTTTTCGCAATAAAATCTCGTAAAGGTTTACACCACGTACAATAAGCTGTTTATTTAATAAAACGCAAGACCGATTACAATATCTTGGAAAGTAATTACCGCATAACTGGTAAAGCTTCCTCGCTTGCTTCTCGATAACGTGAGACCTTCGCGACGGGAAGTTAAACAAACTGTCTGAAACTTTTCGAAGAATGGAGAAGGGAAGTGGAGAGAGGGCCGTCTTACGGGAATAGTCGCCGATTGATCGACCGTGTGCCACAAAAGGCCTTATCCGACCTGGTATGCTCGCTTTGTATATCCTTGGCGCAGGATCTATGATCCTCAACCGAGGGAAAATTTACGGTCTCCACACTTCCTGTTCACCCGAAACCAGAAACAACTGCCTGCCCGCCGAAGCACCGCCGGTTGTGCACTCTCTGCATTATCGATGCCGGGGGCCGCTAAGTTTCGGCCGGGAGGAAACGCTGCACGAGCCGATAGGGGATAATCAATCTCGAAACGGAACGTCTCCCCGGAGAGGTCGCGGGTTGGCTCGGCGGGGTCGTGTGCGGGGTCTAACTGGTGTGTGTTTGGGTTCGCGTGCTAATTTGCTCTAACCTAATGAGAGACTGGCTTGCACAAACTCTTCCCCGGTTTATTCGACCGTACACCGGACCGCATACATGTAGGCATGTTTACCGAGCCATGGGCGTTCCCCCTCCCCCTCCCCTCTCCGCGATTATGCGATCGTATTTACGAATAATCATGAAAGTGTATGTTGTTTAACGGTGCGCGCTCGTGCAATATCCTTCTCTTTGCTTTTTTACGGTTAAAAAAAAAATCTCCGTTAAATTCAAACACTGGCGAGCCTCTACCGTTAAATATCTCAGAAATTATGTATAACACCGTAGCCGTATTTTGATTTTACAAATATAGCGACCATAACCTATGAGCATATTATTCGCGAATGCAAATTTGGTCTAGGTAAACTGGCTTTACAGTGTATTAGCCCTCGCACGGGGCAACCTGAGGCTAATGAACAAATTTTTCATTATAATCAACAAATATGACGGTATTCATAGACTTTACATTTATAATATCGTATAAATTATTTATCTTAAATAAACATTATGTTACACCAACATTAATTGTAGAGTTAATTAATAACTACGTTCAGCACATGTATAGCTACAGTAAATTAATATTTACTTCATTACTATTGATGGAATTAGATCGACTTCATTTACGTAATGGTAAAAAAATCTAATTGATATCTGCAAGTTTAATATGTTCGACTAGAAAAGCGAAATACATTTATTCCATTGTTATGTAAAATATATAACACACAATTCCCTTAATATAAGTAATATTCCTAGTAAACGAAATAAATATTCCATTAAATTGAATGTTTCGGGTAAATCGGTGGCAGACACGAAATGGCGAAAGAACCATTAGCTTGACGAGACGACTACGAATCGATACGCGTTACCTTAGCCGTAATTGTATTATTTACGTGACGACGTTCCAAGTCGATACCCGCGAGGCAAATGTTAATGCAACAATTAAACCGCCGGAAGAGGAAAAGACGGAAAGCGACGCAATGTAACGTGGTACACGACATAGCGATGCGTCCTTTCCTCTTCGTGAATGCGACTATGGCTGCTCCATAGACGCGAGACGTCATTATGCGGAAGCCCGAATGAATCGCGACAAAAGGAAGGACGAGCAAACGGGCAAATGTTTTCAAGTAGTCTCACTTGCGCAATCCTATTGCTATTTAACACAGACGACACTCGCTGACACAAGGCGAACGAAGAATGGTGAGCAAACTGCGAAGAAGAACGAGAAAGGGAAAGCATTGTTGAGAGGAGTTCCACCAAATGCCATTCTTCCTTGGGTCTTTGCACGCGTACCTGATGTTTAATCTCTCAGCTTTGGTATCTTGATTATCGATATGCCCCGCGAATTACAGGGAACGTTCGGTAATGTCGCCGATAAGATTCCTTCTATGCAGGGAAGAGACCTTCGATACGCAATGATCGATTGGATTTTTTTTTTTTTTTTTCAAGCTTTCTTAGGATGAGACAAAAAGAGCAAGAATGAAAGAAAAGCTCGTCATCTTGGACAATATTTTCTTTTATCAGTATTTTTTTTTATTGAACGAAGGAAAATGCAAATTTCAGCTTAATCTCTTATTAGTTGGTCGATGAAATATTTTTCTACTCAAATGTTTAATAAATAAATATTAATTTAAAAACTTTAATCAAATATTTTTACAACCTTTGGGGTAAGATTACTGCTTTTATAATCCACAAAATGTATGAACCTTGTATTTAATATATACCGAGCGCGCGCACGAAGTGTAGCTTTTATATACTCTTCGCAGACGGGACCATGATGCACGTTGTTGCACGAGCTTGATATGCGTCAGCTAAATGAAAATTTGTTGATGTGCACGCCGCTGACGATAAATTTTATTTTACTGTATTACACCAGATGAAGTAACGAGAAACGGTGGTCGCACTCATCTAAAATAGACGTACTCGTGTACGCCACTAACGTAATAAAGATATCGCGGTGGCAGCATTTAAAGATTTAAACACCCGCTTAATTATCCGGTTGTATTCATTATCGTGTAAAGCAAAACTTTTTATTTCATTTCTCATGTGACTATCATTCTGTGTGTCATTCGAGCATCTCCGCGTGTTAGAAGCGTCACTAAAGCCAGACGTATGTATACAGATCGAGATACATGATCGTCGAGTTTTCTCGGATCTCTCGTCTCAGGATCCTCGGCATGCTCGGTCTCAATAGTTCCTCTTATGCCATGCTTTTCCCATCCTGTCGCCCGAATGATTATATGTGCAGCTAAATAACTGGTGGTCATTAAGCAAGCGGTTCTTTTTATGAGGATCTACCCTGGTGTGCAACATTGTGACAAAACTCGCCAAGCTTGTAGTCGACACGTTCCTCTCTGCATCCTTCTGACTGGTCCTCGCTTATCCGCCACGCTTACAACGATAATGAGCGCCATTTCGGTAATGAGGTCGCACGCCATTGAAAATCGCGAAGCAACCGTCGCAGAGAAACACCAGGCGAAAAGCAAGAACTCGCTCGAGGAGGAAGTCCGTAAAAGTTAATGAACGGGGAAATAACCGTTTCGAGAGAATCCCTGGATCTACTCCCGTCCAAGCGTCCCTTATCACCCCGTTCGTCTCTGAAGAAATGGCTACCGGTCGACTTTTCAACGGCGTAGATTTGCTTCTAGCCAACCGGAACGATAGCGACAGCCAGGCGAAATCCTCGCGTTTCCCCGAATTGTAAAAACGTTGAACGGTCGTGTAAACCTGATTTCCGATTTGGTCCTGTCCTATTTCCAGATTCCGCCCATCCTCTTCTCTTCCCGACCGCTTACTTCATCCATTTCACGTTTTCACCCTTTCCCACCCCGCGATTATCCTCGGATGAGGGAACCGTGCGCGTGCCGAAGAATAGAACATCCATCACGGGCATAAAAGAACGTTGTCGAATTCAAAATTGATTGTCATCGGCAAATGGGACGTTCAATTAGTGTTAATAACTGAGCTAAACGAAAGCGCGTCATCTTTTTCAGATTTGATAAAAAAAATTCATCTACAAAGCACGAATTCAAAATATTTAAAAAAAAAACTATGAATATATTATTTTAGAAAATAATTTTATAAAAGAGTAAGATCTGCAAATGCATAATATTAATTTAACTATTGATTTATCTATTTATTTAAAAAATTATTTAATTCTTATAAAGAAAATGCATTATTGCTGTAATTTTTTTTTATTACGATGATATCTAAATATAATCTGAGAGAGAGAGAGATTTATATTCTTAAATATTGATCGTGATGAATAAATATGGCATTCATGAATTTCTAGTGATAGTTTTAACGGGTAGAAAATTACGTCGAATCCGTCTTATCTAATTTGCATTCTGGTTCTGCCATCCCTTTCTTTCCTGAATAAACGACTGCCAGTTCCGCGAGCGTTTTAACTGCCAGAATTACGATCAGAGTTACAAACCGACAGAAATGATGTCGGCGTCCAGGAAAATCCTCGAAATCGACAATCGCCGGAATCGCTGATCGCCGTAATGTAAAATCATTTTCGATTTCATTCTAGATGTTCAACCTGCTTTCTTATGATCGTTCCGTTTCCGGTAGCTGCGCTGTAAAATCAGAGCAGAGCGAATAAAACCAGGAAGAGATTTCTCGAATTCTACCTTATATTCTGGAATTTTGAGAGGAAATAACCGTGCTGGAAAAAAAACAATACCCTAGTCCGATTCCTTTTATTTTTCCGCCCTCTTCTCTTCCGCCCAAGAACCGATTGTTCGCCAACTGACCGACTTTTCGCCAAGACGCAGACACCGTTTGACCGACTGGAATGATATCGTCGGGGAATCGGAAATTCCTAAGTTCGACGCCAACGAAATACTGTGCGAGGACAAAACTGTGCGAGGCTCATTCCCGGTCACGATTGACCCACTTCTATTCGTTTTCCTACTATTTTTGTCCTCGTTCTACATTTCGTTTTCGTCCCGATCGAAAAGGACACTTGCGTTCGCGACTGGAGGAAAGTTCGAAATCGGAAATCACTCCGGACGCGAACAACACGAAAACGCAATAATCAATACGATAGAAACCGTACACACTTGACGCAATTTATCTTTCGTGTCCAGCATGCATGATGCATAGACCGATAATGATTTCAAATCAAAACTAATTGGAACACAAACGACGTACAAACCCGGGCCAGTTTTCCGTTAACGAATAACGAATTTAAGATAGTTACAGAATCCGTTCAAATTAACATACGGTTAACATACAGATCGATCGAGTTTCCAGCGCAAATCTCGAATCTATATGCCGCAAAATAGTTATCCTATTCGTTTACATGCATAAATAATGTTTCCGCGAGTTTATCTCTAGATCGTTGATCTCGATGAATGTAACCGTATAATCTATATGTCTTTCAAGACATAGATTAATTGCACCGGTGACTCAACGTTATACATCTTGTGTGCGGCGATGTAAATTTATTACTTCGTTGATACATCAATATTTCATGATTGTTCCGCACTCTGTGTCGCGTTACAAAAAACATAATAGAAATTTCATGAATTTAAAAGACTTAAATTTTAAAGACATTTCTCAGCATCGCTTCAAATTTTATTAAATTTTTATATTTTATTAAATCTATTCTTTAATACCTAAGTGACTTATATTTTCCTGGAATATACATAAATTCTAAGCTTGAAAGCCCATAAACTAATGGAATCCATGAGGAATCCACATAACTCAATTTACGACATTTTAAACGATCCGCGACCTTCGTCGGCATCGAGGGTGAAAAGTCGGCGCGTGGCGCACCGGATATGTCGTCTCATCGTCGACATCGTAGAGCCTTCCTATCGGTGTGGAACGAAAATAAGAACAGGCGGACGTCGCGGTCGTAGAAAGAACGGAACAGTGGGAGAAAAAACCGTAGGAGAAAAAAAGAAAGGAGGCCCGAGAGGGCACAAAATGGTGGAGAGGAGCAGATGTGATAAATGGTAATTGCGCAAAAGTACCGCGACGGACACGAGTAACACCCGTTCCTCATTAGAGGCTTGTTAAGGCGCCCGGACGCGGAGTGATGGAATGCGAGGAGCGAAACGGAGGCGCACAGAAGTCAAAGTGTTCGCGAAGGCGCCTCTCGCCTTTCCTGCCCGACGTGCTTTATCTATCTTTCGCTTCTTCTTTTAGACCAACTGTGCGAGGTCTCCGCTTCCGTGGATTATAATAGCTTTGATTTCGCCATCGTGCCGCGCGCGATTTCTCGTTTTCGGGATGCAAAAAAGTTCCGGCGACAGATTTCATACGTTGTGGACAGGAATATTAACCCCTCGCCTTCGTAATTCGCGGCTGGCACTCGCTAATTATCGGTATGCGACAGATAATAGCGCGTCGAGAAAAAACTTCGAGTCATTCTTAATCTTACAATTCGTACAATATGGATTCCCGAGAATCTCAACTTCTTTTATACTGTGATTAACGATTATCAATTCAAGACAGTTAAAATAAAATTGTTAGCTTTGTGATATTAAATCATCAATTTTTATTTAAAAAACAATTATTATTATTTAATGTCATGAATTTTATTGAACATAAAAATATGAAAAATATACAAAATAATAAGTGATGACTAAATAAATTCAATTAAATCTACGATATTTTTTATGGAGATTTAATTTAATTTTTGTGATTTATTAAAATCAAGATTTATTAAATACAATATTTCACTTCTGTTTTATATAAAAATCTAAAAATAATAATTGTATAATATAGGAATTAATTTAAAAATATAAAGACGAAAGGTACATTAGGTAACTATTTCGTGAAATTTTTTAAATATTTATTTAGCCGCGTTAAATATTTTATGGCAACAAGACTGGTTGTACATTGAAGTCTGTTTGTTTAGTAACACACAACACGTTACAACGTATGCTGTTGCGCGCTGTATTATCATTTACAGTGAAACTCGAGCGAGTAGATAGCGCCGTGAGCCATTCCGTGTTATATAACTAATTTAGAATTGGAGAAACGCGCGCGAGGTATTTCAAATACATTTAATTCAAAATACGTTAAATCTATTCTACGACGAGAATGCCTAGCTGGCGTATAGAGCTTTGGTGTTTGTGTTATGGTATACTGCGCGTGTAAGCAATTTCGCCGTGCATCCTGTTGTCATTTGGGCGACGCCATTCAAACGAGCAGGTAGCGGCACGAGCACTGCGTATGTCGTCGTATTACCACTCGAAACGCGATCAGTCAAGAGAGAGACTGCAAACGTGATAATTCTCTTGATGAATGAGAGCTCAGCCTGTAGGTACAATTGACATCCGCGCTTAACAATTCGTACGCGAATTAAGAGAAGACGACGGTTACTTATTTAACCTTTAGACAGCTGGCATTAGGCAAAGGTCATCAAAACCTCATTGAAAAATAATAAAAACATGTGTTTATATCAAGGATATATATAATGTTTGCATCATCGGCTTGAGTCGATATATCGACGAGGAAGATTGTGAAAAAAATTAAAATTTTTTTTATTTGTAAATAATCTGTATATAATGGTTCTTAAAGCCGCTAAATACTGTGGTGAGGTCAGAAAATGATAATTTTGAATGCTGAAGCCATTATTGCATGTAAAACAGCAGCGAAATAAATCTTGGATAGAACTCTTCTTTGACTTTACCCAGAGCTAACGTGGACGTAGAGAGTTTGAGAGCGATTTGTCTATATATATACATTCAGAATGGTATAATTAAACTCAAATATAGCGTTTCAGGTTAACTACATCGTGAAATTAAAACGAGCTGATATATCGGTTTTCCGGCGACCTAAAGGTTAAAAGAATATTTTGTGCAATTTAATTATTTGACCTGAATCGACAAAGAATGACAAATCATTATTTCAATATTCACAATAATTATTAGAATTATTTGGAATATACTCTACAACGCGCTTTGAATCTTTCGTTGAGTTAAATGTAATTTGTTTATCATTAATCTCGGAGCAAATGCGGAGTAACGTACGAATAATCGGATCGAATAATAATTAAAATTACGGAAAATTCGTGATGTATCGGACGTTTAGTAATAAGTAATTTGAAACGTGAAGAACGGAATATTCAGTGTAAACATATTTTATAAAACGTTACATATTTCGGAACGACAAAACAACCACGGCACGGCCACGGTGTTTGTTTTTACAGCGTATGCAAGATCGTCGTATGCAAAGCCCGAAGCTACGTTGTTATTCGAGTGAGACTCGAGAGAGCCGTTGTGTATTGTCATTACCCATCGAAACGCGATCTCGTCGAGAGCTAAGAGAATACGCGATATTCCTCTGCATGCAATTAACAGTTATCGCCGTTGTCGGCTACGATAAATTAACTCTCTCGATTGATTCGATTGTCCATCGTACTAATTTGCGAACGTTGAACAGATCATGTAATGCACTTTCGTATTCTTTTCGCATTACATGCCGTCGCAACGTACAATAGTAAAGAGCATGTCGCGTGTGATTAACGAGGAATGTTGTACAAAGTTCCATGTAATTATTCTATTCTGGTAATTAGTACGCGCGATCATAATAAACCGTGTTTTCGCGAGTGCTGTGTTGTACAACGAATGAATCTGAGAGGAGTAAAAGGAGAGCATCGAGTGATGCAATGCATGAGTAAATTATCATGTTTCATTTTGTTTGCGGATTTGAGTATTTATAAATATAATATTATAATATATAAAAATATATAAATATTATTTTACGTGCGGGTAGATAATTATTCCTGTAAATATTAATTAGTCTGGGCATTGCTACAAATTTCATCTATTTTTATTTTATAGTTCAACGTAGCTTCCAGTCACAACTCCGCTACGTATCTATGACGTATTTATGAGTGAAACATTATTCCACTTCTCACAATCAGAGCAGGTATATTTTTTTGTGATGAACATATGACTGTCATAATGTCTATGTTCCAAGAGTTTTTTAATTCAGAAAAATAGTTACCTGGAGTATTTTTATATCCCTGCAGCGAAAAAATATGAATTGTAAAATATTGTTTTGTATACTAGATACTGTTTAACGTTTTTTTTTTTCATTTTTCCAATAACTATTCTTTACGAAACTTTAGATATTCAATTCTAGTCTCAAAAAAACCCCGCAAAAGTGTTGCATAAATTTTATTTTTTTTAGAAATATTATCATAATAATCTACTAAACGTAGCTAAACGTGCTTAATCTATTTATTATTTGTTTGATTTCTACTTTCTTTTTTTTACAAAATTGTAATTAAATAAAAAATGAATAATATACAATGTACAATATATTAATAATGTGATCAAAATATATTAACAATTAATAATTTCATTAATATTAATGATTTTAATTAGAGTGTAAAACACTCCATCATTTATGTTTATAAAAAAAATCAGGCGAACACCTGGGTTAAGAGATTCATATAACTATCGTAAGTGTAGCTTGCATTACAATTTTGAGCAATGTAAAGGGATAATCCTATTCCAAATTCTAAGTAATAACATTACATTGGTTTTATTGCTCTTATTTTATTATTCCCACTCTCCGTTTTAATAATAAACGTAAAATTTCGATAACAACCTGACAAACGCGTCGTCTTTTCTAAAGATAAACTTAATCCTATGAACTGTTTGCGAGATCCTTCAGACATCGAGCTGTGCTCCAACCACTCGACGGCACTTTGTTCGTGTGTTTGCTTGTACACGACGACGTTTAAACAAGTGTTTCAAGCCAGGGATACACCGCGCCGTCGAGAACGCGCGAGATTCCGAGGGCGCGGAAATATTAAGACGCGACGGCGACATGAAAAGCAGAGTTTAAGAACCGCGAGTCCCCGGCTTCGGTTTAAGTTTTAACCCCCTTGCTGCTTCTCCTCCCTTTGAAACGTCGGTTCTCGTTTCGACTTCGCCGCCGCCACGGTCTTTCACTTTGTTACTTTTACGCGAACGAGACGTTGCGCGCGTTAATCTTCTCCCTCGCGTTACGTCTGATAGAATTTCTCCCACGTTTTCGAGTCACTTTCCCTTTAAAAAATTCCGCCGTCCATGTGAGTTACGCGCGCGAAGAGATCACAAAGCAGGAACGCAAAAATGCGTTCGCGACAGATTTCTACACGGTTTCAATTTATCACAGGGACAGATTCACAGGGCAACGTATACACTTATTATATCTTCGTCTTGTGAAAAGGAAAAGACACACTCTCTAACAAAATCTAACTACTTTTAAGAACGCACGAAAACTGCAAAGAGCACGATCCCGAGATCTTGTAACACCCCTTCTGCTTCGCGCGCACTTTATCTTCCTTCCTCCCGGCTACACCTTGTTCTTCTTTTATTCCCTGCGCTACTCCTTTACTAGAAGTCAGAGACCGCTTTGATTTTATTGCTTCTCGCTTGTCCGACATCACTCAACTGGCTCTTCTAAAGGGCGTTTGAAGATAACAGGCTGTTCCGGTGAAATACTACGAAAGCTAAGGACGTCTATAAAATAAACGCCAATACTTGCATGCACGCGCTTGCCTTTTGATTAACGACTTAAACAAGTCTTGTTAAAGAGTTACTTATTGCACGGGGACGTTCGTTTTTTATGAGCTATGCGTTACCTCAACGATTGAATAACAAATTTTTTCGAAAGTAAAAGCAGTCTGGCAACGATTATGGCACGGCCGATAGAAAAGGGACGGCATGGGATAGACGAAAGAGGATTCGAGGGTTTCAGTTTATGCATGTAAATCGCCTCGGCTTGAGTCGTTGCTTGTTGTTCTTTGCTGCTTCCCTCCCGGACGCATCGACGTTTTACGCGCGTCACTGTATTTTATTGCACAAAGTAGTGATATACGTATAGAAACGGACGTGTACAGGGTGTCTCGGAATTATCCTTTTAACGGTAGATATTCGGAGGTAACGAAAAAGATATTTTGCACCAACTATCAATAACTATTTTATTAAAAGCAAGCAAAAATGAGACTTTGAATAGAATTCAAGATAACTAAGAATTCACAATTTCGAAAGAATACTAAAAGGGATTCGATTTATATTCTTGAAAGTTTTAGTAATTGTTACCAATAATATCGAATATTTTTAACTCCTTTCTTATTTAATGAATTTCCGTCCCAAATCTCTAAATAGTCGAGTTTTATTTCACACTCTCTCTTATTACTCTCAACTCGAAATAGCTTGAGAAACTCTCATGGATAAAAGTGTAACGACAGTTCTGGGACACTATATATATATGCATTAGATGCATAAGCGGCGTATACATGTATGTGCATCGACGGTTCGATTTTCCACCCGCTTTTGTGTCCCCCGCGGCGCATCGATTCGCGGTGTCTGCACTTTTCGGCTCACCCCGTTCATCGAAAATCCATTTATTTGCATTAGGTTCGTTTTTGTAAATAGTAACGAAATCGATAGGGGCTCATACGCGAATATTCTTTTCATCCCTGTATATACGGGATGTCTCAAAACCACCAGCGAATATTTTTGATCTTTTTTAATAATTAGAATTGTATTCTTTATTAGCGTTTTTCATTAATTCGTACATCGACGAGATATTGCTTTTTCGTATTTTTTATGCTCTTAGTAAAGAAGGGAAAAAATAGATAACATTCTCGCACAGTGGATAATCTTTCTAGATAACTACGGTTCATCTGGATGATCGTTTTTCGTTCGCTCGTTATCCTTGCACATTCATCACGCAATGATAAATCACATCAACGACTAATACGTGCCGCGAGCATCTACGGATATAAAGAGAGAATGTGAATCGAGCATCTATACAGTGTACTCGTAAATAAATCTACGATCCATAGAAGTGATTAATTAGGCGCGAAGGGATTGTGTACACGACTCGTAAGTTGAAGAACATAAAGACTGATTGACGCTGACAGAATTATCGGCTTTTAGGCGTCCCTTAACGTGCGACATTGAAAAATGTCGGCTATTAACTCTGGTAACGTAAGACATTTTTTACATCGTACATTACTATGGCAGTAAGGAAAAGTAACTCTACCGCGTGAGATTCATTAATATAACTTATATTACAAATGTTGGATTTTATTTTTTTATGTTTTCATATTGGAGTATAATACTCTGACATACTTCTGAAGATGCTTTTCGATAGTAGACCTTCCTATAAAATTCGAGATTACAGCCTCCTTGATATCACTAGAACTAGAAACAACAGCTCGAAACGTGGAAACGATATTGTATGCATATGCAGTAATTCTAACGCGCGTTACGGAGTCAAAGCGAATTATATTAATTTGAATAAACGTCAATTTGTTTACTAATCGTGCATGAAAGCGAGCATGCGGTGCGTGTTCTGTTAACATAGTATAACGCAACTACGTTACGATATTGCGTTTCACGGTTGAAGCTCGTAACGGGACTAATGATTAGAGCGTTCCAGCATTTGTATGTTACTGCGCATTCGTGTTCTAAATATTTGGAGGAAAATTAAAATTATCGAGCCAGGTTAATTAAACACGCGACGGTGGTAAAGATCGTACGCGGGTACGCGGGTTCAACGCGTAATTCAGCGGACGTAAGGGTAATTACACTTGGAAATGTCCCAACTGCGAATTATGCCGTGCTTTGTTCGCCTTTTCACTACGTCAGCCGAATGATTCAGCGCGCGTTTCTTAGACCGACGCGGGCATATGCTTTGAGAAAGACTAACGACTCGTTTAAAGAGCGAGATTAGAAGCCAAGATGAACAAATGCCGATGTCACTGCACGCCATAGCCGCGTCCTGATAGTTATGCTAATGCACTTTGTACGGACGATCGATCATTTGGAGATCATCGGGTTGACCTGACCACATCAACCGCTTGGTAGCAGAAAAAAAAATGCATCATGCATACGGCTGTCTAATTACCGATTACGTCATCAGATAAATCTGACACACGCGCCTTCTCTAGGGAGAACTTTTATATATATATATATATAATGCTTCTTTGACGGTGATACTTAAATAAACGCCGCGTAATAAAAAAGAAGTGTAATATTCTTGACGTGCCCTGTCTCAACGGAGACAAACGCGCTATTCGGCCCGAAGAAATATTGACCCTCCGTGCATACTTTTCATGCGTTCCGGCTGCATCATCCGGTAACTTTGAAAACGTTTCTTTAACGACCAATCCTTTCCTCTTGCCTACAATAATGGACTTTAATGGCACCTCTGGAACGTCTAAACAGTCCTCTCGAGTGTTTGCGCGCGCCTTTCCTTTTCAACTCGGTAATCCGAGGGTCAAATAAAATCGTTTACGAGGACAATGAGGAACGGACCTGTCTCCTTCATTCCGTCACGAAAGTACTCGGCTTAAGTGCTGATTATGATCCGTTTCGAACTATAAAGGTGCTGGATCATTCTACAGCATTGTTCTCCGTTACATGATTGGACATAATCCTGAGTGGCGTGTGATGGAAACGAGTTCAGTTTGATGTGTGTGGCTTTCGGTCTTTTCAAAAAATTTAGAACACGCGAACATGCCAGGACCAATATTCGAATAAGTATCTTGTCATTATCTTCGAGAAAATATTTTCTAAGGGAAAATTCGTTATAAATGAGACTGGGTCTCCACTTGGCGCTACAAAGTTTCAAGGAATGTGTTTCAAGGAATGTGGTTAACCAATTGGAAGAAAGAATTTCACTAATTGATCAATCAAAAAATACTTCGAAGCATTTGTAGCATCGAGTGGATCATAGTTATATCAGCGTTAGAACCTTTCATATATTCGGGGAAAAAATTTCATCCAAATATAGATTTTTTTTTTATATAAGTTACGTTATGTAGAGAAATATTGTATTCTTTTCTACGGAAAAGAATTTCGTAGTCTAGTTTTGACGTACGTGTAGCGGCGAAACGAGATGTACAATGGACGTGCAGACAACCAAGGATTTATTGGACGACTTTACTTTAGTATTTTTATAAACCAAAATCTCGGGAGATTCGTTGGCAAAGGTAAAGAGAGACATCCTAGAACGACAAGAGTTGCATGAACATCCCATATAGGGTCTTCTTCTCGACGATGAACATCTTCTAGCTCTTCCCACTCGAGGGACATCGAGTGGTCCCACGTTAAAACAACGAAGTCACACAAATCAAAACCGTGGATATCCACTTTCGACTATGGCGAACAGGCGCTTGACTGTTGTACCTTTCATCTTTTTTTTCCAAGAAATGTATCTATTTGAATTACCGGGAATTCTTCTCAAGGATACTTCATATTTTTTCATATCTCCGATTTATCTCGTTTCATTCATACAAAGAAGAGTTCACGTGAAAAACTTGCGTAAAACATTTTTAAAAAATCATAGGAGGAATTAGAATATATACTCTCTAAATCCGAATCAGTGGATAGTCACTAATTACTCAGTAGTACTTGACACTGAATAATCAGTGAACTTTAAAAAGAAAGAATGTTTGAACAGTTATGTAACTAAAATATTGATATTTTAATTTCAATCACATTAATTTCAATCTTCTAATACTATATTCATTGGATTTATGCACCAAAACAAGATTAGTTAAATCACATAAAGATTAGCTAGGTTAGGGATCTCTCATTTTATTCACCGATTATCAGTGACTATTCACTGATATAGATTTGGAGAATACATTATAGAAAATTCTATGTATATATATTTTACATTATATATAAATATAATATCATATTTATAATATTAATAGGATCTATAATCTTAAACACAGTATTCCTAAAATATATTATACACGTTATATGTTATTCATTGTATCCATAAACGGTTGGGATATCATCTCGGATGCAGCCAGAATATCTCACGGTCTCTTTAGTCTGGCTGCGATCAGTAAAATCCTCCTTTCGTCAGCATTGTTACGGAAAATCAGCGCGCATTTTTCACAAGTCGTCGGACAATAGGAAGGGAATGCCGGAGCATCCGACGCTGCCTTCCATTGTGATTTTTCCGTTTCTTTCGCGAAACTCCGTCCATTTGTTCGCGGTAGATCGAAGTTTGCGGTTGTTTCGCACGGCTATCCACGCCCGAAATGCTACAGGTATCGTATTCTGATAAATGGAAAGTCGACCGGTCACTACATACAGCGTAATAAATCCAAACGTCGCGTGATAGACGATCCTCGAATAAAGCCCTCTATAATTCCGGGTTATCTTATCTGCGACGTCTGTCGATACAGTGAACGGTGAACATTCAGAAAGATTTCTTATATTTCAGTTTCTCTCAATGAGTAACTGAATTCAGTAAAACAGAAGAATAGAAGCAAATTGAATATCTCATACGAATTTTACACAATTTTTAATCTCCGTTTTATGCAATCAGTTGAATAAAAAAAAAAAGTACATCGTTATATCGTTTTGTACATAAAAAATGACAATATATAATTTTTTTCATTTGTAAAAGTCAAAGCTAGAAGAATTTATTTATTTTATTTTATGAATGGCTAAGTAAAATCGTATAACGCAGTATCTGTAAGGAAAATACAAAATGCACGCTGCTCATGTTTGCGTACAGATTCTGTTGCTTCTGCTCGTCGAGCTAAGGATACGCGAAATCCTAACTAGAATGGATCTGAGTCATCGAAGCGTGCCTTCGAACGCGACACGAGGATCATGGCTGAGATCAATCCGTAAATTCGCTCGCGTCCTCTACCACGTTTTGCTCTTCGCGTAATACGCTATCTTCTCGGATTTACAATTTTCATACCTGGTGGATACTTCAGAATAAAAATGATGTGACAAACATTCACGTGGAATCTTGCAGGCAAATCCATGTAATCTTTGTAAGTTATGATTTTAAATATACGTAAATATACATCTTTAAGAGTGGATCCCAAAATTACCTGTTATAATTGTTGTAATTTTGCATGTAATTTTTTTACAGTTTATATATAATACAATTCTATTGACTAATAATATTCGTTATTAATATTTGTTAATAATAGTACTGCAGTATTGTACTGCACTATTAATGTATAACGAATGAAATTATATGCTATTAATGAATAAAAAAATTACGAAATAAAATTGATATTTTCGGCTGGACTAACAAAGAGTCTATCATTCATCTGGCTCGACAACGAGTCTCCCGTGAGCTAACAGTCTCTCAGGATCCGTAAACAGCGGCGGCATTTTTTCGATGACAAAATCGAGGGGAGATGCACGTCGTTCCTGTATTTTCACGAGCGTGTCCGACTCGCCCACGCTTTACGACCGCACTCAAAAACGAATCTTCTCTCTTTCTCTCCCCAAGACTTTACAGATAATTAACTGACACATTAACGTTCCATTCGTCGGGCGTGGGTTATGTTCGCGGTTAGCTCGTATTTCTCTACGACAGTCGGTGCATACATGTTTTTACGACTGATAAGGATCGCTTTTCCACCGAGACATCCTGCTTCGCGTACCTATCCCAGCCCTGTCCTGGACAACGACTTCGCCGACAGAGCGGATTACTAAATTCATTGGCTTCGTTTTGTACAGAGGACTTCGCCTCCACGTCGTCGACATGGTTTCTCTTTGGCTTCCACGCAATTAGGGTCAACTCGACGATTTGTCGGGAGCGATTTCTTTCAGAGAGCTCGCAACAGGAAAAAGGCAAACTATATCTCGTGAAACTCGTACTTATTAGTTAATAGTAATGCGTTCTAAGTTCTATTACGTGTCATAAAAGATACTTTTTTATGTGTCAATTAAATAACATGTTATTCGATATGCAATAAATTACACCAATCTGAGATACCGTGATATTATTCTTCCATAAAAACATATTTTGCCATAAATTCATAAATAATATTGAATTAATTATAGAATTATAGAAGCTGTCAAACATACGAGAGGCTGTTCGGAGCTGCATATTGGAAATGAAATTAATAACTACTTAGCAATACAGACAACCCTTAGAGACAACCCCGTTACAATGTTTCGCGTTTCTATATCGGCATTAGAAATAAATTAAATGATATTAAGTAACAGAGATTAAATCGAATCGAGACAGGTATACTGTTAAATATCAGAGCAGCAATAGTAATCTAATCTCTTGAATTAGATATCATTCTGTTATTTTTAACTTCCATGTATATCAAAATGTAAAGTAATTTATTTCTGTAATTAGTTTCAAAATAAACATATTAACGTCCATATTAACGTATGCACGTATAGTAATAATAAACTAAATTGGAGTCAAAAATACATTTTATAGTAATAATAAATTAAATTGAGTCAAAAATACATTTTCTTGAGTCAGATTGTTAAACTTCATTGTTTCAATTAACGACGATATTGTGCAGGAGTAATGGCGACCTGGAGCAATGATTAAAAATAACTCGGACGGATCATTGGATGCATAATTTGGCAATTAATAATTTGGAATTTAAGTGTTAACAGAGGCTCGCGAATGGTGGTGAATCGCGTCGTGTGTGGCACGCGTTTGCGCGATTGGAAATCCGTAAGTGCAATGCCGTCAATAAAATATGCATATACACTCGTAGCCTCGTGTAGGTGCATCCCACGCGGCGTACTCTACACGGACGTCTCGCGTGTATTAATCTGCATAAACTCATTCCTATGCAAACGAAGAGATTCGACGTTGAACTAGGATATCGCGCGAAGCCTCCGTGGCTTACGTCGCGGCTTAAACGAGCTCGTATACATGCGCACGCGTGTGCGGACGCATGCCGTCCGCGTGCACGAACCACGGGGTGAGTGCATGAAATATATAGACGTACCCGGGTACGTGTGCGTGCGTATCGTAAACGATACCGATCGTAAACGGAATCTCCTTCGTCGCGTCGACGGCATAATAATTGCGAAATCTCTCGTTTTCCCCGTGGTAGACGGCGCTGGCCGGCCATTCAAAAGGATCACGACGACGAGAAAATGGCACCTGCCTGAAACGATCGCGCGATAATCTGTCCCCTCCGTAGTCCGCGAGATGAAAAGAAAACAATCGATGAATAATTTTGTGGCCGCCAGAGTACTTACCGCGTCCAGGGGAATTGATTTCGACGGAGCGCATCGCGAGCGTTAAGTCCCTCATGAATACAATCAGGAGATAAAGCTTTTATGGCGACTCGATGTATAAACGATACCGTTTTCCGATAATTTCTAATTTAACACTTAGTGCTTAGGGAGATTAAATGTTTATGCGAGAAACGGAGTATTTCGTCATGACGTTTTACTAATCAACGGGTCTTATAGGGTATATCGTTACGCTTAATGTTGCGGCAATAATTATGCTCGTTGAGAAACTCGCTCTATCATTTGCTTAATCCTTCTGCTACTACAGTTTCTTTTGCCAATTACGCTAGAAAAAAAATATATTCTCCCACCGTATTTCACCTCAAATAATCCTCACCGTGTGTATATTAATTTCAGATATAAATTTTCATGAAATAGCGAAGAAAAAAGGATATTTACTTGTAAACTAAAACTATAAAATCGCATAATTTAATTAAAAGATTAATTTCTGTGAAGAAAGAAAAATATTCGACCGTGACTCGTTTACTTCATAAATATTCCATCGCACGGTTGCAGAAAATATAAGCTTGATATAATCATCAATGATACTTGGAGCGTAACGTATCATTGCTATTTTGGAATCGAATAAGACCTACAATGAGTACGACGATCACGCAGCTGTGAAGGACTTTGCGAGCGAATGCTCTTACCGGTTCGTCTTACAACAAGAGAGAGAGAAATGACGACACGACGCGCGCCGTAGGACAGATTTTGCACCGTCTCGCGGTCTATAAGCTGCGATATGTATGTTTAATGTGGAACACGCGAGGCCTACGACCGAGCGACTTCTTACTACCGTTCTCGCACGTTACTTATTCACCGTCGTAATTACCGACGGATACTCCATCAAACTCGAGACACCTTTCTCACAGGTATCGAGAGAGAGAGAGAGAGAGAGAGAGAGAGAGAGAGAGAGAGCTGCAACCAAGTTACACTGGTGCAAGTTACATGTCTGACGTGTATCGGAGATACACATTTGCTTGCGCAAAATGGGAGTAACGCATTATCGGCTGATAGGCTCATAAGCCAATAACGAGCTGTTACCGCGCTACTCTCGAGCGCGTTCCTCGTTGCTTTCCGAGTTCGATCTCTGCTCACGAAATAAACTTGGTTGGATCGCGAATCGATGCGAGTTAAAAATTACTGACTACGATCAAGACATCTTTACGTAAAACTAACGCGTCGCAATTCTCGTGCTGTTCCTTCCTGGAAAATACATGACATGGAAGTCGCAGGAAGTTTAGCTCCGCCCTCAGATCGTACAGGAAGGAAATGATTCCACGTGCAGCGAATAATCGAAAATTGAACAAGGATTACAGACTAGATTTACATGAAGACGTAATGTCATTCGTGTATCATTCTCTGCAGAATTTTTAAGTTAACAAATTATTGAGCTAAATAAACTCGACTGTTACGAAATTCGATATATGATAATATAATATGAGAAACTATTTTATATAACAATTATATAAATAAGATAGTGTACGGTAGAAATCTTAATAGAATAGATGTCTTTACGTAATAGATTTCTTTTAATAAAAATATCTTTCAAATGTATCTCTTTCAAACGTTTCTCTTATTCGCCATAGTTACGATTATCAAATACACGAAATCAGTTTCACATTTCAATGTAGCATTCAAGATGACACTCTCGTGCGATAATTACGCGCGTCGTTACGTTTCTCCACCAAGGTGAACTTGTTCTTCGGGAGCAGTGAACGAAACGACTCGCTTTGTCGATCGTCTATCCATCTCGACTATCAAGTATGACATAATGATTGCGCTCTTTTTTTTTTGTTTCAGGTTGACGAGGCAGAAATGGCACGGCGGGAGTCTCGGTGAGGAAAGGGCGAGGGTAAAGCCCTCGCAGGAAAAGGGAGCTATGGTGAAAAGCTTGGGTTTCCTCGCCAGAAGGGCGCCACCTGCTGTCCACCTTTTCGTCGTTTTGCTCGCGCTCGCCCCCGCTTACCACGGCGTGGACCTCTGTAAGTAGTTTCCTAAGCTCTAATCCGCAGGCCTTATAGTACCCGTCGTCGTGCGTCTCGTCGTGAAACTTCGTTCCGACTATAGTTCCTTGGTTTGGAGTCGCGCGCAGGTTGTTTCGTTTATAAGTTATTAACGACGCGGAGGTAGCGCGACCCCAGAACTTACGCCGCCGCAGTCGACGAACTTTCGATCCAGGATCGGCTTTGACCCTGGTCATTAGATATCTTGTGTACCTATCTCAAGACATTGCGTCTTATCATTTGAGTTGTGTGCGTTTATATTTAGCGATACCTCGGAGGCTTTCGAGTGGGTGAAACCTGAATCTGAACATTATATCGCCGACAAGAAATATATTGTCTATTGATAATGTAAATGAACAACGAACTATCGCAAAGATTTTGAAATATAATAAAAGATTAATATATATATTATTAGAAATATTCTTAAATCTCATTTACTTTTAATGTATACTGTATGTAAATAAAATTGAAATTCTCTAGAACTGAAAAGATTATTTATGTTAATGAGATTTAAGTTTGTAATGACTAAAAAATTAAGTGTATTGAAATTTGATACTTGAATCTTAATTAACCGTAATTGAAATAACCGTAATAATATACACACGATTAAAAATATCATAAAATTTAATGTACACTTTTAAGTTACACAAGTTAAATTTAATTTTATGACATTACATTGAATTCAATGCCCACGTTCATTACATTTAAAAAACCTGTATCTTAGATTTATATCGCTCATTATTTTTCAATTATACGTTTCTTACATTTTATTAACTCGTAAATTAATTTTTATGACATTATATATTCGTTAAATTTAATGCACATTTAATGTTCATTACATTTAAGACTACTGTAACTTAATTTTCAGTTAAATCATACATTTTCCACAAGCTTTCGTTATATATGTTATTTAAAATTAATTTAAAAATTTCTAATAGTGTAGATACCGTTATCTCATTTAAATTTTAACTATATTCATATTTTTTATAAAAAAATCGCAATCAAAAATTGATATTTGTTTAACAACTTCAATCAGCGTTATCAGAATTTTAATTAATAATAAATCTACATAACTAGTTGGAATATATCTGCTTTAATAAAAAAAAAAGAATAGTCTTATTAAAAAATCAATGGGAATCACATAGGAAAATCTCACTTTCAAGATCGTGCGGAGTATTCCATTTTATCGTATTAATAATAAGTAATCGCTCTCTTCCAAAGCTCTGTTCGCGAGAAGCAGCTTAATAGAAATAGATTTCCGGACGTAGGAGAGAAAAATCGCATCGTAGCCGTGATAATGGAAAGCTTAATAATTGCGCCCTCACGAAACCCTTCCAAACTGTATCCTTAGCGATTTCCTTTCTTTCCCCGTAATTTATCTTAGCGCCAATAACCGGAAAATAATCGATGGTGTTTTTCTTGAGTAGAGATCCGTTAAAGATGAACCATCAAAGATGAAATCATGCGAAGCGTCTTGCGCGTCAGACGTCTCGAAGATTAACGGACGGAGATTGGTATCTCGAAAGAGTCACGAGGGTGTCGTGTTTATTCACCCTTATTCACGATCGATTTTCAAGTGTGATATCTCACAGTGATTCGTTAGACCGGACGGGCCGACAAAGGAAACGGATTCTACCAGTCGAATTTTATCGAGGACGGGCAGTCGTGAGAATTCTGGCGAGGGTGCACGCGATATATATCAGCTGGACCTTCATTAATAATAATAGCGATTCGCTCACCATGTTGGCCAGCCAAAAGGATCTCGATCGAGCATTCCCTCCCTTTGTTGGCACGACTTTCCTACCATTGATTCAAATCGCCCTCTCGCACTGCCCCCGCTGAATTCGTAGACATACATTAGCAACCAGAATCGCAATGTATCGGGCTGACCTTCATTAATAATAATACCAAGTTCACCATCGCATTGGTTCGACCCACCGCGACGATCTTCGTGTTCTCGCTTGGACCGCGAGACGCGACTTTTCCACTAACGATGTCGGCGCACTTCGCGGAATCTGAAGACATATATTAGCGATGGACATATCAGAAGAACCTTCATAAATAACAACAACCAGTCCACACGAGTACCCGCGCCGATCGCAGTTTCCTCCCTTTGTCGACTCGACTCTCTTGCCGTTGATTCTAATCGGCCAGTGCAAAGGAAGTTGAACATACATATATTAGAGCACCGGAATCGCGATATGACGAGGAGAGCCCTGTTAGTAATAACGGCGATTAATCCGATCGGCCATTTTGCCGATTCCCAGCGCGACAAGCGTCGCGTTTGTAGGCGTGCAATTTTCCATTTGTCGATTACGATCGAAATCGCGGCGTACATTAGCTACGCGTCGTATCCCGATGAATATTCCTCCAATATCGTTTCCGACCATCTCTCTCCGCGGATTGCAAATAACAGAGCTCGCCCAAGTTATTCTAGTTATAAACTATCTCATAAGAAGACCGATCGATCCGACGTGTACATCATAGAAATGCGTGTCGCACAAATTGCGAGCATTACATTCTTAAATCGCGTCGGCGAATTACAGAGATCACGCTTTGCAGAGATTCCATTTCGGTAATAAAATACGTTGGATTAAAACCTAAGACCAAAATACACATTTCACAACGGCCGACGCCGCGTCGGCCAGGCACAGAATTACGAAGCGGGGTGGTATCGTCGGAAGAACACTGCAAACTTTCACCGGTATTAATGGCCACCTACATGCTCGTTCTGTTCGTTGGCTTAGCGGGGATTCCTTCCGTTACACTCCCCGGTACGAAGCTGCATCCTCCCTCACGCCCCGACCGACGATCCCTTCGAACGCCCAGCTATATTCGCGCTGCCTCTGCACTCGATATCCGGGCATTAGGCATTATCGTTGCCAGCTACCGTGTACTGTTACGTTGTACGACCCCTGCTCGGGCTACTTCAAATTTTAGCAATTTCCGTATCGCGTAATGGGTATCGTTACTTGGACGTGTAAACCGTAATCGATGCTGGGTTGCATCATGCATATACGAGACATGCTCTGCAAGCATAGCGGACGTTCGAGTTGTCGTATCCGGAATAGTTACGCTATACAATATGCGCTCCTTTGTTGAATTACAAGAACCCGGTATATACCGTATACACGTGTCTGAATTTACCTAGCTTTGACTTTGTACACGCGACGAAGCATCCGGTCTGCGTCGAAGTGAACGACCGATACGCTCGTGGCCGGATAATCGTGGCTCTGTCTCGCGTTCTCGAGATAAATGGCCGATAAGGCGTGGGCGGTTAATGGTGCCTTAAAAACAAGAAATGCGAAATGTCGCGAGTCCTTACTGTCGTCCCTAATGATACCGCCCTGATGCGGACGGCACGAATACGTACATGCGTCATACTTTGTATAAACTTTACTGCACAACCGGATGACCGCCGTAACGCCTCTTGAAAATGCGTGCGCCGGAGAGGTCGAAGTAATGTATGCAAAGTAGACGGTATCGTTTGTTCGATGGCCCTTAACCCTGTCATTGGTGCTCGTGGGGACGAAGAGGCTAGCCGATCTGAGAGCACGGGAGAGGATTCCTTTCAGATATTAAATCTCCGGAAGATAAAGCATTTTATGATCCTCATTAGCGTGCAGTCACGACGATGAGACAGAGCCTGTAAAGTCGAATGACGACCACGCCTAAAAACGTTACAAATTTATAATCACCTCGAATATACATGGCAAGTACGGTTTTGCTAAAGTATCTAAAAATTTAGCTAGATACAGATCTGAAAATAATTTTGTTTGAACCATAAAAATGACTCTATGTAGGACGGTAGGTTTAAATTAGTTGCTAGACTATTAAAACTTTTTACAGCCTTATCATCGATATTTAAGCGTTCTGTAGAACTATTTTCATAGTTAGACTAGTATTTTCAGATCTAGCTAAATTATTTTATTTATCACCCATCTTCTTGAAATACGTTTGCGTACTAACTATTGATTGTTGCGACAAATATTATCGCAACCTCGGTAGAGACATTTTTTGCAATAAAATTATTCGGATTTAAGATTTTCATTAACATCTGATTATTAATATTCTTATAAAGATGTTTCTTAGCATCGAAAATTATTAAATTGCTTGTCATTTAAATAGAATAAAACGAGATAATTAGAATAGTTTGATAGAAATTTTGAATTGTATAAAAGCGATCGCATAGTGTATTTAATTAAACATACAAAACGTACACTATGGATGGAATAGTCTATGTTTTGTATGTTTGGTTCAAATTACTCCGCTTTACGCTAAGTAGTACTACTTCGGTTCTGCTCATGATTTTGTTTCATAACTTCGGCGCGCAGTTTACAGAATCAGATATGTAAATGTATATAAATTCATAGAGCATTAAAGGATTCGCTTTAACTGAATATAGGAATTCTCTTATTTAAATAGGTTTATTCTCATCGGCCCAAATTCGTATCATATTATCAATTATTTTAGATATTTCATCAAAACTATTCTTTCCATGCAAAAATTGTAACATTGTCGCAATTCACGCTGTTTCTCAGCTTTGCACTGTCGACGTCATTTTTCGTCGCTGTCCCCGAGGATGCAATACGCGATCGACGTTATACACAGCGGTACAATAAATATATTCCGCTCGAGCTATCTCGCGTACGCGAAAGATATCCCGTTCCCAGCGCCGACGATGCAGACGGCAGCAGTACTCGCAAGGCAGCTGTGTTCATCTATGAAACAATTAGATCGGACCAGGAGATACGAGAACGTTGAGACGGCCCTCCTTTCTACCTCCCCCGTTCGCAGGTACTCGCCCTCGAACCGTAACTCCACCCGCACGACAGGCAGCCGTACACCGAGATACATAAACCGGCTATCGTATGGATCCATCTCGGTTAGCTGGTTATTTAGCCGTTTATGATCCGGCCGTGATGCACGCCGACGTGGCTGTAGGATAGGCTGTAGCATATAAATTCAAAGCTCGCTTTAACCTCGGCGACGCCACGTTCGTTTGTTGCAGCCCAATGCATCGCACCGCTCGGCATGGAGTCCGGGACGATCCCGGACACGGATATCAACGCCAGTTCCAGCTTCGACACCGGAAACGTCGGACCCCACCTGGCACGGTAAGCGACAGTTTTTCATTCGGATAGTCTGCCGAACCGCCATCGATCACTCGTATCTACCGGCGCCTTCTGTTACGCTCGATCCACCCGCGACTGGCATAACGCCGCCGATATCGCAGGACACTCGCAAAAATTGATCCCAACCGCATCTTTCGCCAACAGTCTTCCCCTACGTAAACTAGGCTTCAATCGGAATATTCGTAAAGACGATAGAAAATCGGTTTTATTCATAACGTAAAGATATATAAATTTTTTATTCCTATTTTTTATTCCTGCATTAGACTGTATTAGAACTCTCTTTCCTCGCTTTCGCCAAATACCAAAAATATATCTATAATATCTATATATTTATTTCATTTTAAATTCCAAAAGTGTATACTACATGGAGAGAATTTTTTCTTAGAGTTTACCCTGAAAATATGATAGTCGTGGGACAACGTTGTATTTCGAAGCAATTTAATGTAAATCTCTCTCATTTTATTATTAATAAAACTGCAATAAAGTATAAAATAAGTTTGATTAATTTTACTGAAGTGCATGGTAAAAATCTTTAAAATATTGAATTGTACACAACTACTATATTTTCAGGATAAATTTTAAAAGAAAATTCTTTCCGTGTAATTTAATCATAGAAAACAGACCTATTGTATTTCATTATATAATTCATTATATAATGGCATTGAATATAATTTTAGGGTGAATTTCTTATTGGTGGTAAATTTTTAATAGCGGCTGTAAAAGGTAAATGTTCCAGTTAATGGACAGTTAACGACCCAATTATTGGACGAAATTATAAAAATTTTTTTAATTAAGCTTTTAATGATATGTACAACGCGAAATAAATTCGTTATTTTATAAATTTAATAAGAATTTATTTAGATTCGTATCATTAAAAGCTTAAGATTTTATCATTTTGTCCATAATAATTGAATCATTCACTAACAGTTACCTAACATTTACCTTATATTGGCTTATTTATATTTTGAGCTAATTTCCGATTGATCATCGCCTAAGCCTTCACGGGAATGAAAGACGTGGTATTCTTACATCATGGTTTTTATTATCAAGATGTCCGGGCGCCACGTTATATTTTTAGAGAGTTTTTAAAAAGAAAAATAGAGACTCTGTGTCTAGACGAAGCAAATATATCACCTTTTGTGTTAATTGTGACGCCATCGCGCACACGTGATTAGTAAAGGGAACGCCTGGCTGTTCGTTAATACGTAAAATCCGGAATATCAGGTTTGTAAGTCTATGGCGAAAGACGTTATTACGCGCAAACAAAGAGAACAACGCGGTTGCGAACGTAATTATTTCTAATCTAACAGGCATAGCTTTAACCCCATTTATGCGCGCAGGCCAGGTAACAGAGATTAGTCGACATCTCTTATCGTCAAGCCACGTAAAAAGAAAAAAATTTAGCACTGGCAACGGGTGGGCGTACGAGAAAGCTTATGAAGTCTAATTATAAATTAACGCCTATCCTCCGCGAGAATAAATTCACGGTGCAACAACGTATAATTAAGTAATCCACGTATCTTTCCGATAGCTATCGTTTCTCGTTTGGCACTTGCTCTCGTGCGGAATGAATATTTATAGAGCTATTAAATTGATCGTTCTCCCTGAGCGCCAGTTTATTCCTCGGTTTAAAAACGAATTTATTTTTAATTGCGGCTGACGAAAATTATTCAACATGAATTTACGGCCGATCGGGGATTTACATACTGCCGTGCGTTCTGTTCTGCGTTAATAATTTCTACATCATTATTCGATGCGTCCCTTGACCGTGCTGTTTGCGCTTGTAATTATTTACGACAACGACAACGTTACCAGCCGCCGAAAACTTAAAAACTTCCGTTAAATATCCCAACAAGTTAATGTTCCAGTATGAGTTTAATTACGAGTACACGTTTAACGTAATTTTTTGCTTATAGTTAATAAACGATGAAGCGCGACGGTAGAATTAATTTCATTCTCCAAATTAATTTCCACCTGCATTGCCCTCTACATTTTGCCTACTGTTTCACCACATTCATACCCCTCCTCCTACCTCACAAACATTTGCAAAATGACTATGGCGCAAAACAGAGAGCCTTCAGCGGACATGCCTCGCAGGAGCCTCCCGTTCTCTAATGCAATTATCACAAAAGGACCTTTGACGTATCATACTTGAAGTAAAAAGAATATTACACCTGACCAGTGGTAAAAGGGTTGGTCGTATAACGCCTCTGGTAGCCGCTGGTGCAACGCATGAATACGAGATGCAACTGGCAGAGTACGTGCGCCAACTACCTCCTCACCCTCTCGACCTCGCTCTCTCTCTCTCTCTCTCTCTCTCTCTCTCTCTTTGCTTCTCACTCTCGCGCTCTCGCGTTTAGATATTAATGCGTGGGGCCCGGTATTCGCTAGCGGTTTGCAGTGCAGCGGCGGTTTATACGAATATTCCATCCCACGGGACGTATCCCAGCCCAGCAGACCGCGGTTGTAGAACCGAACGGGTGCGCGCGGCACCAAGCCGGGGTATATACACGGAGCGTTGGTCGACGGCCCCGCGGGCTCTCCGATATTAATACATTCCATTACCGCAGACAATGACCGGCTGAATGGGCCTCCGAGTCTTGATGAGCTCCGCTGTGCCCCCGCAGCATCGCGCGCGCCGCAGCATCCTCCGGGCCGCGCACGTCACCATCTAATTTAATACAGGCCGGCCTCGGGCGCGCGAGGTGCTGCGAATGCTTACAACAGTGGTGAGCGCTCCTTTGTGCTGCTTGAGAAAAAAAAAGAGAGAGAGAGAGAGAACTGCCCCGCCATTTTCTTCGAAATTTCACGAGATAATAGGCCGACGAACGTTTCGCTCCGATACGAATTACCACCGTATACGGCGTATTTTTCTTTCTCGCTCACTGCGGACGTCGAGGGTGTACGTTTAAAAAAAAAAAGAAGAAAAGGAGAAAGAGAAAAAATAACGTGAAGCTAGGTTCCGCGCGCGTTTCCCAGATTCTCGTTATACTGAAAACGTCGCGAATTAAAACAACGCGCCTGGGGATGCGTCGGTTACATGAGAAAAATCATCCGGAATGAAAACAGCGGAAATATAAAATAGTATATAAATGGCTCATAGCAAACATTGCGTAAAGATTGACGTTGATGTCTGGTATGGAAATGTATTACAGGATAAGATTCACTACAAGATGTGCTCTGATGATCATTTCGACGCAGCTAGAAAATTTTTTTGCAAGTTATCGAACGAATATTTCTGACAAATAGGAAAGTTGTAGCATATAGGTACATATACACATAAAATATACGAGAAAAATGATTCGTTTTCCTATAACAAAAGTGATTTCAATTAGGAACGAAAATTCCCGAGTTACTACAACAGCCGTGAGCCATGATAAATCATCTGTGAATAGAAGAATAAACAGTTCTCGCCGATGCGATGTATCGTGAAAGCTAATGGAGCGCGTTTTTTCCAATTATCGAGTGAAAAATTTTTGACGTACAATCGGCGCGAAAAAGCCGGCGCTGTATTTCGTACCGCATACTCCTTTTAGGAATCGTGCAGCTGCAAGTTCTTTCGCACGTTTCTGCCGTTCCTTTTCTTCGTGTTTCCGTTCAATGGCATTTCTAGAATGGGTGCAATTAAGACGCCAGTAGGAACATAGAACGGGCGAGATATCGCTCGAAGAAATTGAACGGGGTTGAGAAATCACGAGACGATTTTCGCCGCGTAATTTCGTTCGAAACGAAAATAGCACGCGTTTCAATTTATCTGCCGAGTGAACTGTGATTATGTGCTAATTACGTCGATGCATACTATTAAGCTCGCGAGTTTATTTTCAACGCAAAAGCGAAATATTTAGTTATTATTGTTTACGTGACGTTGTAAATGTACATCGTTAATGTTACCATAGCTTTGAAACGATAAGCAATGATTATTTCCGCACACGAACTTCCACGCACACGTTCGAATTGTTGTTCGAACAACTGGAAATATGATACGAACCATTTTCCTAAATAGAGGAACCGGAGGAAACTGCATGATACAAGATATTTACTTCGGAAATAACATGCTAGCGTTGAGTTAGCGAATTTTTACAGGCTCGTAATAGCTCTTACTTAGAGCCATTACTTGATACACTATAATTTAGAAAAGCACAGACAAGACGGCGGTTAAAAGAGACAGCCGGTTGTAGTCGCGGCCGATTACGCTTACGCGTCAAACGACGCCAAAGTGGACCTCATTCGATTTTACTTCATCTGAACATCGAGTTATAGAATGATTGGAACAGAGACGCCTCGAGCATCACAGGCGAAGAGCTCTCTCAAAATAGCCCTTTGATCCGTTTGATGTTTCAAACGACGAATCAGTAAAATAATTTCTGATTCATTTTCCCTTCGAGAAAACAATGCGCGCGAAAAAAATTTTTATTGTAAAAAAATGCTCATAATATTATGACAGAAATATAGAGAAATTACAAATCTTAACATCTATTATATATACACTGTTGGATATCAAAGGAGCAAAGATAATTTAATTCTTTGAATTATAAATAATATTTTGTCATTTTTAACTTTCATCTCTGTCAAAATGTAAATCACTCCATTTCTGTGATTAATTTTAAAATAAACATCCATATTAACGTATATACAACTTAAATAATAAACTAAATTTAAATCAAATTTAATATGTAAATTTTCTTGAAATAAATTATTTAACTCCATTGTTTTAGTAAAATTAACGACATATTAAGTATAAAGAGTAATGGTAAATTTTATAGATATGATTAAAAATAACTCAAATTGGGGATAATCTGATACATCCAGAGAAAGCTTTCTTTGAGAGCATTTCTTAAAGAAATGTTTCTTTGCCATACGGTTAAAGAAAAAATTTCTTTGATTTGAACATCATTTCTTTGATTTAAACATAATTTTTCAAAATCAAATAAAAAAATTTATTTCATTTAAAGAAATTATGTTCAAATCAAAGAAATGACATTTAAATCAATGAAATTTTTTCTTTAATCGTACAGGAAAGAAACATTTCTCTAAATTAAATGAAAAAACCTTTCTCTGGATGTACTATGAATCTAACATTGTAAAAATATCGAAATATTTTTTTTTAATTCTATTTAAATTATCATTTTAAAAACGTTTAATATCCATAATTTGATACAAAATTAATCAGAATATTTTTCTTTCCTCGAAAAGAAAATTATGATCAGACAGATTTAAAATCGCGGTCTTAGAGCTCGATTTAGTTCTGTGATATTCGCACTCTATGGATGTATCTTCGTAGAAATAACAATGACAGCCAGTAAAGATTCGATTGGTAAGTGGTCGGTACCGTCTTTTTCCAATTTCGCGACGGAGAAATACAACGATTCTTTAAAGAGATACTTTCTCTCGACTGCGGTCTACCGCAATAACATTTATTGAGAGACAGGGCTCATCTTACACCTGCAAAGATATTGCAATCATTCTGCAGGTTCATTGCCGCGTGTTTGGCACGAAGATGATGTAAATATATAATATATTTTACATTAACAAAAGAGGCTAATCGTACTACGGCGCTTCACTATTTACTCGTTCATAGAGTATTATATAATTCAAAAATGTCATCACTATACTTATTTAAATTGCGAAATCGGAATTCGTCCAATAAAAGCAAAATTTTTTTAGGTCAACTTAACGAGCAGAAATCAAGAAGATGTGATTAAGAGATAAATGTAAAACAGTATACGTCTGAAGAATAATTTCGTTCAATGAATTCGTCCAATCATCACGAACTGATATTCTTCTCTAATCTAAATATCTAATTGCGGATAAGATCGTCCAATACAACGCGTGCTATGTAATTAAAGATATTTTAATTTAATTAACTAGTGCATAACATGGACGGATTCTTTAATACTAGGAGCGCTGATCCGAGATCGTTGAATTAGATTAGAAAAATAACTTCTCTTCTCCGCAAGAACCATTCAATTCGTAACGATAACGCACGATAAAAATTCTACCGCGTGACAGATTCAATTTTCCCGTGACCGACAACGTCATCGTCGAAACGCTAATAACGACGACTTTTTTTCTCGCTCTGAAATTAAATTCTGACCGCGGCTGACGGGACGGTGCTTTTGTCATACGAAATCGCGCGCGAATCTTTTTCCATCGATCGCCATGCTCCGCCATTCGCCGGCGGCGTGACGGTGAGATGTCCGTCAATCTTCCCGATCGATGGTTTGCATAATGCGAGCGCGTTAACGCGCGCAGATAGCGAGCAATCCTGCTGTCACGTGCCCGTTAATACCGGCGAATGCAGAATCGGCGGGGCGGTTGACGCGATGGAAAATTTAAGTTCGCCACGCCATCCTCCTCTCGCCTCGCTCGATTTAATGCCATCCGTCCGTGCCAGTCGTGCGAAGCGGACGACATGAAGTTTTCGGTGGTTCTGCGTCGTGTTTCACCGCCAAGAAAACGATTATACCGGATCGTCTTTTTGGTACATGTCGAGACCACACACTTCGATCCCTTCCTTCCCCTTGCGACACTCATGGAAAGTCATTATAAATAGAACCCGCGAGCCGGTTTTGAACACCATCGCGAATTTTTGACGATATAAAAGAGACGCGTAAAGCGAGATATTGTCTTCGCAGAAATAAACCCGCGTTTGCATGCATTTACATTCAATTTAGGTAGGTAAAATTTTGTAATTTAGATGGGATTTCTATTAAAAAATAATATCCTAAGAGAGAGAAAGAGAGAGAAAGAGGTTAAATATTTTTACATATTTTAGATTAAATTTTCGAAATTTATTTTTTCATTTTATTTATTTGATGCCCGAGATTATATATAAAATAGCAGTTTGTAACTATTTGTAATTTAAATACATTTATAAACTTATTGTTTATTCTAATAACACGACGCAATGTTTTTATCGAGTAAAAAACCTACATTACGATACAACATTTAACATGATTGAATATATTTCTTTTAATTCATTGTTCATTTCTATCGAATTTATATTATTCATTTCACTCCGATTGAATCCTTATCATTAACATGCTGCAAGTACGGAAATTAAAACTCAGCATCAACGTTTTAAATAAATAGCATCGATCGGTATTTGTTGCAAATTCGCAAACAATTTTCCGGTTAATGAAAAAATTCTTTATTCATTAACATCTATTCGACCATCTATACTATAAACAATATCTCACAATATATAAGGAGAAGTAATATCTTCTTATGTGATCGATATTCATGATTATTAAACCACTCAGTTCTTTCTTAAAATTTTTTATGAAATTTCATGATTTATTCGCCAACGGGGAATTATTTACTTAAAATAAGCGTTTCTCGTAACGATGTAAAATTACGCTGCAGGATCATAGAACTCACGCCTTGTCATTGCTACTCCACCTTCAGCTAATCATCCCGAACAAGCCGGTTGTTAACGATAAAGAGGCACCTCCACCACACAGGTTGTAAATCTCGCGAAAGCAGCCATTATAACGATGATCAGCCGTACTGCCGCGCCGTTGAGAACGCAGCCGTGTTATCGTACTCGATTAATGATGAACGTGAGGCATGATTATTAGCACCTCGTGGATCAGTCGCGACGCAATTCCTCGATAACTCATCGTACATAGCTCTATTTTATATTTCTCATTATCGAGAAAGATTATTATAATCCTCATCTCGCGCCGTAATAATGCAGTTTATTGTGTCATTTCGTTGTAAGTGGTATCTTACTTTATCGCAGTAAACGTCTCGCATAACCAACAAGCATCCCTTCGTTGGCGCAATTGTCGAGAAATATCATCCCTCTGAGACTCTTTTTCGCACGCTGAGATATTGGTATGCCGAGAGCGCTACTCGCGCCCGAAACTGCGAGAACGTTTCACGCGGCGATTCCTAATCTGCAATTTGAGAAGAATACACCCGCCCGTATATATAACTATACGTATCCTCGGCGTAACGCCGAAAAGGAGCAGCACTCTTACTCGAGCATTTAAACGGTCCACGCAATTAGAGAAGGCGCTTCGCGCTTCATGTTTTATTCATGCCGGCCTCGGCGCAGAACTCTCTCCTTGCTTTGCTTTCGACCCCTCGAAGATTAAAACCGAAGCACGAGGCGGGCACAGCTTGAACGCGTATTCTAAATGGCTGCGTATTCCTATCCTACCCATATCACCTGCGCGAGATGATACGTGGTCACTCCGAATATCAGCGATTTCCCGCCTATGTAAATTCGTCGGTAAAATCGAACCGGACTTTGGGAATCTCGATAAGCTTCCGGATTTTCGATGATCTGAGTGAGTCGGAAAGCCCATTTCTGCGTTTACATCTACGATTATTCATCATTTCTCTCGTATTCTCTTACCCCATTGACAAATAATCTATTTTAACTCACGCCACATAATGACATGATATAATACGGTAATTTTATAATGATTTTATAGTAATTTTACACTATTTTCGTCATATTTGTATAAGTAGTATTCTACAAACACCTTGAATTATTACGAATGTGCGTTTTCTTTCAAAACAAGGAAGTTTGAGGCACTATTTTTTATACTAATTTCTAGATCTTCCCAGCTTCATTAAAATGCAATTCAGATTCACATTGCGCGCGCAGCTCACATGGCGTCAACGAAATAACATTCGAGAAAGAGCACGAAATCCTCGAGTTCTTGCGCACGTAAACGCGATAATATCGGAATTTGGAGAGAGGACTTCGATGGTCGACCGCGCATCGGTTGATCTTCTGATAGCGTGAGATGAACAGTACTGGCGAGGAACTAACTCGATACTTTCACATCTAATTAGATCGTTACTTTTATGAGCGGACGAGATCGAACCGCAACGTATATACGCGACTACTCGAAATTCGATTTCTGAGAAAAGAATTCTTCGATAGTTTTATGTGTTTTCAAGTAATTTAATAGTTATTTAATAATTTTATCAAATTCTTCGTGACCTTTTACACTTTTGAATAACGATTCATAATTTTCAATTTTTTTTTTTAATGAAGATATAATAATAGATAAAATAACAGAAAATATTTTTCTGCTATTTTATATTTTTATTTAAAAAATTGAAAATCACAAATCATTATTAAAAAATCGGAAAAATTGGTTCTCCATATATATGAAAACGAAATGAAAATTTATGTATATTTAAATATATTAATGTTTCTTTTAAAGGTATACCACAAAATAACCAGCGCGAAAGTTAATTTGATACTCGACTGTCGATGGTTATAGATTGAAATCGGAGAACCTCGGTGGTGCCTGGTGTCCTAAGAACCAAATCACCCAGGAAGCTCGAGAATGGCTGGAGATCGACCTTCATACTATCCACTTGATCACGGCCACCGCTACCCAGGGCCGTTTCGGAAACGGCGTGGGTGTTGAATTCGCAGAGGCGTATCTGTTGGAGTACTGGAGGCCGCGACTGGGCAAATGGGTTCGGTATAGAGACATCAAAGGAAAGGAGGTGAGCGCCTTAACTTAATTAAAGATTCTCTATCGTGGCGCTAGATTACGAACACTGGTATAGAACGCTGCCACGAAGTTGTTCGACGTTTTCCAACCAAGTTCCTAAATCGGACTGATTGGATTCTCCATTACTTACCTATTACTCTAATGGTCCAATCTGTATCCTAAACTATTCCAACTATCGTAAACGTTAAATGGTAAGATGCAAAAAATGAAAAAATTATACTAAGTTCTCTTACAACCCGTCTCTCTTATAATGCGTGCAAATTTTGTAGTTTTTCGATTTTAATTCTTAAAATAATCAAATCAAAGTAAAATAACGAATTATATATATCTTTTGAATATAATTTGTAAATATTTTGCAATATATAGAGGAAATAATGATGAAAAAAATGGAGACTCCATTCAATTCGAAGACTTTTTCAATTTCTCGCGTATTCTTATATCGAATCTCAAGGTAGCATAACACGAGTACGAAAAACTGTGCGGTTTTTTTAATAACTGACAGACCATCGGATCGATGCACGCAAAGACCATTTTGGCAAAAACATTCGCCGCTATCGTGATTTATGACGTGATGCCGACGTCGATTCGCACATTTACCGACGCCAGTTGATGCTGCAGCTGCGATAGCCAGCCGCGGTTACAGCGGAACGATCGAAATAGGCCCGATCTCATTGACCCAAAATAATCGCGCCATCGTTCCTTCGGCTAAGCTGTTGAGATCGTTATTCCGGAGCTAGATAGAATGCAGTCCATTCTATTTGAGTGCAGTTAAAGCAACGCGTATACGTCTGAGCGAGATTCGACGAGCGCGAGTTCAAAGTGTTCGACGATCAAGAATCGATTGCGAAGCGCGGGATTATCCTTGCTTGAAACGTAAGCCGCTTATCGCGAATCCGTAAGCTAATTTCGTACCGTCGGTGCGCCACTTTGTCGGGCCCGTCCTACGGCATGCCTCGAGCCTTCCGCTCGTCTGCTCGCGAGAGAATCTGCTACGAGTCTCTCGACTAACGGCGAAGCCCACGTTGAAGTATTAGCGGGAGCAGCTGCGGTAAGCGGAACGAGTTCGTGATGGACGCCGTAAAGTTAGGATACCGGCATTACCGTGTACTATGCATTAGCAGCAGTATATTTCGTTCATATCCGTAGCGATACGAACCGCGATCGATGCGTCACTACCACGTTTAGGGTATTTTCCAGATTGAACCTCTCATAAACGTAAGGACTTCCAAAGTTTAACTACTATTCCGCGATTTACAATCATTTTGATAAAACAAATATAGATATGTCTTTACAAAGACGATTCTTTCTAGGTTTGAATCCCGCTGAAGAAGTATTTTTTGCAATAGACTATTCGCAGATTTAAAAGATTCTCATTAACATCAGATTATTTTTGTAAAATGCTTACTACTTTGACTAACGTCAAAGATTATAAAATTGCTTATCAATTTAATAATTACTTTGATTCTATTCATGAGTGTGTTTCAAGACCGAAAAAGATTTTGGTTTGCAGAAGAGATACGTATATAAATTCACACCGAAATGTTTAAGTCCGCTAAAGATCCGCTCTGATCAAACATAGAATTTCTCTTATTTAATTAGGAAATTTTTTCCTCTTCTCAGTTCCTCATTGAATAAATAACCGAAAAAATCCAAAATACAGATAGAAGTTTGAATAGGAAGACACCCTATATATTCGTTCGCAAACGATCAGCCAAGATCACTCGGAGTAGATTCTGTCCACATGATGACGACTGCAAACATCAAATGTGCCCGATACCGTTTACCTTTGAGGGAGCCGCACACGAGTATCGCCGACGGCGACGGAACACGTTCCCAGTGAACTCAATGTCGTCTACCGTCGGGCAATGTTTATGGACCACGTCGCCGTCGCTATTACGACACTTTAAGCCTCATTCGCCGGCATGTCCCCTCGGGGGATGATTCCGTAGCGATGCGACGCGTACCCGTTCATTAATGCGACGACGATCCCCGTCTCGCTTTACGACGTTAAGAAGAGGCGATACACGTCCTGAAAGGCGAGACGAAAAAGCTCGCCTAACCGCTAGGCAAATTGGCCATTCGATCGGCCGTCTCTATACATCCACGTTCGTCCGGTTACGATCTTATTAATATTGATGGACCACTCGCGCCGGCGCTAATGCGTCGAGGGACTGCGTGACTTTGCCATTCCCCTTCGCCAGCAAGAAGACACCTCGCGCGTCACACGATTAACTTCATGATTATTCAATACTTAATGATTAATCCACTCGATTTTCTGCTTCGGAGGCGACCCTCTTGAAAATACGTTCGGTCAACAATCAAAATTTTATGATTATTCAATTTGGCAACGAATCTGAAATGTAGCAATTTGCATAACGTGTGAAACGTCACGATCAAACAGCTGAAGCTTATATATCTGAATATCTGATTTGGAACTTAAATAGATATTTAATCTATTTAATTATAGTGTATTTTCTAAATTCCTCCTAAATAAACCTAAGTTAGTTCTCGATATACGTGTGATGTTAAAAGAGATTAATACATTTTTTCGTCCTATTTTATATTTTTACTCCAATTAACTAAGTGCCTTTGATATATGTATATCTTTCAGTAATCTTTCTGCCGAATAATTTAATATGCTGCACTTCATCTTAATTCGATTACATCGAAAATATGTCAAGGAGAGAAAAACGATCGAAAAACATTATTAACTTAAACGTAAGATTAATGGCGGTGTAATTGGACAGGTGCTAACGTGACGTGAATCTAAAATTCCATGCCGAGACATAGTTTCTCGAGTATGTGACATATTCCGACTCATCACTATTCATGGCCTTATTATCAACTCGGCGTACTTAGTCCTTTTGCAAAGCGCGCGTAAAATTTTGCGGTGCAATTACCAGTCAGCGGAAAAACGACAATGATGCTGATAGGACGCATTTCAGTATTCTATCAATTTGTCTCTCAAGAGAGCAGTTATCCGTTATAATCGATCGAACGTGTCTCTACATCTGGCATCCGATTACTATCTTGTTAATATTGATAGCCAGCTTGCATCGGTGCTAATGCGCCAGAGGATTGCATCTTCGTCCTACATGCCGAAGACGCTGTCTACCGTCATCGGCGCTCAACCACGTAATTTCATGCAAACACTGTATAGCCCCTTCGATCCTATTATGAATCCTATGATTATTCACCGCTTTATCATTAAACGTAATCTAGTTACTAACCTTGATTCATTTTTCCCAATTATGGACGAAATCCATTAACAGTTAAGATTTAATTTCCAACTTACCGCATCTGAAAAAAAAAAAACAAGAGAATTAATCGTTAAAATGGCTACTCTCTCCCCCCCCCCTCTCTCTCTCTCAAGCTTTAAATAGCTTTATATTGATGGAATAGCTTTATATACGCGTTGACAAAGAGCCCCGCCACAAATAAAACCGCGAGTTTTTGGCTCTCGGTAAAATTAACTTAAATTGTAATATGTTATAGTTTTTAATTCACTGATCAAAAGTCTCCTGGGGCAAAGTATAAAAAAATGAATAAATTTTGTCATTTGAAAGTTACTATTTTCCGCTCTAATCGAACGAAGAAATATCTTTATCTATTAAATTAATTTTTATACTATTTTAATTTTTACTTCTATGCAGTAATAATTTAATACTTCTATGCAGAATAATTACATAAACTAATTGATGTAATGAAATAATTGCTTTTAAAAAAAATTATGCAATTTGCATACAATATATAAATTTGCAAACATTTTTTTTAACAACTTCTTTACATCAGATTCATCTCATTACTTTGTGCAAGTATTAAAGTATTAAAGTACAGTCATCAAAAAATGAATAATTTAGTAGATAAAGATATTATTCAGTATAATTAACGATTAGACCAGAAAATAGCCATTTTCAAATGATGCTACAACAAATCCATTTTTTATGGCTTTGTTTGAACAATCTTTTAATCAACGAGTCAAAAACTATAACACAATATTACAATTTAGAAAATTTTACCGAGGGCCAAAAACCCATGATTTTATGCAGAGTCCTTTTTTGTAGAAGTTATTTATCATTACAATATGTAAATAATTAATCACACATTGATGTCACTTTGAAAGATAAAGATACTTAATATTGTTATTTCCTTAAATTGTTGCGCATACAAAAACAAACGAATACTTAATATAAATTTTTCTAAATCAAGGAAATATCTTTTCTCTAAGGATAAACGCGCAGTAGTTGTATTGAGAAATCCGATTAATTATTGTAGAAGGAAATGAGATTAACTCGGTAGACGCTCGTAGAAGGAAGCGAAATTTTTGCTTCCGCAGCAAATATACCCGAGACAGCAAATATTCCCTTTCCCGCGTCACGCGCTGTGGGAAGTTTTTCCAGGGTTTTGCAGAGATATCCGAACGAAAGGGAGAGAAAGACAGAGAAAAAACATTCTACGAGACTCGTGCAGAGGCAGACTGCGCCGAGGCGATAAGAAACCACGAGGTCTTTAACAATTTCGAGGACAAGAGGGAAGCGCTAACGTATTCTGACGTGTGCATTTGTGCGTGTGCAAGGTGCATATGCCGTCGCATAATACGTACACGCGCCAGCGGAAAATGAACGCGAATAGTACCACGTAATGCTAATAATAATTGTCACGCAGAGGGAATGGGAGGGGAAGACGAAAGACGAAGGCAGCACTCCAGCTTCAAAAGGCCGCCAGAGGTAATTAAAGCTCGAGGCGCAACCTTTCTCTCGCTCTTTCTCTCTATCTTTCTCTCGCCTGCATATTTCACCCTCACTCGCACCCGCGAAGAAAGAGAAAACACCTTCCACAACTCCTTCCACCGGCTTCAACGCTCGTCTCAATAATAAATACCCCACGTCAAAAACCGACCCCACTTCTCATTAGTCTCTACGCGCCATAGCGTGCTTCCATCGTCCCGTGCTCCATCGACGGACGGGAGATTAAATAGATTTTCTTGGAATCTCTGACGCAGTTAAATTCGCCCGAGCGCAGCTTGTGCAATCTGCAGCCTGCAGGAAATGGTACGTCCTGCGTAAAGAAGTTTTCTCGAAACGATGATATTTTTTCTCGCTGTAGTTTTGAGAACAGCATTCCGTCATTAGAATATCGCAATTGTATTTCGATATTAATCCGCGGGGAAGTTCGAAAGAAAATAATTAGAAACAAATGCGCGATAAAACTATAGCACAATGAGATAAGATATACAATAAAATATACCTAAAAATAATGTTTATCGAAAATACACAGTTTTTTAATGAAATAATTATTTTTTCTTTATCTTATACGAAAATTTTTTTCGCGTCTTCCGGATAACGCCTTATCTTAATTTCCCGACAACATCCGTAATTAATTTTCCAAACTTACATTATCCCGGGTATACTGCTCCCCTAAACTTTTTCTTGAAAGCATTAATTACTCTTTTAATGCGAGCTTTTCATGTTTAGCACATATTTTCATGTTCCATGTGCGACGTCAGCGAATTTATAATCATCAACGTATCAAAAACCATTCATTAAATTATAAACATCATTAGCAAATATTATTAAAATGTTTGTAGATTTTAATTACAAATGAAATGCCTTCTAAATATATGTAGTATATTTCTCATGGTTATATTTTTTTAACTATAGTCAAAGATATAACTGTAATTTGTGTATTATTTATGGTATTTTTTTTGCTAAGAAAATATGAATGTAGAAAATTATTCTGATAGCAATAAAATACAAAAATAATCTTCTAAAACAACACCGGAGAAAGAATAAAAGCGGAAGATCCTGTCCATTGCACAAAGAAGACAACATATGGATATCTTTTACTCCCTGCAGACCACACGTTGAATATACGCCGGAAGAACATCCACAAATTGAGCTTATATTGTTAAAAATGTTCACGTTCGCAACTATTGTATCTTGTTTTCTGTCCCCCCTCCTGTGATATGAAAAATAAAAAACATGACCACTTGTCAATTTTATTGGACGCACGATTTGTGAACTGTTGGAAAACTACTTGAAAATAATCGACAAACAGCTCATTCACGTCGGTAAACATTTTAATAACGTATTTACCAGTGATTTTCGCCAATGATGTTTGCAGGTGTGTGCGCTCCATTCTTAAAATATAAATTACTTGCTCGCAAAAAGTACTCGAAGTTGAAACTGTCCTACTTATTTTTTCCGCCATCTCCATAGTTTTTAATGAACGTCTCGCGCTTGCACTTTCAAATCTTTTTTATCTTTTAACTCGTTATTTTGTTTAGTGCAACGTAAGCAGTTAAAAAGAGACGTATTACTTTTTTAATAGGCGTCAAAAGTTAAAAGCACATTCGAGACGTCGGAATAATGTGACGATGACAAATCACTTTTGCGCGGACGTAAAAAATATGTGTTCGCGAAACTAACTGAAAATGTCGGTGTATATTACGTCTCTCGTGATTGTGATGAAAATATAAAAATAGGATACTACGAGGAAGCGTATGAATGACAATTATCGGATTTGCAATTTCTCTTTCGTATAAAATGATAAAAATCTTCGAAACAACGCTCGTAAAAAGTATGCTTAATCAGAATAGCACCATTTAACATTCAAAGAAGCGACATATCGGTATATACCATCAGTTTTAAAACGACTCTTAATCACGGTCCTCGGCAGAGTACAACGACCCGCGGCAACTGACATGTCACCCCCTTTTTCCACAGATTTTAACGCGGAGTGTTCTATGCGTTACATTTTAAAATGACACTTAATCACGGAAGTTCATGCAGTAACGCGACTATCAGTGGCACGAATAACGCATTTCTAGTTGGCTATCGATGAAACGGATAATATCGATTCCCGCGACATTCTACAATACAAAGAATTTTATTCAATTTGATGTAAATACTCAAAATGTCAAAATTCTTCATCAATATTTATTAATCATAAATAATAATGTATTATTCATAAATGATTTTGATATGTAAAAGCTTAAAGACTTAAGAGTTTAATGGTGATTTGAATAAAGTCTAACGACTCAAATTGTATATACAAAGCTTTTTTAAGAATTAAATATTTAAAATCGCCTAATTTTGATTCAAACATGATAGTTAATTAGTAGAAGAGAGTGGACATAAAAAAACCTAGTATTTTTTAAAATAAAAAAGTACTTAATTTCAGGTTAATGAAATAAAATCGCTTTTTAACTTAAATGTATTTATTAATATACGAGATCAATTTATTTTAAAAAACGATATTTAATCATTAACAGATTTAATCATTTTCTTTCACAAATAGAGGATTCGGCTCTTTCAACATAACATGACTTGAAAGACCGAGTAAAAATTAATATAAACTAATAACACAAATAAAATCAAAAGAAAATAAATGCAAAAAACACGGACATTAAAAAATTGACATTTTGTCGTAATAATTCTATTTTTAACTTTACATAATAATCCTAAATTTACCTTTCATTAAGGAAATGTCATTTTTTTTGTATTAACTGTGAAATGTCTATGCACTAAAAAAAATGTCAAAGTATTGCGAAGCAAACATTATTTATGATATTTTCTCTGATATTTATTAATTATAAAAAAATTATTTGTGATGTGACGAAATATACACTTCAGTGAAATATATATTATTAATTGTAAAAAAATAAAAGAAATAGCTTATTTGCTAGAAATAAAACTTTATTTTGCCGTATTTAAATAAAGATTTATTTTCGTGAAATAAATAAATATATTTCTCACAAATAAATTTTTAATCTATCTTTTTTCAGTGATTTAGTTTCAGTATTGCAAATAAGAATATTTTAAAATTTTTGGCTACATTCAGTTAGTTGGAATATTAAGTAGTTCTTTCAAAACATACTTCTTTCATAGCCATTCTCCCCTACAAAGTCGAGCAAACTATTCTCTTTAATATCTAACAATCGTATATTATGACTTTTTACTGCGCACATTAGCTCTTTATGATTATATAATACATTCATTTCCCGAGCAAAGCTCATCATCATTTATAATTAAAGAGCAGGAACGACTTCGATATAATGACTTTCGCAAAAGTGATGATTATAGGGATACTCGGTAGACGGTAGATATAAATGATAGGTCTTGGCCTCTTGATCCATCATTATCCTGTCCGGTGACGAACCGACTTCGCCAGGCTTTCCTTCTCGCATGAGGTCGAGCGGGGGAGGAATTCCGTGCGGAAATCCGATAATTGTCGGGGGATAAGTGCGCCAGTGGGGTGCGTGAAGAGACGGATGCGTGCGTGTAGAGCGGACAGGCACGCAACCGACGCTTGCGTTGATTCCCGGCCCCTGATCCCGGTAAATCACGCACTGTTTCCAGGTAGCCGCAGCGTCGGCAGCCAGGGGGCGTGGAGGGAAAGAAATAAAGAAAACAACGGAGCGGAGCAAACTATTGCCGGCCACTGTGATGATACTGGTTGTAATGGTGCACGCACAGGAAGTCGAGGACATTAGCAAAACGCGCTCTGTCCACAGGATAATTCACGCGTGTCACGACACACGCGTGAGCACCCGGCACTCGGGTATATAATTGTAATTGTAGGTGTGAGACCCGATGCGTGATGCGAGAGCAATAGCTCTGTCATCGAAACGAGATATGCTTACGCATTGGACTGCATCCTGCGAACGCGATATCGCGTACCTAATAACTCGAATCGCGATAACGCCGCGCATTAACGTTTCGCTTTTATTGCACATCAAGGCTGAACAGATTTAGAAGATAAAAGATAAGCGCAGATTTTCAAGAGGAATATGATAGAACCGCACCAAAGGAAATTGTAGTCATAGTTAACAGCTGTGTTTAAAGCTGTAGCATTTTTCTAGAATATCTCTTTCTACTTTTATTATACTCAGTTGGAAAATTTATGTTAAATTTAACACATTTCACATGTCACAAATGGTTCACTCAAATTTTTCTGTTAACTTTACATAAGATTTTACATAAGAATATTAGAAAATAACACAAATGTTATGCTAAAGAAATGTAACATTGGTACAGTTTGTAAGTAAACTGTGGAAGCATATTTTCTTAGTAAAACTAACATTTTTGATGTGTTAAATCAACACGTATTTTAAAAAACAATAAGAAGATGTAAAGGGCACATAGGGTAAATGTCCCAATTACTGTGCCTGTTTCTATTAGTGTGCTTTTATATTTTGATAAGTAATAAAGAAAACTAGCACGAATAAATAAGAAAAAATATGTTTTCTTGTTAAGTTAAATTATTAATGCACACGATATATCGAAGATAATATTTTATTTTTTGAGTATTAAAGTATTTTAAATATTTTTCAAAAGATATGAGGAATTTATGCGAATCCAGCAATACGTACTGCAAGATTTTAAGCTTATCCCCATTAATGCGCCCTGTATTGGAGAACGTTGTGTTAGGAGTGTACATTGAAATAAATAATAATTGAAATAATGATTTATGTAATATTAAACAATTAACTTAAATTTATTACCTGTTTTAGTATAATTTTATATGTTAAAATGAATCAAATGTGGATAGGCACACAAATTGGGAGCACATTAATTAATAGGGCCATCGCCGCTTGAAGGACTCACTAATTGAGACAAAAATGTTTTTATTTTTGTCAAAAACATTATAAAGTATTAATTTTATAGATTAAAGAAATATTATAAGAAAAAGAATAAAATAATCAGTAATAAATAAGTTGGCTAAAAGGCAAAGTTACACTAAGAGTCAAAGACAAAATTAAGCATGTTAAAAGAACTATAATATGTTACATTAATTGTATAAAATACAATATTTTATTTATTTATTTTAGATTTATTTGAAAATACGTTTATTTTTATGTTATTTCAATTACTCATAAATCTTATTATCTTGATACTAAAAAATGTTGAATATCAATGTAAATAAAATATTTAAATAACATAATCACATTATGTTAAACCGAATGTGTTAAAAATGCACAAAATTTTAACAAAAACTCGTATGTATCATTTCTAACACAAATATGAAATGTTTTTTTACTATGCATTTTTGATAAAAAATAAAGTTTCGATATAAGTTATTTTTTATAAAAATATCATGATTAAATTATATTATAGATAATGTAAGAAAATTCACAGTTTTCATATATTATATTTTCCTTTATTATTTCCTAAAGTAAAAATTTTAGAGATGAAAAGATAAGAAATTTACAATGGAGAATGTAAAGTAAAGAACGTCTTTTCTCCGTTCTAATAACAAATTTTTCTTTTAATTTGAGAGGATCGAATCAAGTCATATACATTTTTCAAACAATATATTAAAAAAAAAAACGAATATTATTTACGAATGAAAACTCGATAGAAGCGAAGTAATAGACCCATAATCGGTAATAGGTAGGACGTCCTAAAAATATCGGCCCATCGACGAACGAAATTCCAATAGCGTCATTCAAGAGAAGTGCACGAAAATATTCGCGGAGGCAGCCACCGCCACGACATGCATGCGCCGACGCAATAAATTCATTTTATACGGCGCTTCGACAGGCAAAAAACGAACATGGGCATAAGTTATGAACACTTCAAAATCGCATACGAGAAGGAAGCGCACGGTTCGCTTGGCTCACCAAATTTTTTCGTCAACCTCTTTTGGTTCCACGTAAAGCATTTAAAATTGAACCGTCGCAGAGCAAACATTTAATGAAATAAGCTGTAGAAAGTATTGCATAGAGAAGTATAAATGATAATGTAGAATAATATTATAGAATAATATTTATCGACATTAGATGCATATGTTATGTAGCAGAGGGATGTTATTTGTCTAGTATACTGAAAATTGGAGAAGTTTCAGAATGAATGTTGAACATTTTCGTTACAGGATTAATGCATAAAATTGAATTTTCTCTTCCAGTTGATTATTTTTTCAACATTTGGAATGCTTTCTTACCATTTTTAAATAGCTCTCTAAACATTATATTTACGGATGCGTGGAAAAATTGAAACGACCAACTTTTACGTTACGATCGCGATAAAGTCTCGGGAAAGTGACTCACTTCCCAAATGGCATCTGAATTTAGAAAGTTTATAACCACATCTAGCATCCTTGAAATGCACTTCGATCGTGACGTCATCGGAGATGCATATTTACGAGATACACTTCCGCCGTAAACTGCGCGTGCAGCCATTACGATTTGAAGAAGCCGTCACGATAAAGTTCCATCGGGCTGCTGCATCTTCTTGACTCTTTTACATTGTGCACGCCCCTTTCCATCGCCGTGCACTTGTTCCTGTCTCGAGGAAGTGCCAGCTGCATAATTTTGCAACGCCGGTGCAACGCGATAGACGTATAAGAACCGACAGATGTCCCATCTCGTGCTCGGTCACGTCATCCGGTTGTCATTCGTTTGCAAAATGGATTGCCATTTTCATTTTCTGTTCCGTCGATGTTCCTTAATTCTGACAAACAAAAATATTTTACATTCCGTTTAACTGCGCGTTCTCTCATCCATTTTATACCAACAATCCCGATGTATTTTATCAACGATTTATCATAGTTTACCCCGATTATCAACTTTCTGTTTCAGAATATTTCATAAGATAAAAATATTTAATTTTTAGAAATATGGTCACAAAATTTACGAATTATTGTTTACGAATGCTTCTCTGTATATGACAATACAACGTAAATACAACGTAAATATTAAATATGCACATTCTCGTGCGAGGATCTAACATTCCCTAACATTCCCTAACATTCTCTAAGCTATTACACGATACGATAGTACCTATAATCGTTGTTTAACATTTGACCTTTATGGGCACGCAGTAAAGTACGTGCAGGCACGAAAGATGAAAATAAAAGAAATAGGAAATAATGTTGAAAAAGCACGTGGATCCACAATGGTTATCTCACAATGGCAAATCATTATTTCTAACCTTTCAAAATTTTTTTTCGCAATTAGAATAATACAAAGTAATAATTATCTCGCAAACGACTCTTTAAATAATACACATAAATATTATGATGCATAATGTCTCATGTACACATCTCGTGAATCATTGTGCATTTGTGTAATGATGCCAGGGTGAAGCGCATTTAATTCGACGATTTACATATGATGATTAGATGATTAATAGCTCGTGAAAATGGTAATTACGCTCATGAATCAACAATCTAATGCAAATTAATAGTACGATATAAAACGAGAATGACAGATATTATATATGTATTAATATTACACAACACATTATAATCAAGTTTGCTGCAATCCAGTTAATTTCATGATTGGTAATATTACCAAACATATGAGATATTTTGACAATATCCGAATTATATTTCATTATATTTCTTATTAATCAGTTTTAGCTTTTCATATACATATAACAAAAATATTAACGGCATTAATAAATATAAATTTTAATTCGATTATTGTTTTAATTGTTATGTATTCAGTGGTTATCAAGTTAGTATTATCAAGTTGTTGCAAAAATAAACACTTTCAAATATTATTCCACCTTCAAATATTATTTCTTGCGAACATATAGATAGACAGTTAACTATCAAGAGTGTAAGATCTTGATACTACCTTGCTGTGAAAACCGGTAGCAACATAACGCGCAGCTGAAATAGGTCCCTGGTTGCCATAAAATGAGAAAGAATCGACCCCCGGACACGGAGAGTTTTTCACCCAGGGTGCAGTAAGCTATCCGTTGGTGAGGAGGTAAGGGCGCGCCTTAGGGACTACTTTCGAAGTATCTGTTTCTGGAAGAAGGGAAACGGTAGAGCAGATCTAGCGAATAGAAGCAAAGGTTGCCAGTGAAAACTCAAGAAACGCTTTTACGTCTCGGTAATTGAACTCCGCTATATGTGTGCCGAAAGCAACTTGGGTTGGTTATACGGCAGCGATTCAAGCGAGGCGAATAGTGTTTTCCAAAAATTGTGAAGCCATAGAAGCGTCATTTGAAAGTAGTAATTGTGAGTGGTAAGTGTTGAGAACAGCTGAGTCGAAATAGGACATAACGTCCAAATCGATGTACGTACAGGGCGAAAACTAGGTCAGCTGTTTATCCTGCGAATATATATAGGGATACTGAGCCCGTAAGGACACCCCCAAAGGACCACGTTAGGGCATCTTGACATAGAGTCCCGCGCGGCAAGCACGTCGACGGTAGCGTAGTAGTAAAGGTCAACGCATGGGTGTACCGAAAAGTGGTAGAAGGTGGCTAAAGGCATGGAATGTATGTTCAACCACAAGACGTGCGCAGAATGCGTCGTCTACCGCAAAATATTCTGTCGCGCGATTGTATTGTGAACTCATTGCCACACGACGTACATTCATATTATTAATATATATATTATTTATGTCTACTTTAAGAAAAAGCATGTTTACATATGTGTAGATATGTATTAAGAATTGTATATTTTTTTTAACTAAAGACTTCGATAAATTTGAAACAATTTTGTAACGAAAAATTGACTAAATTGCCATTATGGTAACGTTTCAATTTTTATCATTAAACATCTCATTCATTAAACTTTTAATTAAGATTCTGTTTAAGTACACCTGATTTATAATTACTTCTTATTGTCTATTTGCACTTCGGGTATTCAATTCTCAATGCCCAATGACTCGGTAATTAACCGTGCCGAGGTCCACGAAGAGACATTGCTTTCGAGTCCGTCTAGAAGAGTTTATAGATAATTATAGGAGAGAAAACGCGCATCTTCCGAAACACCCTGTATAATATATATCTAACCCAGCATATACGTGTATGTGTGTGCACTATACGTACCTATATATAAGCGTACCTGGCTATCTACTCACCATGGGCAACGCCACTTCGCGTGATCCCGTGGGACCATGCCACTCGCCCGCACGCCCCGCACCCTCTGTACACCGTATACCACCCTACACACCGCCGTCGGATAAACCGCTTATTTTATTCATAAACCCACAACGTGGAATCAATATTGCACCGTCGCCTCAGCACGCTCGGAGAGAGAGAGAGAGAGAGAGAGAGAGAGAGAGAGACGTCGTCAACGACGGCAACACGTTCGCTGCCTCGACGGGGATCAGGGAATGCGGACGGCGGACATTTAACTCAACCCTCTCTCACCCTCCGTTTACTGCCTGCGCCCGTCGCGAACCCTTCGTCCCTTCTCGATTTGCCCATCCGTGTTGGCTTCTCTGTCTCCCTCTCTGTACGGTCTCTGTCGGACCTAATGCGGTGGAATGTAGAGTGAAATTAGTCCTTAGCCCCCGTCTGATACCATGGAACGCAATGTCCATTCTGTGACAGGACATATTCAAGTCTAGGGAAGGAGAAGAGAGCTACATTTCACGCAGCTGAAACGCAGACGATATAAATGTCATCGGTTACTGCCAGACAATCGCGACGTTCCAATCGGGATATAAAGTAACGCTTGCTCCGATGCTTTTTTCCGACCTGCCGAATTATCTAATTGATACACGTGAGGACGTTGTACGTGGAATTGCAAAGGACGTCATAAATTCATTAATATAACAAAATTTACGACGGCAATTTGGTCATTTCAAGATAACTTATCAATAACGCATAGACTTTTTTCCTTTTACGTATGCATAAGATACCACGCTGAAGTTACAGCTCGAAAATGTATGGTATATTAAAAATTCTTATCTCGCAAACTGTTGGTACATATAAAAGTCCGCTATTTTGCATCCACTCGTACATCGGCATTGTCCGATATAATGATACAAAAAGCACAGTAGAACGGGAAATGGCGCACGTGCTCAAATATCCGACTGTCTGAGAAGTTAATGTAACGCCGTTGCGGAAAGAGAGCTAATGAGACTCACGTCGACCGGTCTGGTAAAGCTCAAACGCCGTGCCGGACCGAAAACTGAAATTGTCCTATACTTGAACTGACGCTTTCTGTGCTTTCAGGTAATACAGGGTAACACGAACACGTATTTGGAGTCCAAGCACGAGCTGGAGCCGCCTCTGTGGGCGAGCAAGATCCGTTTTCTACCCTACAGCTATCACAGGCGGACGGTTTGCATGCGGGTCGAGCTCTACGGGTGTTACTGGAGCGGTAAGCTGTTTGCACTCGCCAATTTTCGTGAAACTTGCTGCGGACCGGTACACCCACCGGACTGTCCATTAACCCTGATACTGGCGTGCCCAGAGCAAATTTGCTTTTCAAAATCTTGCTTGTATAATTCCGTTTTCGCCCGGGAATCGAATTAGCTACGGGCTTCGAATGGGTGCTTTCAATGCCGGAAATACAGTGACTCATTAGTACGCGTGTTAAACTATAAGATCATTCTTCTCTTCAACATTCAAACGCGCTTATATGAATAGTTTGTTCCATAAGTAGCTTAAATGATCAAAGTGAGTTTAAAATATGAAAGAGTCTAAATGAAATTATATAAATGGAAAAGTATTAATCTTTGATTTTTTTATATACTCTCACTGCTTAATGCAATACGTAGAAATATATCATATATAATTTATTTAGATTGACATTAAATTATGCGTGATTTTGACCATTATTGGTACATCTAATAAATAGTTAATTTTATATAGGCAAACTTGCTACACTTTATAAAAAATTTGCAGTCACGTTTTTTAAAAAAATTGAATAAGTTTAGTTTATATTTTATGTTTGCTAGGCGTTACTACTATAAAATTTACATTTATTTATGTTAATATACGCTAATAATTATTAACCTGTAGAGGATCGGAGGTTCCTTTAGGGATTCGACAGTGGCGCTATCTTTTTTATCACTCAACCATGACATTGACAAAAAAGTTCTAGCTCTTAAAATAAAAAAGTCGATCAAAAACATGGACCTCAGAAGGTTAATATATCATACATCTGTATAATAATTAATTGTATATGTCATAAAAAAATAGAAAAAGTCGTATGATTTGCTTTGGAAGAAATTGAAGACAGTATCGTCGATACAGGGTCAACAATCGTATCTTGACTTTTCGTCCCACAGACGGTGTGGTGTCCTACTCGATGCCCCAAGGTGATAAAAGAAGCAATGGATGGGAATTCTTCGACGCGACCTATGACGGGCACTGGGACGGCGAGTTGCGCCGTGGCCTGGGTCAACTGACGGATGGTAGAACGGGGCCTGATAATTTCAAAATGTACTACGATAACGATCGCGCCCAGGGCTGGGTGGGCTGGAGGAACGATAGCCGCGGCCAACCGGTCGAGATCAAGTTCGAGTTCGACAAAGTCAGGGAATTCTCCGCCGTCCATATTTACTGCAATAACGAATTCACTCGAGGCGTCCAGGTTCGTAATTCTACATAAGCGGTATATTTTTATATTTTTTTAAAGCAAAAAGTTTATATAAAACAAAAAAATTAGTAGTATCTTCCAAAATGATTCAAAGGATATAATTGTGTAATAATGTGATAATTATTATAAAAATAAACTTTTAAAAATAAACTCTAAACTTTTGGAATGAATTTTACTCTAAACAGTGAAATCTTACTCTTAAAAATTGAGTCATTCTTTTTCAAGACTAGCTTAATTTTCACTTTTTAAAATAAGATTTCAAAAAGAATTCATAGAGGATATAAAACTGTAGAATATCACGTAAGTTTTGAAATCATAAGAGCAATCTTAAAGCAGTTACGCAACTTGTTACATTTGTACCGATACTTTAATGTAGAGCAAGTGTATAATCGCTTAACAATAACACATCGTTACATAATAGTAGAAGATATATATAAAACACAAATCCTCTCTACTGAGAGATTGACGCGTGGTAGGCCCGTATTAAGAGCTCAAGTACGTCGGGTAGAAAAGCGTCGAGAGGATTTCTCTCGTCCTTCCAAACGAAATACACTTTACTTTAAACATACGTTTAATCTCTCGGGCCATTCGATTCGTCGCGATTTCGCGCCGTATAATATCCCGGAAAAACCTAAAGAATCCATGCGATCAGAACGGAGCACGCGCTCCTTGTATATCGAATTACTTCTCCAGGATCTCCAAGGATCCTCTTCGTGAACTCGTTGACGCCGAGGAATCGTTTACCTTCGCTTTAGCGACGTTATTCCTTAGTCCTCGCCAGGAATGCGCAAGCAGCGTCGATCAACACGCTCGCCATCCAAGGTTCTTCGTGATCCTCTCCACCTTTTACCGTCATCGTCTACCTTAGTCGTCGCAGCATCTGGTCGGCAAGATGCAGCCCCTTCCTTCGCCTGTTCCCGCTCCCCCTCTCGCCACCAGGCTTGATTGAATATTCCACTCAACGCTTTATCAGGCAGACACCCGTTGAATATCAATACACCATGGAGCAGCAATTCCGACAGTTTGATATCTGCCACCAGTCTCGGTGCGATGATCGCACTGAGTCGGCTATTAGCCGCGTTATTTCACGAGGAATCTTGCGAATCTCAATGGGGAATTCATGCACACGTTGCAGCGACATACGTTGCTTTAGTTGGAATTCAAACATCGAAAACGTTGATATTCGTGGAATGGTTTTGTGTTTGATATGATAAATTTAATGTAATAAATCGCGTTCTACTGAACACGCGAGATTGTAATAAGTTATTCGCTGATTGCGAATACCAACGTTACTGTCGTGATTCGCGATAGATGCGGAATTTCTCCTGTGAATCTTACACCCCCTCATACCCGAGATGTAACCCCTGTTTCGTAATTTCAACTTTTACTCGCGGAACTTAAGAGAAAGACGGAAAATTCGAGCAGAGATACTTGATGGAAGAAAAACAATTCCCGGATGCTTCTTGAGAGGCAGGTAGGAAACTTTTCGCATCATTCGCCATATCCGTGATTCAGCGCGTTGTAGTCGCGGAAATGAGTTCGCGGAGGCGGCTTATAAAGAGGATTCCTCGTGCTTGCGCCAAGTTATATAATTCGATCCGCCGTGTAATTTTCATTTGTGTGTGTTCACAAATCGCGATCTCACCGCGTCGTCCTACGTAGATCTGACGATTCGATAAGATTATGACAGCCGACCCGCGGCGATTTACATACAGGCACGCGTTTTATTATACCAAAGCACTGTAATGCACTTTTCTTATTGTCATTTGATACTTTGATTATATTAGGAGATAAAATATAACAATGCAAGATCTGAGAGAAGAAATAATACCCATTATTAGACGACGTATTATAAGTTGAAGCGAGAGAGAGAGAGAGAGAGAGGCAGAAATTGGCAATATCTATAATGTATAAACGTTCATTATCGATAATCACACAGCATAACAATCATCCAATAACGGCACACCGAAAATATGAAAACTCGAGATCTCCGACGACACAGTCCATACCGCACATATTGTATGTTTCATCGTACCCGAGACAAATCCGCTTTAAACACGCACGCGTATTCTGTCATATGCTACAGTTCGTTTAGAGGCTCGACGGCGCGTGCGGTGAAATATGCATGGGAGATTATTGAACGTTGTCAGAAACGGAAGCACCAAATTTTGATCCGAGTAAAATTGCCCCGAATAATTCTTTCGCGTTGAAATCGCAGGGGAGAGAAGAGATTACGTTGTAATGCCGCGCGTTATGCAAAAAAATTCGGTTATTAATTTATACAACAGAGAAATATTTAGTATTAACACATTTTATCAAAAGTATTATTATTACTTTTCATAAATTATAAATTTATCATTTTTGTCGAAAGAGTAAGACCAGCTTTCGGTATTTCCACACTGAGAGAAATGATTTTGTTATAGGAACAAATCAAGGGTTATAGGAACAAAACAAATGTGATATTTGTTTAAAAAAACGACTAATTTGTAACGATTGCAAATTAATTCGTCAATATAACAAATAAGTCAGTATCGCTAACAATAATAAGAGGCTCATATATATATAAAAGTCGTAGACGGTTGCAGAGTCTCAAATCGTAAGAAATTGACCAATTCTATAGAAGACTCTAGTCAAGTATTTTCCTTATATTTGACTGTGCTTGGTCAGTTTCCTACGACTTAAGGTTCCACGATCATCTATGATTTTGTATGTAAACGAGCCTAAAATAAAAGATAGATTAGATTTTATATAGCTTATTTCTGTTACTAATAATTGGTTGGTATAGCAGACTAGCAGTAATCACAACAAACAAAATTGTTGTCACATATTTACTTGTTAAAGATACTAATGGATTATTAAATTAACAAAATCTTTTCTCTCAGTACACTTTGACAGAGTTTCTTTTAGATTGATTAACCAGATAAATATGAGGATATCGCTATATCACTTATGCGGACAAACATAATTTTCCAAACGCTATATAAAAATTGAACACAAAAATAAGACAGACAGAATATTACATAACGGATAAAACCGCGAACACGAGTGAATGTTACGTACAGAAAATGTAACGTTACTCCTATGGAAAATTGTAAATAAAAGCTCTTTGATCCAGCAATCTAAACGATAACGAACTTCGATCTACAGTATTTCGAGTACGTCGTTAAGCGCAGGTCCTTCAAATAGGGACATAGGGCGCGTTAGTTTTGCGCTACTGACACCGCTCGGTATTTATTTATTTTTTTTTTTTTCCAGAAGGGTCGTACACATCCGGCTGTAACGGCAATGTTGACGAAACAATTGCCGCGAAAAACTGAAAAAAAAAAAATTTTTGGCGCCTGTCAAAAATCTGTGGGGATGCGTAGCCATGCGTGCGCATGCATTCGCAAACGTGAATATCTTGCACAAAGCGCAAATACAGCCGCGCGGCGAGCAATCCGGTATAAACGCCCCAGTATAGCTCTTTGATGCTGGGTTCAGTGATCACCCTTCCAAATACGCCCCCGTAGCATTCGTATTACGATTCAACTTCATCCCAGATTCCTGCCGAATGTATATAAACTTTAATAGCCTGTTAAACGTAAATTAGAATGTAGCCGCGCGTTGAAATTCGCTGCGAATACCGCGAGTGGTATTCCTTACGCTCGGCGCGGCGCAGCGCGGCGCGCACGGTGGATAACATATAAAAATGTGTGCATACGCGAGATGGATCATAAATGGATTACATACTTTATAATCCGAACTACGTGGCAAACTATATATAATATTATAACGGCGAACCGGAATCAGCGCGTTTACGTACCGCGAAAAATCATATAAATTCACATGGCGTACGTGTAAAGCTCAATGAGTATTCGCGTGATGTGTAGTGATATAAATAAAAGCAGAATATAAAAATATATACATTACATTAGAATATTAAAAGGGTGGAATACCAACAGATTTCTTGCATGTGTGAAGAGATGCGAGGAATAAGATGATGCGCGTTCGCGAATCGGTATTTTATTCAACAGAGCTCGAGCTCGTTTGCGAGAATACTAAAAGCTCGCGCATTGATACATCGAAGAATTATTACTGAATTTATGAGCGGTGCATTCGGATCCTCTTGGTAGGAAAAAAAAAAAAGGAGTGATAAAAACGGCCGCCTCATCGCGAGCGTACTAATGGGTTTTCGATAACCAATTCGGATAATCGGGGCGCGCTGAAAAATCGACGGAACCTTCGATTAAACCCAATAATTACAAAGTCCCTTATACACACATTACGCTCACCATCACGCGACACGCAAACGCTACGATGTGGCGGCTACCGCACTGGCGGCGCGCCATAAATGCGCCCGGTCTTTGATGCAGCGGTCAGCGGTCCTCCAAAACGGCCATGTTGCAACCCTTTCGTGGTCGAGGTCTCGACGTAGCGGCACCTAACACCCGATCATCGTTCTCGGAATTCCCTTACACGTTGGCTGGTTTTATGTACCGGCGACGACGCTACGCTTATAAACCTGAGCGCTTCACAATGCAGGTCATTCTCGAGTTCTCTACTCTCGCTTACCATCTCTCTACTGGCGCATCTTTGACTACCCAAATAACATTTTCCCCTTCGGCGCAGCAATCCGATGAAACATGTTCGCCAGGAGCGATAATGAACCGCGATACAGGTTAGGCCATCAAAACAGGCTTCGCCGCTGGGTCTGGAAATCTGTTGGAAATAGCACGCGCGGATCATCCTGGAGTACGTCAGGTAATTTTCTGGAGTGCGCCTCTCGCGTCGTAATGCAATAAGCGTAAAGGGGAGACGAATCTGCTTATTTGCGAAAAATGAATTTACCCACGTTACTCGTTCCATCAGAGAGAATAAGAGAAACGGGACGCTCATCACAGAGATTCTCTCTCGTTGTCTGATATTCCGACTTGCAGTAGGGAAATATCCCCCTCCCCCCTCTCTCTTTCTCTCCCTCTCACTCTCTCTCTCTCTCTCTCTCTCATTCATTTGCGTGAGAGAGTGCCGCCTCGTCAAAGTGCATAAATTCGCATGATTGCGCGTACAGGTCGATGTAACGGTCTTCTGCGCGTTCGGCGTGCTGATTTTATTTAGGAATGCTCTTTCCTCTTTCGAATCCATTTCAATTTTGCTGACGGACGTTTCCTCCGGTACGTATTTGGTCGAACGAAAGCGCGTTATCTATTCAACGTAATGCATAAAACTCCATGGTCGGCTAATGGAACGAAATGGAATACGCGCTGTCATAATTATTCTAGGAATCTTTTTAATATATATTCGCTACACCACGAGCTGCATCTATAATCCGATATATAACGCTCTACGATAAATTATATTTATTCGCTTCCTGACCATAATATCGATGTGTGTGTGTATGTGTGTGTAAGCGCTTTAAGTTCTTACTTTAATTACATACGAAGTCAAAATTATCACAAATTCCTCATCCTAAAATTCCATAATTTTTTCCTGATTTCCATACAAAATTTCATGACTTTTTCTAAAACTCTTAATAATATTTAATAATTTTTTTGTATTTTCATCTTAATTTAGAAACTGTGAAATATTTTGTTGAAAGAGCAATTTAATTAACAAAGCAATGTAAATTACTATTAATATTGCTAAGTGCTGACACTGCTTGCATTTAATTGTTACGTTGTATTCCAAAACTGCGTAGATGTGATGTATGATATTAAACTTCTTTAAAGCAAGAATTTTAATTTCCTAAAAAATTTTAAAAATTCCCTAATTTTTCCTCGATTTCCCTGAAAATTTTCCTTGACATTTCCTTGATTTCTCCACAGAAAAAAATGAATTCCTGATTCACATATATATTTATTCTTGAAATGCCATTTATTTTCATTTAAGTATAAAATGTTCTCTTCAATTAGGATAATTATAAAGTATAAATATTCACTGACATCAATAATAAACAGATTTATGCAAAGTATATTTTATTCTTAAAATAGTATTCTTGTTTATAAAATCATATGGTTCTAATAAACTCAATCGCATTATTTACAAACTAATTTTCAATTTTATTATTCCAAAAAATTTAGAGTATTTTACATAGGTACACTAAAAGAAAAGATTGACTGCTGCAGCAAATTAGATGGTAAAATATAGCATAGCATTTTTAATTGGTTGCAGCAGCTGATTCTTGGTTACAGCAGCCAATTGTTGGTAGCCTATCTGCAAATATGTAAAGGATTTCGATAGTCTAACACAATCAAAAATTGATTGTTGCAACCAATTAAAAATGCTATGCCATATTCAGCCAATCTTTTCTTTCAATGTAGTATACGTATGTCACATTACGTATAACAATCCACGTGCGCATCCACGCACGTTTACGTATGCGTGTGCAAAAAATATATATCTCTTCACCTTTCCAGAGACTTTCGACGATAACGTATCATGGAAAGCTCAAACGAGTTTTATAGAGACCTATCTTCATGCATCACCTACGCGCCCACCTCGCGCAAGGTGTATCGACATGTCGATACTACCTGCTGTTACCATCGAATCCCGCGTCTTCCCGCCGCATGGTATATCGCTTCCGGCTGCCATTGCCGCGAGATAAACCTCTGGAAATTGGATTTACATGACGCGGATTAGGATAACCGAATCCGATAGGCCGACTCCCCCTGTCTGCCGCATCATTGGAAATGTATTCCGAGTTCTCTATAGTAGTACGGCTACTAACTATCGAACGTGTAAAATGCGAGACGAGAAGATATAGACATCGCGGAGAAATTTATCGACGCGTTATTATCTCACGTGTTTGCACGAGGATAAAGGCATTGTTGAGCTTAGCAGCTTCAGGTGTGACAAATGAAAAATCGCATCTCTGCTTTCCAATTAATAACCTTATTCTGTAACAATGTTTAACGATTGTAACAATCGTTGAGGTTTTTAAAAGGATTATAAATTGATAAGATCGCCTTAATTTTTGAAAGTTTTTCATCCTTTTCTTTCTAATTTTATATTGCGTAATACATTAAAAATGCATTATGCATTATCAAATAATAGACGTAAATTCTTTTTAAAAATATTAAATGTTTTGGAATAAAGATTTTTTTACAGGAGAATTACTATACTTTGTTATTAGATACATTCACCTAAATCATGTGCAGAGGAAACTTGTTTTATCGCGCAACTCGGTAACTTGGTAACTTTTATAGGACCGACACTTACAAACTGTTACATGTGGCTCCGTCGCTATATTCCTTGACAATCAACTTTACACGATATGATACATCCCCCGTTCCAATTCCAGCGAAATACGGTGTACACAGAATTCCTCGACAAATTACTCCGGATTCGGTAAATCCGTAGTGGACTGCATAAGTCGAGATGGGAGGAAAGGCATCCGCGGCATAACGGAGTCCACTTAAGAACCTCCCCAGGAATTATTCAACATTAATCGAAACTTACGGAATTCTAGATTATGCATCGCGTCATCGCCGTCGTGACCGTCGTCGTCGTTGCCGGATATTCGGAATTTCAAATGGACCGTGACTTACGAATATTCAACAGGCACTTCGCACACTCGACACGAAGCACACTTCGCACACGATACCGTTTAGACAATCGCACTGCGCTTTCCCGACACCGGCATTTACGCTATGGAATCCGATTTCGTACGTGTTGGATAACTTCACGAATCGCTATTCTTCGCAAAGAGAAACGGATCGGCGCGCGACTTCATTTCTTCTTTCTCCATCTACCAATGGATTGCGCGTTGACGCGAAAAATGATATTTTTACGTGGACTTTTGTAAAAAAAAAAAAAAAATTAAAGAAAGAAAAAAAAATAGCACGAACGGAAGAATGAACGAATTGTGAAGTCAAGCCCGGTGAACGAATAAAAGTATATTGTATGGATGCAATCTCGATACACTTCCACTAACAAAAAAAGCTAGCGCGACCTGCACGGATAATACCTCGGATAATAGTTGATTTATGATCAGATCATATACTCCATCGAACTTTAGGGACACATTAAACTTTTATAACGTTCTCAAAAGTATAACGGCTTTTCGTGATACTTCCGACCACACGAGAACGATCCGCACTCTACTTTGTCGGTAAATCTTCTTCGAACGGTGAGGTTTTCGAGTCGACTCTATCCATCAACGTCGCGCGGTGCACACGGCATCCATTTTACCTAATATCCACTAGCGTAATCCGTTTTATTTCATATCAGCCCGGGCTACCCGCTTAACCGTAGCAGAAATCATTTTTTCCTCGCTGCGACGGGACCAGCCGCAGTTAATCACACAAATTCGACGATCAATATTGGAATCGATTTCGGTAGCGCGATTTTGCAGCGCGATCTCCATCGACTCCAATTTCGCCAGGGAGCAGCAAGTAAGGGCCTGGCATTCCGTGACGACGAAATTCCTTTCCTGTCAGGTCGTCGTCCGTGAATTTACGACCACGAAAGTAGTCAGCCCTGAAAAATGCTATCCGCGGTCAAAAATTTACGGGCATGCGATGCGGTTGTTCAGGAGGTGAAAAAGTAGCTCGGAAGACGGAATAGGAATTTTACCGTTGCGAAATATGTACTGTGTTTCCTCCTTCATGCCGACGAGACACTCATGCACGTAATACGTACGATAAATTTTATTGAAATGCTTATTCACTGCAATCCGTACCTGTGTTATCATTCTCGGCTTAGAGTTATTTATTAATAAATAATTAAAAACCTACGATTAACTACAACAAAACCTACATTACTTTTTTATGGATATTCGTATAACCGATTAATTCATGCTCAGAACACTCCGTGTATTTTCATGTGTTTTCGGACTACAGGTGTTTTCGCAAATTGACATACTCTTCAGTATTGGCGGGAAATACTACACGGGGGAACCCATTACCTACACGTACATGGAGGACAAGATCTTCGAGACTTCTCGGAATGTCACAATCAAGCTTCATCACCGAGTTGGAAAATTCGTTAAGCTGAGACTCCATTTCTCGGATCGATGGATCATGGTCAGCGAAGTTACCTTCGATTCTGGTGAGACAAATATTTGTATCTCAAGATACTTTACTCTTTTATATTTTGTAAAAATATATGTCATTTCTTTCGCCTTTTCAAACGCCTTTCATCAATAAATATATTTGAAATAGTCATCATAATTATAAAATAATTTTTATTATGGAATTTACGCTTTTATAAACATTTAACATAACTAATATTAGATAAAGAGAAAAACTAAACTTTTCCTTCCATTAAAAAAACAATTCTTTCTCCTTTTGAATATAAGACGGAAAAACCTTTCTAAATGAGCAATAATTTTTCTTCTTCCCAGTGTTAAGGAAGAAATAATAACGTCTAATGAAATCGTCGAAACGTAAGGAGCGTACCAATTTAGAAAATTGTACATTATCTTTGAACGCAAAGTCAGCGAAAACACGTAGCGTTTTCTCTTGAGAAATTTATGAAACTTTATTCTACAGTTTACTCACGCGCGCGCATGTTTGATACAAACGTACAGTTTAAATTCAATGTTTCCAAATCTCCATAATCGTGATCGGGGCAACTAGGGCAATAGAAATTTATTCGTTTTATGAGGGTGGTAGGAAGAATGACGAAGTTAAAAAGAGATACCGCGATCCGTCATTTAATTTCACTGAATCCATCATCTCTCGTCCATCCGTCCCGTGACAGTTCCCAGCAATACGTGCCGGTCGAAATTCCGGAATACATTAAAACCCTCGAACGAGGATATATTTCCACGCTGATCCGCGCGCCATAACGGACAAAAACAATGGCCGGGAGGAAAAAAAAAGAGCCATGGGACATCGGATCGCGGACGGAACTAGGGACGAAAATTTCTGCTCGTGACGCGAAATCGTTTCGTGATACAAGCCTTCATCGTAGTTGAAGAGGTCGCGGGGAAGAGATGGCCGATGGAGAATGTATTTCTTTTTGCGATTCTGCCATTTCATTTCAATTTGGCACAACCACGATAACCATCCTTCCGCACCGTTCCACTTCTCTCTCTCTCTTTCTCTCTCTCGCGCCCTCTCTCCGTCTTTACTCCCTCGACTACCGATTGCCGCCTGTCAATCATCGAAAAAATAAATCTCGAAGTTGATTTAAACCGATACGTGCGGTAATTGACAATGGCTTATCGTATATCTGCCAGGCAGCGATTTCAAAACGGACGGTGCTCGGGAATGGAGAGCACGCGAATGGAAGAGAAAAGTAGGTGTATGCAAATAATTTATATCGTGTCTCCTTACGCGGCATCTCTCCGGTTTTGACATCACGCGTATAGAAAAATCGACTGTAATTCGATTTAGTGTTCACTTGATAGAAATCGACTTCCCTCCTCTTTGCGATCGGCTTCCTGAGAAAGAAACGCTGCGCAGCGAAAACGTTAGAAGACAGAGAAATGGCGCTTTATCAACGGAGATATAAATCGCGAGATATGTCTCCATATCTTGAGCGTGCACGATTTTGAGAGCGACTTTCGTCTCGTCCCACCGTTCTCGCATTTCCGTCTGATTTAACACGGATTCGATAGAAATCGCATCTTACGGAGTTCATCCGCATTTACAGTACGATGCAACTGCCGAATAAAAAGGATTTATAATCAAGATGAACGGAGAGGAAGGGGTGCAAGGAACACATCAGTGAGATACAATTGTAAATTGCGCCATATAGAGATTATATTCCAGTTGTCTAGACTTCTACTTGACGTTTAGCATTATTCAGTATTCTAGAATAGCATCATAAAATCATTATGTATATGTATAACAGTATATGCGTATTATATATGCGCATTATATATAAAACAATGGATATACAGCATGTCGCACATTATGGATATCAAGTTGAAATTAAGATCGACAATTCTGGGACAGCTTAATAGAATCACGAGAGTGATATTATGAGAATGTTAAAACAAAAAATCAGGTCAGGATATTTCTATCTTTACCTGAATATATGCGAACTGTTACACATTCAATCAATCAATTTATGTATCACTTACATTTGTCAATTGAGAAGTCACAATATAGAAAATATATAATACTTACAAATAGTCATCGAACAATTATGTTACAAAACTATAAAATCATCCCTCACTCTTTCAAGTTTCTCTGTCCAATCATAAGGCATTTTTCATAAAATATAAAAACAAGAAAATTTCTCAATAAAAAGATAAACGATCATAACTAAAGCCCGTATTTATAATCTACTGAAGAACAAGCTAAAACCAATCTTGAGACAGTCCAATAAAAAACTTAAGAATCAATTTGATATTTGATTCAATATTTGCAATCGCGATGTAATTTAAGAAGTCAGATGAAATTTGTAGAATTTTTTAAATGGTTATTAGCATCGGGTTATTAATATCCTTTTAAGATACCTATTGACATTAATAATGTTATTAAATTGCTTGTCAATTTATTACTACTTTAGTTTCGTTTATAATTGCATTTCAAGACTGAAAATTTATTTCGATGCACAGTTTGCAGGATTGAATATAAAATTCAACATCGAATTATAAGTATAAAATCTAGCTCAGACTGCATAAAACTTTCATTTGTCAATGTATTCATATTACGGTCTTAAAGACTTTGTTCAATATTGTAGATGAAATTTGTCTTAAGACATAGCGTGAATTTTATCTCTCGCGATTCAGTATTCAATTCTTAAGAGAAATGTACGTAAATATATGTACATACATATATAAATAATTTTGTGAATTTATTACTAACACATATTCGACATAATACGGTTTCTCATTACACGAATAAATTGATTCGATGATTAATATATTATCAACTCCAAAGAAATGTTATAAAAGCATAAATTATATTCTTTTAAAACGATATAAATATAATAAATTTATGATAGAAAAATTGTCAAAGCACTGTTCGCTGAATCTAATTTATAAAAAAGTGTATGGTAATTCTACGAGCAACGTCACATATTATGATACATAGCAAATCTGCAACGGAAACGCGACATAAAGCTGAGAGATCACGATCATCCCTCATCCTTTAAAGTCACCCTTCAATTTTTCTTGACAAAAGAAGGGCTTTTGCACGGAAACGCACGGAAAGCTTTTGCACGAGTGAACAAGTCATCGAACGGCAATGATACGAAATTTTCGACAAATCCGATACATCGTTCGTGACAAGGATAACTTTAACAGCTTTTATATCGCCGAAAAACTTCTATTGAGGGCAGACCGTTAATGACACGGATTCGCTTTTTCCGTTTTATTCGCGTGAGAGTTCTTTGTTAATTGTATCGCGTAACTATATAGACGAATAACAAGCGATTTTTTTCTCTAAATCGTTTTACATCTTATAAATCTAATCTCCACACTATACTTTTTTAGAAAATAAGTTATTTGCAATACGTAAGAAATCCGAATTAATATAAATATTGAGAGAATCTTCTTTAAATAAAAGCATTCGTTAATTAGGAGAGTAATACTTGCATCATCTACATTTATACGTATAAATAGTAAGATCTAAAGAGATCACGTACTAATGATATTTTTCGAGCGGAAATAAAATTAACTAAGGGAAGAGGTGAGTAAAATTCAGAAATTCTGAGGAAACCGTAATCTTCGCATTGTAATGAGAAATTACGCGACGAACTAATGGGAGATAAGAACATCCCCGCTCTTATTCAAGGTATTTACGTACAAAGGGTCGTTTGTCGAGAGGACTTAGCGACGTAGCGACGAGATCATAAAGCATGCACGAAACTCTTTGCCCGCTTCCTTCTGCTCCGCACCCTTTTTCCACGTCAAAGGATATATGCAAAAATGCATGCCAGACGGCGCTTTCGCAGGCGCATAAAATGCATAGTAAATCGCAATAAAAACAATGAAGTTAACATGCAAAATACCTTTCAACAATTCCCAACGCGGTCATTACGGTAATTTAATTATCGATCGATTCTAGAGACGTGCGTGTTAGACTACTGTATATCGTGGTTGTTTGCCTACAACATAAATCGCTTTATAATTAAGAAGAAACTTTTCGAGACCGCCGCACATGTAGGGAATAAATAAATAGCACAAGCTCGCAGTAACGAACAGACAGACAATCAATATTAATTTAGTTATACTTCACAATCGCGAATTGTCATCGACAGCGATTGATGGCGATGGATCTCGTATATCTATAGACATAAAAGAAATTTAATATTACTATTCTCATCTCTTTCGCGACATTTAATGATGGATTCGTTAAATATTCTCAAATTATGATTATAATTGAAAGTCGAATTGCTAATAATGATCGTCATCGCGGAACGTCCGACATTGTTCGAAGTATCCGTTGATAACAACCTCAAGAAAAGCGTTTCACGGAAGAAACTCGTATGCTTTCGGCAGGAGATGTATTCGTAGATAACTACGAGCTATTACTTGTAGATAATGATGTAAGTAGGCAACTTTTATAAGAGAACATCTAGCTCTTGTTCAAGATATTCGCATATAGAGGGTTGTTTGTCAAGCGGATTTACCAACGAGATCATATAAACCGAGCGAGGGAATCTGAAACTCTTTGCTCCTATTACATTTATAATACTCGTTTGCCCGCCTTGTGCGTCACAATATGCCATCGAAATATGCGTCTTTCAAAGCAGTTGATGTATAGACGAGCGACATTACTGTCATGAAAAGAATATTGAATAAAATTCGTTAATTGATGTAAAAATCGAGAAAACTCTCTTTATCGAAAAAAGAAAATTCATATGTTATTAAATTATATGTATATTAACTCTTTATGAATGACCTTATTTGAAGTCACCCCCCCTTTTCATTTTGTAAACTACTCGTACAATTTTTATGAAACTTGGTCTATGGAGTAATTTGATAATGCTTTATTTAAATCTCAGAACAAAAATAAAAAATTTTAAATGATGACTCCAATATAACGGACAGAGAAATTAAAAAAAAATAATCTGATTATCACACACATGGGATTTGATTTTTTGGAGAATCTTCATTGCGAAGTAACATCAAGTTTTGTTTGAAGCTCATCAATGTTACGCAAAAGTTGGTACTGATTTCTAAACTCAAATTGTAAGATATTAGATTTTTCTTTATTAGAAGTTAACTCTTTTAAAATTTTCTATCTACATTTAAATTCAATGACATTAATAATCTTCTAAAACCAAGTTTCATAATATTGAGATTACTTTTTGAAACTGTAATTTTAGAATTTTGAAGTCAGAAAATTCAGTGATATTTAAAAACAAGATTTTTAAGTTTTTATGTTAGAAAGCATCCATCTTCAAAAAGTTAACAACGTGTTTACGATCATTGAGAAAATTTTCTAAGCATTAAATTTGACATGAAATATTTTGACACTATTGTAGTTACAAATAATTGACTTTTAGTAGTTTTAGAAAGCTGTAATATATAAATTATTTCTTTTTTGAAAAGTTCAATATTTGGACATAATCTCTGTTTTTTTCAAAACTAAACTTTCAAGTTTGTTGAATCGATGCATCTTACAAGTTCGGGAAAGTGCGGCGAATCGCGAATCCTGCACGTTCGACGGGGCGGCGATCCATCGTAATCGCGCCTCGTTCAATCTTCGTTTCAACAGTTTGGTTGCGGTATCTTTAGTTGAACGACAACCGAGGACCACCCTCGGAGCCAGCCCTGTTCGATGGATAATTTCATGCGAATCTCTCTTGTGTACGCAGCGTGAAGTCGCATGTGCGTCGAATCGCCCCATTCATTTATGAAAAGGACATAGCTCGAAAAGGGCTGACTGCGGGATAGACAGGACCGGCGGGAGGCAGCAGAAGACGAAGAAAAATGATACAGGCTAACGACACATCCCACGAGTATGACCGCCCCGTGACGGATGTTTGTAAATTACGACTCATGTCCGCGAGGGAGGAAATCATATTCCTGGGTGGGATTTCGAGTTCCCTTGTGGAGATTTTCACAAGGTCGTGGGTCGGAAGAGAAGGATTCCGGTAGCATGTCATTATGATATTTCAAACGAATGCCTGCAGCACAACTGTGAAACGACATTACCAAGATGTAGGTACAATACCGTAGTGCTATATATATCTGTTTCTCGTACGAGTATGACGAGACTTTTTCATAATTATCCTAGTATTGCCATTTCTTTCGCGTTGAAATATATATATATATTGTAATATCATAGTTATATTATGAATTTTATATAAGTAATGGTAGTAAAAGCCATTAATATTTATTCCGTTCATTTAATTAAAGCGATTCTTTTTATAACATTTTCAAAAAACAACAAAATAATACAGAATCTCTACAAGTTGCATTGCAATTATCAAGGAAATGATATTACTAAATTGTTAAACTGCGATTCTCCTTCCCTGCAATTATAATTCATAAGAAAAAAAAACATTCGTTTCAACTTGTAAATATTTTGTGCCTCGAACATTTGATGAGTGATCTTCTTTATGTAAGAATCAATAAGGACTTTCAAATCGAATCCGCGATCCTCGAGACTTATAGATATTCGCGCGGCTGTCGCACCCGACACAAAAGGAACTCGTTAAAAGTTTATCGACCATCATTCGTATATTTTCTCGCAATTTACCAGCGAGTGATATATATATCGTCCGATTCCGCTCTGAGAAAGATAGATAATGGATGCATCTCCGGATGCAGTCGGAAAAGAGAAGATAATGGATGCACCTCTCGCGGCCTCTTCCTCTTCGCATAGGTCCTGCAAGGATTTCCAACCCCATCACCCGCCTCTCCTCTTTCTCTCCAATGTCGACAGACATAATTGGACAAAGAAATACGAGGAGACTGGCCATGGATTTCCTCGTGGAGCTAAAGTCACCCTCTCTTTTTCTCTTTCTTTCTCTCTTTTTCTCGCATACATCGTTTTTTCCACTTCTTCTATCCCAATAATTTAGTCGTAAAAATGATTCACCACCAACGATCGCTCACATACCGGCGGTTTCTTAAATATTCTAAATATCACATCCCTCCCTATATATCTCGATATATCAGGAGTTCTTACATCCCGCGGATTCGTTGGTTCGAGCGTTATCGAAGGAACTCCCTCATCTAGCTAACTTAAAGCGCTCTTTTCCAGGTAGTCGATTATTAATTGACAAAGGCAGGATCGACGCAAAAAAATGTACTTAAACTTGGCTCGTTAATATTATCCTTATAGACTACTACTCCGCTCTGCGTAAAGGATCGCAGCGCTTCTGGTGAAGTTAATTTATCCTTATCGGACGGGGATTATTACCGCGTAATTATTCGGTGTTCTTGTGCGGCTTTGTAGACCAAAGTATCATGGCAACCGATAACGACTAGCCCGAGCTAACTGTGCTTGTGCTTATTTTTAAACAGACATTGAATCATTACGACCATCCAATTTATCGATCCTACTGTTTATCGGAAAACAACATCAATTGTTTTGAATCCTTTAACTTGCAATATCTATGTAGTTTCATTCAGATCTGCTTTTATCTCATTTTATTATTCTTGAATGTATTAATAACGCTTATTTAGTTTCTAGTTAAAATACTACTTCTAATTAACGGTTTCACTGACATCCTCATATCCTCTGGGTGCGAAGGAAATATACATAGAACGCTGTAATAATGTCGCATAATATGAGTTTAAGGATTAAACTTATGCATGAGTGAGTTTCGAAAATACCTGACCTACTAACAATCGCATATCACTCCGCGCGTTATTTAGCGCATAAATCGCATATGCACCCACAGTGTGGTGACCCAAAAACAATGCTCTAACCATCGCGGTTATCCAATATCAGGAGGAATAAAATATAAAGCGAGCCAAACAAGAGCAAACGAAAAGCGACACCGATTGCCGGTGACGTCTGACGTGATCGGAACACCGACGGTGATCTCGTCGGACAATCGGACTTATCCCATGTCGACGAGATCACCGTCACGATTAAGGTCTCCAGATCGGGAGCGAGGTTACGAGTAAAGCCAAGCTTTGCGACTGCACTTCCATTTCGAACGGTAAATCAGCGGAGTTAAAAAAAGGCGAAGCGATGCCGGCGGCATGGCATGGTGTAGCGAGGTTCTCCAAGTGCGGGATCAAGGCGCGCATTAGTTGCATTTGACGTTGAAGCGTCAGCTGCATCCGCGACGCGCCGCGTCGCGACGCGAATTTGCACGTGCACCACGTCAACGTCCACATCTTGTCGTCGTCGAATCCTTCTCGACTAAGTTGAGAGTGAGGCAAAAGAGACGCGCGAACACTTGCAATACCGACAACGACAAAGTCGAGGGTTCCATGCATTTTCTCCCTCTCTCTTTCTCTCTCTCTTTTCCTTTCGATTTTTTACCCTCGTTGTTATTATTTCGTTTTCTTGTTAAAACGTAAAGAAAGAAAATCAATTTCATTGCGTATTCTCTAACGATGATTTATATACAAAAGATTTGTGTAATTTGTCGATCTACCTGGTTGCGATCAGCTAACATCCTGTCCAATCGTAAATCTAGCTAGATACCATTTCCAAGCAGAGTAAATGCAACCAAAATGCATCTGCCGTTCTCTCTCTCGTTCTCTTTCTCTCCAAATAAAGCTGTCTCTATGTATCTATCTATCTATCTATCTATCTATCTATCTATCTATCTATCTATCTATCTATCTATTTATCTATCTATTGTTTTCATGACGAAATAATCGCGGCACGACGTGATGCTATAATTAAACGGGTATTCGGTATCGTGCGAGCTTTAGAAACAATGTGTTTTAAAACACATTTATTCGGGATAAAACAGCACGCTTACTGAATAGTTCGATGTAAATTTCTTCTTTTTTTTATTTCATCAAATGTAACGACAAACTGATCACAGTGATCTACATGTCAAGATAAACTTGCAAAAGTGTTAACGTACTTCTTTTTCTTTTCTAACAATTGAGTATATACCTATAATTTTTCTCTTTAAGATAAAAAAATTTTTGTTAATGTAAGATTAAATCTTAAATGCTTTTTCTCATATCCTATAAACAAAACGAAATTAGTAATCGACTTCAAAAGAAGTTTTTAAAGGCGTTAAAAAAGTTTTTTAAAGTCTAGTAGTAATTTAATCTTGATTACAACTATATTATAACAAAATACGATATTATATTATTTAAAACATTTATCTTGATTTTATATTTCAAAGCTCTGAACAAAATTAAATACCAAAATATATTATGACTCTGCTTGTTATTGAAAATACAATATAAATTCTAATAATAAAAATCAGCCGAAGACGAATTCGATTTTTATTATTAGAGTTTATGTGTAAAATTAAATATATTATATCTGACACGAAAAACAATATATTCTATAAATTTCAATTATTATTGCAAGATATAATAATGATTATTATCATTTTTAATTTCTAGAAAATTTTTAATATTAATCTATTCTTGTGAAAAAAATGTCGCTATTTTTTTGCTTTGATATTTTAACGCAAAAATATAAGCGCTAAAAAATATTTTTATTCGTGATTAATTATAAGGCTCTTTTCGATTACTGCATGCATGTGGAAATATTTTAGCATACGTCAAATTTCATCGGATAAACTTTATTCGCATAAATGTGCATACGAGAATGGCAGGGGTGATTATTCTTACCATTTTTATCTCTCACCGCCAACAATTCGTCAACATTTTACACGCAAATTTCGCCATCACCGATATCGCAACCACGCGCGGTTAATTTTGCGAGATCGCGCGGTGATACCTCGATACCACTGCAGCGTAACCTCCATTTTTCAATTCAAACTCACACGACTACGTACCGGTGCAAAGAATGTTTAATATCAGATTTCATGCGGGATCTTGTCGAGAACGAGCCCCTTTCGTCGGGGGTCGTCTCATCGTCATGAATGATGCCCGGCCAGCCATATCAAACGCGACGACGGCTTTGTTTCCGTCCGGCGTAAATCCCGTCGGGAATTCCGCGACGGAATACCGTACGCGCAAAGATTCCGAGGATGTGAGGCCAGCCAACGAAGCTTCTCCGGCGTGGTTTCTCTTTTCGGACCTCCTATCATCTCCAGCTGGTCTCCCTTCGCGCTCCTACAAGCTACGCTTGCCTTGGCCGTCTCGGAGAAACAATCACGCCGACGACTCACAAAGCGCGTGGCGGGATTGCATCCGAAGAAATTTATATTCTTACGCTAGATATTCCAGGACGACTCTCGCGGAAAATCCGGAGACGAGCGAGTTACGCTTCCTTCTCGAGAGACGTCTCCTTCCTTCCCTCGCGAAAATAAATATGCGTATGCCGCGTGCGTCGCGTTTTTCTTAAATTAGAATCTTGCCGCGACGTGGAAGCGGACGTTCCAACGTTTCTGCAGAAAGTTTTTGCGGGTTGTCAAAAGTATGTTTAATATAATGAAAATAATATTTAAATGATAACGTCGGGAGTATCTTGAAATTACATGACGTAGTATCTCAAAAACGAATTCTAAATTTCTACGGAATTAAAAATATGTCAGTTGTTTTAATACAGCGATGTCAGTCTTGAATTATAGCAACTATAGCAAAAATATTTTAAACAGAAATCACTTCAACGGTATAAATTTTATTGTTTTGATTCAAAAATATAAGCATTAACAGAAAATTATTTTGATATTTATTAATTACTGAAATATATCTAAAATATATGTATCTAAAAAGAAAGAAAATTGAAAGAGGAGAAAACTGTAGTAGTACCTAATGGCTTCCAATCAAATTTTTTATTTTTAATTAAAATGCCAAAATAAACCGTCAATAAAATGCATATCGATGTAGTGGAGAGCTTATTAGTCGATTAAACAAACATTGTTAAATTTAATTTCTTCTCACATTCAGCATGTTTGTAATCGAAATTATTTGCTAAATAAATTTTATACTCGTTACCAATTAAAAAGATGTCAATTAATGTTGTTTATAGGATATTAAATTATTTGATAGTTGAAATAATGTACCTTCTATCGGAAGAATTATTAAAACTACCATTTACAATATGCTTGAATGTTTATTTCATTTACTAATATGCAAAATGACAAACATAAAAACATATCGATAGAATTTATGATTAAGCTAACGCAGTTAATTAATCAATTTAATTAACTGCACAATGCGTTCCTTGCAATATACAGAACTTGCAAAGAAACACATTGATGGAAAAACTGTAGAAAATAGCGGGGTTAGAAGAATAATCCGACCCAATCTTGCAGAAATTGCATCAAAACGAAGTTATTTTACTGCACGTAAAACGGTGAAATAGAGTTTTCGTAGCGCGCTCCCGCGTAAAAAATTCGAGCAAGAACTTGCTGGAGAATTCCATATGCGAATGCTACACAAAAAGGCTCCAACAGCAAACTAGGAAGCTACGCCGTGAATCCGTGCTTCCGTGTGCGTAATCTTCTTTCTTTTTCGTTTCGTTCTGTGTATGTTATTTCTTGTTCTGTCGGCCGGGCGAGTGAAATGCAACGACAGAAACGAGTGACACCGTATTCGTCGAAATAGAAGCACGTCGACTGTGACGAAAATGGGATTTAAAAATCGTCGGAGCATCGAGAAGTTATAATCCAGAATAGCAATAATTCAGATAAAAAGTAATAATTCAGATATACCATTTGGATAGAAACGAGCTAGAGAGGATTATCTTCATGTCCGACGTCCAAATGTTAATCTTGCAAAATGAAAAATCGAAATAGATGGAAAAGAACGTACTTCTCTGAGCGTATATGTATTATCAATGTATCTTTCACATGAAAAATAATCCTTATCTATCGCACTCCTTTCTCCTCTCCTCATAATTATGGCAAGATGAAACGTAATCCCCCTGCTACCAGAACGAGACAATGGGAAAACGTATCGTATCGTTTTTCGTTAAAGCGCATTATTAAACACCATGAGAGTGACGCGTATAATTACGCTGTGAAAGAACAAACAGCGGGGGTTTAATTACGCAATTTTTGTGCACAAAACAGCCCATCGACAAAAGCGTAATATAATATGTTTACACGCTGAAAGCTCCGCCGGTCTCTTTCATACGATATCGCGATGATAATAAATGGGGAACGTTATCTCTCGCGTTTACGAGAGAAGTAAACCAAACGACCTTCTCCGTAACGAACCTTCGTATATCCTCGCAGCATCCTTAGTGAAGTCGTATGTCAAAGTACATATACAGGTTAATTATACGCTCTACATACACTCTGTACATACGCTCTTACGCACCTATATCTATCTCGCGCATATCTGTTTTGTAATCCTTGTTCTTCAAAGGCAGATCTTTGCGCGCACCTTATGCACGATTAGCTTAATCTCCGCGCATATATTAGATGCACCCTTCTGTGAGGGAAGCTTCTTAATGCTCGTGCTGTGTACATAAAGTTCAAGTCAACGATACCTATCCACTCGCGATGAAAAAAACAAACTTTTCTAATAATATCTCTCAAAGACATGCAAAATGCGTTTTAATATGATAATGACAAACACGATACAAATATAGTAACATAATAATGTCAAACACGATATATATATATATATATATATAGTAACATTATAATAATGATAGAGATAATAGTTTCGAATATAACAATAATAGCAATTATTAATATTGTACTACCCTAATAATTACAAATGATATTACAAAGCATTACGGTATATCAAATTTCACTATTTATTGTACTGTTTACTGGGTATCTATGCATATCATTTAAAACACATTAAAAAAATTATATTTCAAAATCAAGAATTAAAAGTATATACTAAAAAAAAAATTGTCTACTGCAAATTAGATGGTAAAATATGGCATAGCATTTTGAATTGGTTGCAGCAGTTAATTTTTTATTGTGTTAGCCTATCGAAATCCTATACTGACATTGCAGATAGATGCAACTAAAAATTGGCTGCAGCCAATTAAAAATACTATGCCATATTTTATCACCTAATTAGCTGCAGCAACCAATCTTTTTTTTCAGTGTATAAATATGATAATAATTTGTGTGTATATATATATATATATATTTTAAGAATTTACGAATTTATATAAATATATGGATATCCCAAAATCCGCGACTAAATACTCTAGCAAGAAAATTATAAGTAAAAAAGTTATTTATAAATTTTTACCTCAAGCAGTATTTTTTAAGATAATAGAGTTTAAATATACTGGTAAACGCTCCCTCTAATACTTACAGATGACCCAAATAAACGTAATTTGTATAATCAGCCATATTTAAACCATTATATATTATAAGATTATTATAGCTTAAAATAAAAGTTTACAAATAATTTTTTTATTTAATTTCTCGAAAACTTTCTTGTCATAGTATTTTGAGTCGCGAATTTTGGAACATCTTGTATATTGTATAGATAATATGTATAATAGATTGATTAAATCAATAACTGCTATTCTTATAGTATTATATTAAAAGTCATTATTTCTATTATTATTCTTATTATGTTTGGATTATAATGTTATTATATATCTATATACCTTCTAAAATTTTTAAAGCGAATTGTCACTCTGAAGAGTGAAATCTCATTCTTAAGATTAAAAATTAAACCACTCTTTTTCAAGACTGGCTCAATTTTCACTCTTTAAAGTGAGATTCCACTTGAAAAAATTTAGAAAGTATATTTAATTATTTTAAGAATCGTAAATAAAACTGATCTCTTTCGCTTTCTCTTATTTATTTAGACATAGCACACGGCAACTTCACGCCCGAGGAAGCCCCGACCACCGAATCACCTATCCAGAGTGATGTCTTCGTCGAGAAGAACGGCGCCGCCGAGGGCGAACTACCGGTTTCGACTGCGAAACACGATGACCCCACGTACATGGCGATCGTGATCGGCGTGCTGACCGCCGTAATACTTTCACTCGCCGTAGCGATATTTCTGATTGTTTCGCGACACAGGCAACGCAAGTGCTTCGCCAGCCCCATGACTGGTAAAGCCCCTTCGCATTTAGGATCCACCTGCGCCACCGTCGAGAAAGGCGCAGCTCTGATGGCATACACCTTAGAAGATGATGAAAGGTATAATCGATTACTTGAAAAATAAAAAAATAATCGTAAAAAGGAAATGAAACTGCTAAAGATAATACGATCTTAAATAATGTAAGAGGAATCCAAGATGTAATTTCTTCGATGCGCTTTCGCGTGTATCTTACATTAATATAATTTTTTTATGATTAAAATATGTTAATTATTGAAAGATAAAAAATTGTATGATTTAAAAATACATTATTCGAGCAAAAACAATATTTTTCGCGTTACAATATTCTAGTTAAAATATTTAAATGATGTTTTAAATAGCTTTAAAATAATTAAATTTATTAGCTGTTGGCAATAAGCTCGAACAACTTTGAATGGTCTTTATTACTTTTTACCGACATTTTACATTCTCATTTATTGCGCGGCCATGTCTAGACAGCCGGATATAGGGTCATGCGAATACTCGCTTTTGCATCGCGAAGCATGTTTAATGATAATACACGAGCGCCGTATGGGGCGCCGTATTCCTCATTTCTTCCAAGTTTGTGTCTACAGTACACACGCTCAGATGACGGAAGCAGCCTTCCAATAAACTTTCCATCCACCATGCTCGTTAGTGAACGTCCAATAACGTCCAATAACGGACATCCTCGGGCAATATATCGAGTTTGTGCGGCACGAATGTCTCCAAAGGAGATCCTCCGGCCGCCTCGTAACTCCGAAGCATCCCGCACCAGTTTCGGCATCGATCCCCCCTCTTCCGAGTTCCCTGTCCGCTTTGTGCAATCCGATATTGCAGTTGCGAGCTTCGTACCGAAAGAGAGAACGTGTAACGTGCAACTTCAAGTAGGCATACGAATGTTGCGCTGAGCCTTTGACGGACCGCGTGTTCCGCACATATAATACTAAAATTTCCAAGCGGAAAATATACTGCTCTTGAAAACCGAAGATCTGTACGATCCGCAAAGTCAGAGTTATTTCAATGCATTTTAGATGTGGGATTCTTTTTAAATCCGATTCTTTTTAAATGCGGATTAATAATATCTTATCGCATCAATATATACTATGATTTAAATGAAGCTATTTATACAAGACTGATAAAAAATGCTTATTGTATGATGTAATTTAACTATACATAAATAATAATTTAACTATACGTAAGATGATAATATTGAGTTGCATGTACAAAAAGGAATATACGAAAAAAAATATATTTCGTTATTATCAGAGAACGAATAATATAGGGTAAAACGGGGTAATTTAATAGAAATTTTCAAATTAATATAATAGATTGAGGTCGCATAATGTATTCAATGATACAAATACAAAACATATATTATTGCACCAATAATATACATTTATGGTTGATTGATTACACTATGTGACCTCAATCTTTTATACATTTTGAACATTTTTGTCAATCTATCTAAATTATCTCGCTTTACCCCATTTATATAGCTACAAGAAATTATTGGCCATCACGATCTGATGATAAATGGAATGATGGCTATTAATCAATTGCTTCTCTTTCAGATACGCAGGCGGTTCTCTACCGACTTTGCCCCTCGGAAATCGTCTCCTAGACATCGTGAAGTTGGACGACTACCAAGAACCATATCAGGCGCTAAAGTACGCTCCGTACTACAGCTACAGCACCGTCGTTATGGAGATGAAAGACATGATGCTGAACAACAAGGGCACCAACATCAATCACTCAGGTATGCGGCGCTCGAACGCAACTACACCTACGGAGTCTACATCTACATCCATTCGCGACTATTTGCATACGCACATACTCATGTAGACACGCACATTTACACACGCATACACATTTATGTACGCACTCCGCGTATTCTAACACTCCACACATTCAAACACGCCGCGGCTCCTGTGCCAACGGCCGTGCACCTACATACGTCTCGGCAACAAAGCATTCGCCCTGACCGCAATCAATACACCATCCCCTTCTGCGCTCGCTCCTCCTTTGCTATATCATCCGCAGCAGTGTACGCAAACGGTGCAGTTGACACGTCGTACGATTATGCGGTACCGGAACTCGGCACGGTACCCCTGCTCAATCAGGATGCCGGCGCCGGCCGCGGAGCGATCGTCTCCAACGCCACCGGCGATCAGGACAGCTTCTTCTCCAAGAACTCGCGGACCAAGACGGAGGACAAGAAGGTGACAAATTCACATTTCTTAATCCTTCGCGAGTTTGATTTTATATTTTACGTTAGTTAATTTATATGTATGCGTTAAACTAGACAAACCTAGATTTTAATGCAGGGTTGGCTACAAAAAATCTATTGGGTGGAAAAAATTATAATAAATTCTGAATTTTATCGTTCCAAACCTTGTTCAAATAAAGTAGCGAATTATGAAAATGTATAATATTAAAAAATATGTTTAGACTGTACTTTATGCAGCAAGATATTTTGCTTTAATTAACAATTTATACCAGTCACGATAGTTAAAAAAATAACAAAACGAACTAATAATAACATCTTATAATGATAGTCTTTTTTAATTTAAATTAATATATGAAATATATTTTTTTAAAACAAAGTTAGAGATAATATAAATGTTATTGAATTTTATATTCGTTTTTAGTTTTATAAGAAAAAAATAATAGAATTAAAAATTTTTACCAATATAGATCTGGTTCGCGTTTATTAATAAAGACAATATTGCCTTATATTCAATATCTTGTGACAAAAACGAATTTGTTACATTGATTCCTATTCTATCTATTACTATTTTATTTTGAATGAAGCTTAAATTGAAAAACACACTCTCTCAATTGATGCTCAACTAGAATAGTGAATTAGAATATCGATAAAAAAATTTCTATTTATTTTATTGCCTTTAATTAAAAAAGACCAATTTTGTCGATTTTTTTTCGAAAAACATCGTTTTTTATCACTTTATCACTGACATAGACGTAATCCAAAAAGTATGAAATTTTACCAAATCTTGTTTCGATGTAACCAGAATGCAAGAGAAATGACTTGGCAAATTTTTAATGAACAAAATAAAATCTTTTATTAATTGTAATTATGTCAATACTACTAAAACTTTAGAAATTTTCAATAAAGATCTGAGAAAAAAGATTCAATCTAATCGATTTTTAATATAAAAAAATTATTTATCTTTAACTTTAGAAAACGTTGTTAAAATCTAAAATATTTTTAAAAATATTTTTCACTTTTATATTTATATATGTTATATCTTTTTCGTTTAGTATTTATATTATAAAGTTATCTAATAAAAATACACGATAGATATCTATCTTTAGTTTAGTTGGCTTAGTATAATCGTGAGTATCGCAAGGCAACGACGAAAATTTAAATTAATCAAGAATGAAAGGAAAATAGTATTAAAATTTAACGAATAATGTCGACCGATCTTAATGTGCGCTCTATAAATAAAGAGCCGAGAAAAATGTGCACGCCATTGTCGTACCATTAAACGTAACTTTCCACCGGTCGAAGATAAATTCGCAATTAATAATTTAAATCAATATGGTGGAACGAGAACGGAACATTGGGGCGGATATATCTCCCGTGGGTACAGTATAACGTAGCTCGTATCCAGAGCTCTGTACGAGGGCGGAAAAGAGCACAGGAACCCCTCCGGACCAAGATCGAACACGCGAGACGATCCCCTGGGTTCTCCATCGACAGAAAAAAGAATCACGGGATCGCGGCCGAAGATCAATTTAAAAGCGCGTGTGTAATCTGCACTGACAGATACTTTTTTTCTGTATCAACGATACGGCGATCAACTGGAGACCGACAACGTTATACAGTCGAAGCTCTCTTTGAAATATTCGTTGGATTTTATGCACTTCGAACATACAGGAATATTAGATCGTAAATAAATCGCAATGAAATCGGTATTCTTCCCATCGCGTAATAGCATACACGTCTATGATTTGAATAAAAACTACACGGCAATTGAAACTGTACAATTTTATATCCAGATTATAAATATTTTTATAAAAAACATTTTGTATTTGTGTTAGAAACAAAAGCCCACGCAAATCCTTGTTAAAATTTCGTGTTAAATTTTTAACGTGTTCAAAACGTGTATTAATTTAACATAATGCGATTATTTAAAATACCTGAACTTATTGTACACCTATTCAATTTCTAGAATAAAAAGTAACTTGTAAGTAATTTGTGAAGTAACTGTCCTAACCCTGGCTACATGACTGTATGTTCTACGTGTAGTACAACGGAAATAATTAATGTGGTAATCTCGCGATTGGAGCTCCGCGAAATATCATCCCGGCGAGTGACACGACTTTGGAAAAGGATAATTAGAACGAATCGTCGAGCAAGTTGCGAATGCAAAATAGCCATCGTGACGCCACTCAGCTTAGACAATAAATCGCTATCACGGCTTGTCCCACACGTGCCGGAAACAGAATCGGAGACCGGCATAGTCAACGTTGTCCGCGAAATCGATCGATTGATCGCCGTCGTCATTCGGTCTGTAAACGAACCGTCGACAGGACACGTCGACAGAGTTCTCTCGCGGATACGCCCGCTGCTGCAACCCTCATGGAATGTATCATCATTACGCGGTCCAGCGGCTTTCCCTTCAGTCCGCTCCGTTAATTGCGGAGAGAAAGCGCGTCATGTAATCACGTTTCCAACCGTCCCACCTCCAGTAGTAGGACTCATCCAACCGACATCGCAAAAATATCGCGCGATAGGGGTTGATTTCACCGCTAACTATCCCGTATCGGATGCCGGCAAAGAGTATATGGCTCATACGTACAAATTTTATGTCACGGATGATATCTTGCTTTAGAAGCCACGTGAGCTTCACACGTTTTATAATGGTAGGAAAATAACAATGCAGAGAAGACACATGTTACAGATGAATAATTTTTGCATTGGAATATATATATATAAAATATAATTATATATATCTTAGAAATATCGTTGCACAGAACTGTCTATTATATCTGTCTATTAACATATATATATTTTCATAAAAAACTGTAAAGTTAAGCAAAATACATCTCGCGCATATTTCTCGATAAAAATAACGAACTCTGAAAAATTGTAACAATCTTTATTACAAATATTATGAAAGCAAGAGATCGCTCGTTAATCATTCGACGAAGGTACCTGTATCTTTTTTACTGTATAATATTCTGCTTTGTATAGGGATTCTATACGTCCATATCGGAAGGTATAAGGGAGAATACTTGATAAGCATTTGCCGCCCTGTTCCCCGATCGATTCCCTCGAAGCCATGAATGCGAACAGCTTCTTCACTGTCGAGTGAGTCCTTTCTCTACGTCGGGATACGCGTGTGTCCTGTGGATAGACACATCTGGTATCGCGCTTTGCGTACGGTTTCCGCGGCGTGAATCGAGATTGATCCGGGCACAATGCTCGGGACGGGACGCTCCAGATCCGAAAGTGCCCGTGTCTACGTCGAGACGTCTGCGCGTGATTGACACCCGACAGCGCCACTCGAAACAGTCAAAACATTTCACCCCGTGTCGCGTCGAGTCTGGCCTTGACGCTTCGTAGCAACGCCAATCATCCTTCTCGGCAGATTCACTGTTATCCGTAAAACGGGGATTACTCGGCGAGTACCCAACGTGTTCGACAATATTTCTTTTCATGTCACTCTCACTTATGAGAACATCAAGTTTCAGACGACTTCCACGATCACTTACGTATCTCCGAATGAATATAGATGATCGTACACAACGTATTGCTGACCACTGTATGAATGTATCAATTTTCGAATGCAACAATTTAAAATTGACGGGACATTTATGAACCTCGTCGTGTCCTTCGAACCATGAAATAATTTGGCAAGATTTCTATGCCATTCTCCTTTACGAAAACATTATTGTAATGTTTTATAAATCATATATCTCGTTAAAATATCTCATGATCCAACAATAGAAAGTATTATATTTCGATGAAAGTAGCACAAGATATACCTATATATCACGTCGTATCTAACATTCTACAAGTCAGCTTTTACCAATCAACAATGGGATACCTAGTTCGCGACCAATAAAATACTTGTAAGTTGTGTTACAGTTCCGCGTGCTCTTTCGTGCACGATAATCCACGTGAACGCGAGGATCGAAGGGGGTAAGCCGTTTGTCGAATGACGGTCGTAGATCCTGCGATACCTACGATGCGCCCCGGCGCGACTAGCGTGATCATAGATCGTTGATTATCATCGAATAGCCCGCACAATGCATTTGCGCTTTCGTGTTACAGTCGCCGACTCAACAGGAGGACGTCTGGAGCAGCCCAGCTTACCGCTCTCCCCACGGCATCGCCTTCGCATGCTCTCCAAACTTGCCGAAGGCGCCTTCGGAACGGTAATGACGTTATTATTACACCCGTGAATATCAAGTATATACAGTAGGCGCAAAAAGTATTTGAGAGAGATGTCTTTTTAAAAAACTTTATTTAAAAAAAAAAAAGATATTAATTAGCAATTTATTAACAAAGAATACAATAGATAATAATATGGTTTTCAAAATTATTTTACTTAAAAATGTAATAACTAAAATATATGTATATTATCTTAAAAATAAACGAAAATGAGAAATTGTATTATTCGGATATGCATATTCCTATGGTTGAGAAATTTAGCTTCTATAGATCGAGAACACGCGAAACTTTTTTGTTCATATTAACACAGAACGTACTCAATAAATATGTTCTTTATCGTGAACATAAACGTGAAGTGAAACAAACTATATTTGTTTCACTTCAACTTATTGCACCGGTGTGCATCAGTTCAGAGTTTATCGATAAAGAATAGATTTATTCTACAAAATTGCTAATTAATGTTCATTTTCTAAAAATAAGGCTTTTTTAAATAAAAATTTCTCCTATACAAATAATTTTTGTACTCACTGTATTTTCAATTAGATAACTCAATTAGAACCCAATTAGAACACTCGATGGACCAACGAATCGAACGATAATGGCTTTGCAATTATTCTTGTGTTTAGTGTATTATTTATATTCTCTAATTCGATTTAAAAATTAGGGTGCATAGTCTATACCTCTCGTTTCGAGAAACACGGAATTCAATGTAACAAAGAAAATTCATTACGTCGTTAGAACAATTAATTTATCAGCATTACCGCTACGATTGTACGCGAATAAAAAGCAAGTTCGTACTATCCCGCGTAAATTTAGGTAATGTGTCGCAACTTTTCCGACATAGTGACGATCGCGAAATCAATCCGTTTGTTGGCCGCGCAGCGTGCACGGGTAATTCAACATGCGCAGGATGCGCAACAATACGTCGATTAATGAAGTACCCGGGACGTGTTATTCTTCGCCGGCACAATGGCACCTCATCGGGGGGTCGTCGAGGATAATCAGTTTAGGATGCGTTAGAGCGGCTAATAATTCCCTTTTGTTTCCCGCTACGGGGACCGACAACGTGTCGTTAATGACAACGGGCGAGGAGGAGGATCGTCGAAACGGTCGTTCGTTTCGCACAGTTTGCCAGTTGCCGCGTCAGGCTTCCGTGGATGCGGATGCATGCAGACGCGATCGTGCGGGACTTCCCATGGGTATACGCGAGATCGGACACGTCGATCTCGAGTCCCGGTCGACTTACGAGATCAATCGTCTTCGTGCGAAATTGCCGGAAGGTCGTCGAATCTCTTACACGGAAGTTACAGAAGAGTACAGTCGTGTTACGCGATGCATACCATGATTGATTATCTTTTACTTCCGTTCTAGACTTTCAGACTACGGTTGCTAAGGCTTCAAGAGTTCTCTGAATGTATTTTCGTGTATTACACGGAGAAAAGTATTTGATTGAATTAATTAGAATTCTGGTGGAAAACGAACGAATCCAAAATTCTGAGATTAGGCTACTAGATTTTCGATTAAATCTAGAATTCTAGATTTAACTAGAATTCCGAGCCACTCATTTTCCATCAAAATTCTAGTTAGTACAATTAATGAAAAGAATATATTCTTTTAAATTGTATCATTGTAAAAGGAAGAAAGTTTCGTTTTTCGGAGCAAACCGTTTTTGGACCTATATCGAAGTAAATCGTATGACTTTCTTTTGATTGTACTTATTTAAATTTTATCGGAAAAGAATCGGTATTTTTTTCAAAAATTATATGCTAAGAACAGAGAGAAATACATTTTAAAAAATAATTTTTTTTAACAGTATATACATTAAATTTATATGTATATAAATTTATAAGTGTATAAATTTTTTCTTTTTTTTCAATTATGCAGCCAAGCGGATTGCACTAAGAACTTTTTTTGTTCAGTCAAAGATAATAACATACTCTCTAAATCTGAATCAGTGGATAATCATTGATATCAGTGCCAAGTATGCCACTGGTAATTAATAAATGAAACGTGAGATATTTAACCTAATTAATTTTTACTATGTGATCTAATTGACTTTGTTGTAGTGCATAAATTACATAAATATGTTATTAAAAGATTGAAATTAATGTCAAATATCAATATTTTAGTTATATAATGCTCAAACTATGCTCATTATTCCTTTTTAGTTGAACTTCCTTTAGTTGAATTTTATTGTTCAGTATCAAGTATGCCACTAAGTAATTAGTGACTATCCATTGATTCAGATTTAGAGAATATATTATTATCTTTGACTGAACAAAAAAATTCTTAGTATAATCCGCTTGACTGCCTAATTGAAAATCCAAGTAAAAATTAATGTTCTTACAAAATTGTTATTATTATTTACATATGTAAAAAAATTTTAACAAACGATAAACAAAGTTAGCAAAAAGTCAGCTTGTGTAAAATCACGTACAACCGAGATTTGTCAATATTACAACAGATTACAAAATTTCATTCATTTTCTATCAAATTTACCCTGATCATGAGTAGCTTCTATGCATATACATAACGCAATTCAAACAAATTATGCATAAAGGTATACGTGGCGGAAGCTGAAGGGATTCCGGAATACGGGACAACGACTACCCTTGGCAAGCGACTCGTGGCCGTCAAATTTTTACTACCGGAAGCCAGTGAGAAGGAAAAGTGAGTATACACGTCCATATGGAAGCCGCAATTTGCATTCTGTTTCATTATAGTGACGCTCGATTGAACAAGCATGCCTTTCTGCCTTCCTCTAGTCCGTTTCCTCCTCGTGTGCGACGATAAACCTTGTACATTCACATAAAGTCATATTTCTACAACATCTGCTTTCTAGTCATATTCACGATTTTTATACAGCATTCATTTATTAATATCGACCGACATATCATAAACTACCTCCCAAAAAAAATAAAATCGATAGCCGGCATCAAGAAAGTTCAATTCTTATTATCAGACAAATTGATTATTACAGATTGATTATTGTATGACGTTTTAGGACAAAATTCCAACAATTAATAATTTTTATACGCACAGGTTAGAATATTCGACCTCTACGAAAACGTGTCGACCCGATAAAATAAATTATTATCAAAGGTAAATTATACCCCCCGTCTTATAAATATTTTTTAATAAATTATTTTTAGTAATGAGAATTTAGAATTTAGAATTTAAGTAACGTATAACGAAAGCTTGTGATCAAACAGGTATAAACTGAAAAGTAATGAATGATTTAATTGAAAACTAAGTTATAGTAGCTTAAATGTAATGAACGTTTGCATTCATATAAATCCACATAAAATCTGGAAAGTACATGAAATTTTATAACATTTTATGAAAAATATATTAAATTTCATGTACATGTACGCAAATGTACGTTTCAGTTAAAGATACATTAAATTTAATGTAATGTCATGAAATTAAATTCAACTCATATAATTCAAAAGTCAACATTAAATATCATAATATTTTTAATAGTGTAATTATTTGGATGGTATAAAATTATTTTCAGATCTGTATCTAGTTAAATTTTCAGATACTTCAGCAAAATCGTTCTTTCTGTGTAATATCTAACACATTCGAAATATTCCTGGAAAATTATTTCGGTCATTTCGTGCATGGAAAGAACGATTTTACTGAAAAATCTAAAATTTTGCTGGATACAGATCTGAAAAATAATTCTGTCGGATTATAAAAATAATTTTGTTGGAAATTCAAACTGGTTGTTAGAATATCAAAATTTTTTGCAGCATTTCTCATCACTTTGTAGTTTTTAGCATAATTATTTTGATAGTCTAACAAATTATTTTCAAATCTGCATTCAGCAAAATCGTTCTTTCCATGTACGCGTTAGTTGAAAACAGGGGCTTGTTTTCAGCTCGATTATCCCGCATTATCGAAATTCATTTAATTCATGTAAGAGGAAATATTTTCGTGAAATGAAAATGGGAGTTCGCATAATAAGCGTAACGCGCCAAAATGCGATGGTGAAAGAAGAGGGCAATAACCTAAATTATGCGAGAGAGATCCTTCTCGGCAACAGCATATGATACATCGAATTTGGAGATAGAAAACGAGCGATCCACATTCGTGTTCTCTGGTCGAATGCATGCGACGACCTGCGTCGCGGCGCGACGTCCACCAAAGAAGCCCCGCGGCGGCGAAATGTCCGGATATACCGTTCTCGCGGCTATCGCGTCAGACATCAGAAAAAGGCCAGTTCGATTCCACGAATGGAATGGATTTGCATACAATGACCGGGAGATAGGATATCGGGCTGACTTTGGCGCGCACTATGAGCCGATGTGTGCAGCGAAACGAAGGGCGGGAGACCTCGTAGCGAAGATGACAAAGCTTCCCACCAATGAACATCGACGAAAATCGACGGCCCTTTCTATTGAATACCGCACTGCCTGGAACCTATTGCGCTCCGCAGACTCTGGTTCTGACTTGAAGAGAAATTTCGTCGACTCCGTCCGCGGAGCAATCTGTCGGACGTCTCAGATGCGAGGGAGAATAGCAAGCAATTTGGCTGATTTAGCGTGCATGAGTGTATCTACTTGCGCGAGGAGTTTCGCTATACATTGCAATTCCGTAACAGTGCCTGGTGCATGGTGCATCGCGTGCTTGTGTGCGAAGTGATTGCACAAGCATCTTACGAAAGTGATTAATTTATTGTTAACCATTATATCAATCACTTTAAACCTCTCTCATCGATTCCGCTATCTCTGGGAGGATCAATTTTCACATAATCGATTCATTCTTTAAACCTTTATAAAAATACCATTGATATTCAAGTATTTGAGTTAATAAGTAGATCGACTTTTAAATGCCGGAACAATCCGCAAGTAAAAATCACGACAGTTCTGTCGATTCTATATATAACGACTAGATATACACGTAGTCTCTGAGACTCGTCATATTTTATCTTGTGCGAAAAAGATCTTCGAAAGATTCTAGGCGGATCCTCAGCATCCACTCACGCAACAAGCTTCTGTCGCGCGGATGACTTATAGCTTGTCGTGACTGCATCGACGAGTTTGCCCTCCGTGTTGAAACGCGAGCAACTGCGACGTATGAAAAACCGTAAATCCACACTGTTACATACGCATCATGTCTTAAGAGATAAAAGGAATTTCCCATAACAAAAATTCATCGCTCATTATTCTAATATTAATTACATTTTTACTACGAATAACTGTATCCTAACTCCTCTGAATATATTTGAATAGATTTTTTGTTCAAACTAAAATATTTAGTTATTTTTATAAAATAATTTCTCTGCTTTGTAAATAACAAAAATATTTGTTTATATCAACTATTACAATTTAGTTCCATAAGATTACTGTTTCATTTGATATACATTTTAACCAAAAATTTTTATTCGGTATATTTCAACCAAATTTTTGTTGTTACAACAAAATTTTTATTCATAGAATGAAACATTTTTTTTTCTTAGTGATATCATATTTTGTTCTCTGATATCAATACGGTAGAAAAAATGGTTTGCTATAACTAAAAATTTAGTTAGATTTAAAAATAATTTTGTTGAATTGTCAACATAATTATACAGAACGCTCAAGCTGGTTGTTAAAACATCAAAACTTTTTGCAACGTTACTTATGCTTGAGTTTTCTGGATAAATATTTTGATGACCCAACAAAATTAATTTCAAATCTGTATCTAGCTAAATTTTTAGATACTTCAACAAAATCGTTCCTTCTGTAAAAATTCGCAATGTATATGTCGCGCGTAGATTCGAACGGGATCGCAAAAGTCTTCCATGCGATGGTAAATAAGGAAAGTACAACAGAGGATGCTTGCATGTGCAGCCGCTCGTTCGGAGGAGGCCATGCTGACGATAGATAAGGAATGTTTTATGCCACCATGTTCACATATTACAGTGTATGACTCGCGCTGATACTTTATTAAAAATAATGCGTGGGCTCGACTGCTCCGATTTGCATCCACTCGAGGTAAATGACGCATATATCATTTCTTCGAATTATCAAAATCATGATAAAATTTCATCATTATATAAAAAAAAAACTGCTAAGGTCTGTTCACTACGCGCAAGTTCCAATTTTATTTATTTCAAGAATTGTGATCTTAAAAAGTTGTATTATAATTAAATCTCGAGATAATTTTTTATTTTAAATGCTTTTATACATTGTTCAAAATTTATTTGTTAACAGTACAGCACTCTCTATAGTTTTTTTTTTTTTACAAATTTATATTTATTCCATGATACCATTGTGCTAAAAATTGTTGTCAGAAAAATCAAAGGATGTTTTCAAAGTTACGGATCAAAATTGAAATTAAATTGTGAATTCGGCATCACGTTCGTGGTACTGTGAACACCGCCAATACAATAGGGAACATTCCAACGTAACCGCCGATATCAGCGGTACGAGAGAGGAGAAATTGAACCGCGAATACGAAGTTTCGGCTAATGCGAAAGTCATTAACCTACCTTAGGAGTGGCGGTAACGCTAAACGGGCTATTTTGCATATAGTGGCCAAGAACAGGACCGTATGTTTCGCCCACGTCGGACTCGAAGGTGCGCGTACCAGCGAATTCTTAGTTTACAGCGAATCGATACGCAGGGCGCCATCGTATAGTTAACGGTCGCATTAAGCTATCACGCGAAAGTGCCATTACCAAGCCGATCGTAAGTAAGACCGGAGTAACGATGCTGCGTGGAAAGGCGCGTCGCACATATGTACTCATACGCTGGAAAGCGCTTCTCTTATCCGGAAATACACGACCCAACGAACTGGATGGCGACCGCAGCCGTTAACGTCGTACGAACGTTGGGACCACAATGCAGAAAGCGCGCAACGCGATACGAGAGTCATTATCTAGGATCTAGGACATCAGTGACTCTTGTTACTTTAAAGTTCAAAGCGACATCACATTTACTTTATTTGTTATTTTATATCGTGTTGTTATTAAATATATATATATATAGTTTTAATATTTACACATATCGTATTTCTCATATTTCTAAAAAATACGAATATATATGTATTTGTATCCTACGTTTTGAGATTTATCTTTAAAATTGGATCCAGGATAGAACGTAAGAGTATAATAATCATGATGCTAATATAATATAATCGTTGTGCAATAATTGACACAAAATCGAACATGAAATTAGATTTCTTTCATTTTGAAATTCTCACAGATTTGATTAATTATTAGTATTAAGTATTAGTGATAACACATTAAAGAATTGGATTGATCCTACACAGGTTGGACTTTCAAAGAGACGTGAGGATTCTGGCTGCTCTAGAAGATCGCAATATCGCACGAGTTCTGGGCGCTTGTTATCGCGAGGAACCGTATTGCGTGGTAATGGAATATCTAGAACATGGGGATCTTTGTCAGTTCCTCAAGACGCATATCACTGCCGAGGACGCGCATTCCATGCCAATTGGCGTCAAGACTCTCAGGTAACTTTCCAGGGACACATTCTGACATTAATCAAAACCCAGCACGCACAATTCTCTTCGTAAATTATAACTAATTTCTCTTAAAACTATTAATTAGCATTAATACCTACGTTAATTTCTAAATTACTCTCGAATTTGCGCAATGATTTTTTTATTTCACTATAATATAATATTAGAATGCAATTTAATATGGATCGCCTAAAATTTTTTTCTGCTGACTTGTTATTTTATTGATACAGTGAAAGAGCAGTGTTTATTAAAACATTCGCTGTCGTTTTTCCAAAAAATGGCGCGTGCAGGAAGTTTCATTGCATGTAACGGTCGTCGGAAATTGAATGTTTTCAAATAAAAGCAACGCAGTATCTTCAAAAATATCAAATTCGAATATCTTTCGTGAATAAAATTGCCAAAAAGTTATGGAACACATACACCTTCATAAAAGCAATATCTCATTTTGTAAAAAAGTATATGTACATATATATACATATATATGGTATTATATATATATATATGGAACCTCATTAAAGATCCTATGCTCCGTGCAAGAGTTAAAGGAACATATACATATATATATGTAGGCATATACTTGTCTAATATACCTCGCAACATGAAAATTTTCAGTTATACGAGATGTTCTATGAAAACGCAGCTAAATATTAATCCACTCGTTACCTCGCATCAAAGGGCTTGAATCCGCGATCACATCTTTAACGATGATAGGTATTACAAATTCCAATTCTCACACATTCCGGATTTTCTTGTAGCACCAATAAAAAGTCCGGGAAATGTGTGCTCGCTGATAAGTGCTGCGCATTATAGATAAGTATATGCTTCTTTAACACGTTAAGTCGCAGTATCGACTTTTAAATTTTTACGTGATAAAATTCTGCTAATATTCTGCTGCAGTGGCAGAGTAAGAAGGAATATTAAAATTTCGTATAAAATGCTTTCAATAATTTTGAAAACTCGATGACAAATATCATAAAAAAATTTAACTGTCCGTTGTATGTGCATGCACGGAAAGAATAATTTTCGCTAAAGTATCTAAAGATTTAGCTAGACACAGATCTGAAAATAATTTTGTTGGACTATCAAAATAATTATATAGGACACTCAAGCTAATTGCTAGAATATTACAACTTTTTGCAGCATTGCTCATTATGTTTGAATTTTCTACATGAATATTTTGATGATGAAACAAAATTATTTTCAGATCTACATCTAGCTAAATTTTTATTTAAGTAAAATTATTCTTTCTGTGTATTCTACTTAAAAATGTAGCATCAGGGAAATTTATTTTCCAAAGTTATTAAAGTTGAAAGGACATCATATCGCGGAAATTGCAATTTTTTTTTAAGAGAAAATTAATTATCTAGTCGTATAGTCCGAAAAAAAAATTCTAATTCTTCATTAATCCAACATTGTTCGATAATTCATCTAGTACATATAATGTTAGTGCTAAAATATACGAGTATATTACATAATGTATATAAACATGACTACGCTGACGTATAAGCGACGCGCTGTTGTTACCGAGCTTAAAGTATTCAAGATTACGGCTCCCGAAGTGCTGCAATCGTCTCTAACGAACCGGAGCTCGGTTTCATTTCCAGCGAACTGCCGTCGCTGAAGTTAACACGCAATAAGTTTCTCCCACGCGAGAGTTTGACGCGTTTATTAATCGTGAGCGACGCACAGCCCTGACGCAGCCCCGATTCCCGACGACCTACACCTCGGAGGAATCCCTCCGAGGCGATGGCGGTCGGGTGTATTCGTGCGAATACCTTAACTTTGTCGCAGCAAACTCACGCCACTTCGTCGTCGTTTCAGTTTCAACTGTCTCATCTACATGGCGGCACAGATCGCGTCGGGCATGCGGTATCTGGAGAACCTGAACTTCGTTCATCGAGATTTGGCTACTAGGTGAGTACAATAGGACTTTGCTGAAACGAATTTCTCGCGGATTCGCTTTCATCTCTCGAGAATAAACTTACGAGCGAGGCTTTATCGTCCTCAACCGGTATTCACTCTGTATCTAAACACTCCATGATTCTCGTCCTCAGCATAATACGCGTACATTTATACATACATTAAGCGACGTCTACAATAGGATTTTAAAGCGTGAAACTTAAGTTTTTAAGCCCTAAGCCGTAAAAAATTGACGCAATCATAATCGATTATTCTCCTCACGTTCGACTGTGATTGATTAATTTCTTACGACTTAAGACTTGAAACTTAAGTTTTACGCCTTAAAATCTCATAGTAGACGCCGCTTTAAGTAATACAAGCTTACAAACGATTAATTAATTCTCGCGTTATTAATTCTCTATGATGCAATTTTAACAGTCAAAATGACTATATCTTGTACATCTTTTTATTACATAGGTCTATATATTCAACAGACAGTAGTATATTTCTGCAGATTCCGTTATACTCCGCGTGCAAGTCTTAGATTAAACGAAATTGGAGAATGAATCGGAGATTTGAATACAGACGTGAATATGAAGCTCTTTCTCGCGCGAGTGCACCGATGCGCGTCGAGAAGATGTAAGATTACAAGGGAATCTTCTCGGTCGACATGACGCGAGGAAAATTACAACGTTTCCGTGGCGGCAACAATATGCGGAGGGTTTTATAATTCCTAACGCAGCCGGGGATGATCCCTGTGTCGCGGGGGAACCGGTTGAAAAACGTGATATATATCTCGCCGCGCGATTTTTATTGAAAAGTAATTTCAAAAGTCGGTCGCGACCAAACGCATGGAAGAGGTATGGTATGGTATGGCGTGGCGTGAATGTCGCGGCATGGTTTTTTACGTTATTGCGGAAGGGATAAATGGATCCGTTGCGCTCTTGATTTATCTCCCGGCGTAAATTTACTCATCCTCTCCCCGTATTTTTCCCCCGTCTCGCTTTCCGCTTCATCGGCTAACAAGACTCCATCCGTGCTATCGACTTTAAATAGTAGCGAATCGAGATTATCTTTCGACGGATGTAGCCCTCACGATTTTGTTTGAGATTGTGCCGTCCGCTTTAATTGGCACAGTCTAATAACTAACAGAGATGTTCTCATGGTGTGTGCTTGTACTCGATAACGTGTACGTACGTAGAGATAGGATTTTACCACGTCGAGAGCCTGTTAAAACGGGATGGGGCACCGATATCGATTCCCTCCTCCCTTCCTCCCCTTGTTACACTCTCAGGATGAAATTGAATTATACCAACCCCCGCAGTGCATTTCCATAAGCCCCAAAACAAACGGAGCCGAGAACCGCATGGGAAATCAACGATTTGTTAGTGAATCGTCGCGAGGTATACGAGAAGAGCAAGCAGCTAGTTTGTGAATGGTGACCTCGGTGTAGAAAATTTTGACATTTTATTTACTTTTACTTTTTATCCAATCGCATTCAATCGTCGTAACTATCTGGATCAGCTTATAATTATATGTGTCCTTCGTAGACCGATCGCCAGGTGATTCCTCCGGATTTTTCGCAACCAACCCCAAAGTGCGCGACTTTAAGCACACAATAGCCACCTTCCTCAATCCAACATAATGACTTAATATTTGTCACGTTTGCAGTAGATTTTCTTTTCAATCACTACAAAAGGATATCCGCCTCGCATGAAGTATAAATCGAGATTAAGTATAAATCGGGAAAGGGCCGATTATAGTCTAAAAAGAAGAATTTATTTACATTTTTTATATGTTTCGATCCAAACGCGTCTTTAACTGAAAGCGCAGAACTGAAAATTTAAGTAAGCCTGTGCTGATAAATGAAATTTTAATGCCGGAAATACTTGCCGATTATTCTCCTTGAATTTTCCATCGATTACAGATAAACGCGCAGGCGCCCGTAAATTTAATGATGAAAATATTACATTAGTGTAAAATGTATATTGCCCCGATTCATCTCATAGATATTACAATTAAAATCTATATTACATGATTATATCGATATCTAAATTACATGATTTATTATACTTATATTATATCGTGACATTTTGCATATAGACGTGTGTATCTTTTTCATATGAATTCCATATGTTTTCAAACGATCTCCATTTAATTTCCATGTTTCTAATATTGCATAGATAAATCTTCATGATGATGTTCATGCCACATAACGTATACAGTGACCAGTATCGGTAATCATCGATCTACGAATACAAAGTACACATCTCGTGTATGAAACAAAGTCCATCTACGTGGCTGTTATTGAAATGCAATGGCCATCTCACTGAATCGATAGGACGTTTAGATGCACATATGTGCATACATGTATATCTTCCGCACACACGCGGACGCATATTCGTGCAAACCGCCGAGCTCTCGTAGCACGTGGGACCTAGTTTCCGGCTGGACAGTGTCTCTCAAACCCTCGCTCGTAAATCTTAATGTATAGCGAGAGACACTTCCTGCGAAGCTTTCATGACGATATCAGCCCTGTCAGCATTCCTAAGAGCTTTTGACACGGTTCGACCCATCGATTGCAGAAATATCGTTCAGAAGTATCGTCAGAACTACTTCTGTGTCATCCCTATTTCATGTACTCCATCATATATAAAGTTATATACAACAAAATATTGATTTAGTAAAATCCGAAATAATTCACATTATTATATTAATTGTACTAAGATAATAATTTTAAACTTATATATGATTATGAGAAATATCATCATCACTATATTCGATGTTCGCTGATATTCGAAACGAGATATCTTTACGCTGCTCACATTTTCATTAGCATTTTTCATGACAAAATGTTAATAGTGTTGCAAATTTCAAAATATTTTCGAGAGCATTCGAGGGAGTGGAATGTCCGTGTCTGTGATTGCAGCAGCCATAGGTAATCCTTTGGTTAAATTTTTAACATGCCACACACGGAGCTTTATAAAAATTTGCGCGATACGTTATCCTTCTCTGTGCTTTTGTGAGAAAAAAAGCGGGATACGATCCGATCGCGTTGCAAATAGATCGATGCCTTTTGTATAGGTACCGGGATTTAATCAAAATTTAATCAGAATTTAATGGCACCACCGCTGAACTTCCACTTTGATGGCACACGTCAGCGTGACGAACCGACGATATTCAGTGAAATACGCGACCGTATGGGAATTCCACCGTGGGGCATAAATTCTTCGTGACTGGCGGCGTCAAAAGAGAAATGGACATTGCGGGTATCAATGGCGCGCACGCGATACTTTGGAAATGCATTTTTGCCCTTTCTATATCGAACGACCTTTGCGCGCGATTTATCTATCGCGATAAACGAGAAAGAGCGAAGCGAAACATTTTTATTCATTTAAATCGAACCGGGCTCGGAAGGATTCCGAGCTATAGAGTTTAAACGTTATCGAAACCGGTTGGTCGAGTACCGAGGATGTTCTACCGATTCCTCCGCCCGAGACAAACTGCCAATCCATCGTAGGCTCTTATTTCATTCGCGAATGCGCGGTGTAGCTATAGAGTCATTGTCGGAGCCAAGCCAAGTGAAAAAGAAGGAAAGGATCGATTGCTGATCAAACGGTAATGCAATTCAATTGGCTCGAATGGAAAAAGAATACCAACGAATGAGAAGATCGATAGCTCTATGTAATGCTTTAAAGATGGAAAGGATAGTGGATTCGCGCAGTACGAGTGTTTGACCAAACGGAAAAAATATAAAAAGAAAAAGATATTGTATACCAACGAAGGTAAAATCTCGCATTACAGTACATCTACGCCAATAACGCTGATAATGTTATTCTGTTAATGTGCGACGTCAGAGATTGGTGATAGTGTGGGCACACTATGAATAAATGTACGTCTAAAGGAGTAGAAATAGCAAAAGCCTGTATTCTGTATTCCTGCATGTGGGTATTTCGTATTCTGGTAAAAGAGATTTCCTTCATCCTATTTTGAATCACAAATGTACCGGACGAGTTTTCTTTCGTTTTCTTTCTGGCAACAAGTGTAGGTAATACTTGATATTATGTCTAATATTTTTTTTTCTATTGTTCATTCTCACATTCAAAATATTGTGTATAGTTTTAGTTATGCAATTTCTAATTTAGCCAAAAAAAATGCAATATAAACATTATTACGTTTCTCTGTAAAGGGAAAATTTGTTTCTCAGGTAGAAATAGTTTTTGCTAAAAGATCCGAAAATACTACTCGTTCATATCTTCTTTCTTGCGGCAAAATTCTATGCTTTTCTTTGCGGCAAGTATAGGCAAACTTTAATACTAAAGTATTGCGCGTTTAACTCGTAATACAGTCATTCAGTCTCGCAGATCCCAACATTGGATTTAGAATGTAACTTCGAGCGATAGAGGAAGCCACGATTCTCCTTATCCACCCTCGAGAATACTGAAGACTGTAGGTATGCAAGAATTTTATTCTCCGCTGACGAGAGCTTACGTGTTCGAATAACCGGTTAAAAATTCAAAGAAGTCGGCTTTTCTTCTACGCTTACTTCCTCGCCGTACTCCTATCTGAGAAACCTTTCGATGGTTCATTTGTTTCTTTTCCAATGCATATCCAATATTCAACTTTCAATCTAACTTGAGGCTGAACGTCCGACTTCAATGTTGATACGCTGGAATCGACTTCAATTATACAACCGCGTCAATCAGTCAAGTACACTTAACGTTTCTATTCCTATTGACAATAGCGCTCGTGCTTGCGTCAAATGGCCAAGTGATTCCGAGTTTAACTTCGACTTGCAACTTGCACAATGACAGGGATGATTCTCTTTATCCATCGAAGAAGTCGTCGCGAGCTGAATGTAGACATTCTGCTTCCTGCCAAGAAAGCCTGTCTTTGTTCCGATTTCGATTACAGACGCGAAGGAGGCCTTTCGTCATGCTCGATATATCTGATTTTTTTCTTTTTTCTCCTGATTCTTCTTCCTCACATTTTTACGCGTAAAGCTACTGTAATATCATCAATTTCCTTATTTCTCTACAATAATTTTAGATTAAAATTCTCTTGTATAAATGTAAAATAAGAGATGAATAATGAATAAGTTAAGAAACTAATGATTTTAATGGTATTTTATTATTAACTAAATATGATTTTAATTGTATTTTATTATTATTTTAATTGACAAAGTTTAAGTTCCGAATAATAACTCTCGTAATCTGTTGGAATTATTAAAATTTAGATAATAGAAATTAATGATTTTGATTTGCATAGAGAGCATAGCATTTTCTAATCTATTATATATATATATTTAAATAATATATCCGTGTAAAATTTCTATATGCATTAACGAATTATCTACTAATATGTTTAAATCCTTAAATATTTGAAATAATCACATAAAATAATTTTAAATTTATGTTACAATATCATGAATATGTAACGACGCATATTATTGGAATTAATTATAAATAATAAATAATATATTAGTAAGCATTGGTCTATCTAATATCCGGATATTAGGCAATTAAAATTTTATGAGACATTTTACACAGATTTCGGATCTCCGTGATCAGGATTTATTATTTTTGATATTAATGCGAGCGATCAAAGTTCTAACCATCATATTATGGAGCGGAGATCATCACACCTGATTTATACTGCAACAGCTTCAATACGAGGCGTGAACGCGGCTTATTGCATTACTGTCGTACTCTACAATATAGGGAGAACCGGGGTCAGCCCCATCGACGCAGTAGCCCGATGGCGAAGTAGCCAATAGCAATGATCGATAAAGCGCCCCTAATTAACCAGGTTCTGCTGCCAAATTGGAGCTTTGTTCCGGCGGCGAAATTAATTGATTCTATCTATTCCATACCCATACTATTCGGATAACGTTTGCTTGGTCGTCTCTCAGATAGCGAAGATTAGTTCGTCTTTAAAGCGAACTGGTCAATGTCTGAAGCTTTGAACGGAAGTTACATGAATGCTTATCCATCTGTAATTGTAAGTTCTCCTCAGGGAAATACTTGAACGTATCTCTAGTAGAACCCGCTCAAAGGACAAACGAAATGAAATATCAGATTCGTGATAAGAGATATTAAGTAATTACGTCTATTACATATTAAGATTAAATATATTATATATAATACAAAACTTCTACTATCTTCGCAGATACTGTCAAATAAATTTTTTATATCGAGCTTTTCTCTTAAAAGAAACGATTTACGATTACTGCTGCGATAATTTAATGTGAAGAAAGTTTATTCATCGCAGTTTACGCATCGAGTATAATTGCACATCCGTGTGTGTTTGGGCAGGAAATGCAGCTCGACCACATACGCGAGTAAATGTTACATGCAGACAACCATTCTCGCTTCCGGTTGACTGCCATGCACAGAATGCGTACGCGTATGCAGATTGGCGGGCACGCTATGCACTCTACGCGGCCACGTACCAGCGAGAGATCAATCTGGCTTCGTCTCTTTCGTTTTCAGACAAGCCACTCGGAAAAGTATTCGAGTCGGCAAACTTGTGACGAAACTCTCTGTTCAATTCCTAGAAATCGACTATACTCGAGCTATCCTAAAGTCTAAGCGTTTATATTCCAATCGAACGATTTGCGGAGATTATCGAGCAACACACGAAAATAAATGTAAAATGATGCGGATTTTGAATTTTCTCTCGGCATGATTAATAGAAGAAGAAATAATTTCACTTTCTCCATACGTTATAATTTTTCTTGTAGAAACTGTTTGGTCGGTAAGGCTTATCATATCAAAATCTCGGATTTCGGCACGGACAACGAACTGTACGCCTGCGATTACTACAAGGTTGATGGAACTATGCCATTGCCAGTACGATGGATGGCATGGGAGTCAATATTTTTGGTAAGCTGTGGCCTCGACTATTTTATTTCGAACGGCACTTCACAATGTGTCGAGATTTATCGATAATTCTCGAAGCGCTGCAGGCGTCGAAATTCTCAAATAATGTACGTTAAATCCGATTTTCAGGGAAAGTACACGACCAAGAGCGACGTGTGGGCTTTCGCAGTCACCCTCTGGGAGATTTTGAATCTTGGCAGACGTGTCCCCTACGAACATCTGTCCGACGAGGAAGTGGTGCAGAGCCTGCGGCAACTGCATCATGCCGCTGACTGCAGCAACACCAATCCTGAAGACAGTTGCAAGGAAGATCCTAGAAACGGCTTCGATTATCTGCCTCGGCCCACCGCCTCCTCCAAGGACATCTACGATCTGATGCTCGAGTGCTGGCAACGAGAGGAAACTGAGAGACCGACTTTTCGTGAGATATCGCTCTTTCTGCAGCGGAAAAATCTTGGATACGCTCCAACATCCTGATATTGAGCCCCGAATTTCAGCGAGCGTGACATTCTTAATAGTCATACAAATCGGAACAGGTTTGTTTCTGAAACGGAACGACGAGTGTGCAATGACGGACAACGTTCTTATCCGAGGTACTGCAACAATCGATAATGATTGAGTGAGAAGAAGGATTGAAAAAAGAAGGTGAGAGATACGAGGCGAGAGATGAGAGGACATATGACGTATCGCGACATCGAAATGATAAGTACAACAAGTATGGAACTTTATTGTCCGTCAACGAAACAAGGCTTTGAAACTTGGAGTTTACGACAGAAATCGATCGTCCTTCTATTTCGTCTCCCCATTCGTACGTGTACTTTTTTCGGACAACGAGTATTAGCAGACAGGAAATAAAGTTAGAATAGTAAATAAAGATAGAAGAGTTAAGTGCGAGTTGAATCTTTGAGAAAATCTTACGATACGGGATTTGTTGAACTACGAATAGTAGTTCAAGGTATATCGCGTGCCGCGTACAACTGATCTTCGTAGAATTCTCAGTAGCGAGACTGTTCGAGCATATCTAATCGATTTAGGACACCAAGTACGGATCTCACGGCAGAGTATCGTGCGAAGATCTATACTGGAATAAACCTATTAGGACTCTTTTCGAAAATGTAAGAAAAGACAAGAACGGATGCGAATTTGAGAACACGACAATCGAACGAGAGCGGAATAAAGAGTTTGTCGTAGATAACCGCTCGGCAAAGAATCTCTGAGGGTATTTGAAGGAGATTGGAGAGGTTTGCGAGATAATGAAGATAATGAAACGAGGAGAATTCTCTCATCAGGAACTTAGGAGCAATATCATATGTAACTGTAATACAGCTGTGAACATTCCTACACGGATGGGTACCTATACTGCGCAATTAGACAATTACGCAAATAGGAAGAATCGTTACTTAAAGATTAGGGCTCCTTCTAGGGATTATATCATTTTGATTAAGGGTTCGATGAGAAAATGTGTAAATCACATTGACGTACGGCAATATAGCAGCTACGATATTAGACGCTACGATTGTTCGAGTTAATATCGTAAAGCATTATAACTGTATTTTATGAACGTGTGGGTGCCTATTTCTCCCTTTCTCTTTATCGCTCTCCTTTACTCTCTTTCAACATATTATATTGGTATCGTCCCCAGACACTCTGGGCCTATTTGTGAGACGAATCTACATGTGATTTACATCGTGAAATCCTTTATCGTCATAAGACATATCGCGAAATGGCGAAATAATTCTTATCGTGATGCAATGACGCATCAATGAATTATCTGATAATAAGAAAATTAAACATTTTTTTAACAATACTTTTGGTTCGTATCTGAATAGAGATTTGTGTGAAACGTAATATATGTGAGAATATTGAATAACTTCAGAAGCAGTCAAGTGACTGTAAAGATTTCTCGATAATACATGTTTATTCGAATGTAACTACTGCAATCACAGTTAATGTGAATGGAATTTGTTGTCATAACTGATGAATATCATACGTCGTAAGCGTAAGGTAGACGAAGGGTAACGTTTTACCTATTCTGCATTGGAAGATGGTAATAGATTACGTATCATGACTATGACACATCATAATTGTAACTTTATATGATAGGCGGGATCAATGAAATTAGAATATTGTATATATAGGCGTATCGTAGTAAGGAACGTTATCATTACATTTTTTCAAGAATGACGAGTGAAAATCGAATTGTCTTTGAGATAGCGAGAACGCCACACGCACTCGCTGATAATTTGATATTAATGTGAAAACGATGGCAATTGTTTAGCTTCCGGTAAGTTATATATCCATAGCAAATGGTAATAGGTTGACGAAAGTTTAACATATCGGAATATACTTTCTTATAAAATTTAAAAAGAGAAAATGCGCGAAGAAAAGTGAAGTCGTAATCGCTTTCAAACACTTCGAAATTAACGGGCTTATATCCGTTGCGCGTTTTCGTTGTACTCGATTTCGATAATATATTTCGATTTATTTTAAGTTCCGTGTATTTATACCAGATGGACTATTATAACTTATGCGATATTTAGCGGATAGACGATGTTACCGTTATATCATTAAAATACTATTTATATAAATTAACATAATACCGCGTAAGGAGTAGAGATGGTACGGAGGCATAGCCATACGTAGTTGAAATATACGCGTTGAATTTAAACGTAACTGGAATTGCTTCTATATCACCGAAATCGAGATCGTCTAAAGCGATAATGGAAGAGAATTATTATAATTAATGCGAATTCGCGTATAAATTTACGAGGTAAGAAATAGGCAATACCAATTTTTGATCTTGCCAGAAATAAATAGTAATAGCCAATCGATTAAGCCTAAGATTGTTAAGTCTAATTTACATTTTACATAAGAGTATCGGATGATCAACAGACATATAATTTCGTGTTATCGCGAAACGTTTTGGCCAATCGATTTTTCGCACCGATTGTGACTGAGTTGAAACAATAATACTACCCATCTCTCTCGTTGGTACATTTTTAGTCCGAAGCAAACTGCCATTATATTTCTAGATGATAATAGAAAATGAATTGTAGTTGCGTTTAGATTCGCCAATATAAGCATAACGCTGCCTTTGGCTATATTGTTGCCCTTTACTGCTAACGAGTAACTTACTTGTCTACTCATGTGATAATTTAGTATATTTCTACGTATCTACCTGTACCTACCAATTCAAAAATCTTCATGGCGAAAGGATTATTCCAAATTACTTTGTTTTTACTATAAATCGTAGTTCAGATAAAATATTATCTATAATCAATTCTATATTAATAAAAAATCTGAAAGGCAGAACAATTATGAAGAATGATGAGAATACAGATCCTACGTTTAGGATTTAACAGCTTTATATAAATCCAAAACGCAGCTGCTCCATAATTTATTAGTTAGTGACGTTAGTGAAATAGGATAATATACTCATAAAGAAAATATGTGTAATCCTTTCTCTATGTAAAGATTCGCTATTAAAATCTAGATAACTTACTTCTACCTAGCGTGCCCTTTTTCCAATGATGATTAATTATATTCTTTGTGAACAATTCGAGCTCTATCAATGGCATCAATGAAGTAAATGTTTGGAACTGCAGCAACAGGGACAAGTAAAAATATTTTGTTCGAGCATTGTGAGGTACGAACACGCTAGATCCTTACGAAATTTCATTTTTTGAAGACCCTATATATATTGATAAGCTCGATTTCAAATATCGTCTTAATTACAATGATATTTCCTTATTATTTAACTATATACATTGCTGATTTCTTCAATATACATTTTAAATGCGTATTATTGACAATCACGCTTGCCTCGGAATTTAGAAAATATATTTAGTATCAATCGCGACTTTTTTAAAATACGATTACAACTAACAGAATTAACATTTTATAATTTATAAAATATAATAATTTAAGACACGATCTCTTCTTTATCATAAATCTTAATTCTCGAAAATAAGTATAATTTTATTAGCATAAAAGGATTTATTAGATTTCTTATAACGTATAACAATTAAATAATATGCTAATAAAAACCATTTCAATTACATTTTCAAGATAGAAACGAACGTTACACTTCATTAAAGATGAACGCTTATAGCTCCATGAAACTACATAATGATCATTAATATCGTCATTAATATTATGCATTCGCGTTATTGTATACCATGCTTAATTTAAAAATCGTTTCAGATAAATTTAAACTGCATCGTACAAAGTGGTATATCATTATGATTAAAAGATTACGGCAATGAAATTAATATATTTATAATCGTTGATAAATTTTTTCTTTCGTGCACGAGCGAAATATAATTTCGATATACCGTATTGTTGACCTCTATGGTGGAATTGCGAGGAATTTACAGGTAATCGTGGGTAATCGTGGATAAACTGAGGAAGAGCTCATCTAGTTGTATTTTCTATCTAGGTAGGGGCAACACACACACGGCTATATCACTCGGCTACGTATTGTACACATTTTTAGACATTTCCTTCCTAAAAAATTATCCGATAGACGAAATTCTCAGGATTAATACAAAAAGTCTTCGATCTTTAACAAGAGAATTGCAGCGAAACTGACCATTGGCCACGGTGGGTTGCCCATGCCTGTTCTATGCTATCAAACCTTGATCGTTATAGTCATAAAATTATTTTGTACTAAGAACTGTTTATAATTTTGTATCTAATCTCTGTAAATATCAAGCAGATTGTCTATGAGTAATAAAGCTTGAACAAACTCGATTTAAGTAGACTATATATAAACGGGGAAAAAGTATATATATATATATAATATATAAATATATATAAATATATATAAATACAAGTATTTATAATACATTTATATTTTATTTAGTCGTAAGGCAGCGAAGAGATGTAAGTAAATTTCGCGTAAGCGGATCGGTAACGTAACAATGTACAACGATCTAGAAATTATTTGTATTATAAAGATGACAATTAAGGGACAAATCATAAAAGTATACATGTTACTCAGTAGCCGTGTATATATATACATATACTATACATCTAGAATCTACCTAGTCATGTACGACACTTTATAACAATTAAAGTGTATCCCTGACAACAAATGCAAAATGCAACGTGTACTGTTCTTTGACGATTCTTGCTTGAATAGAGATAACAGAGAATACTGATGCGATCGACAACCATCGAGGAGAGGTTGAACTTTTCAAGCGAATTATCATTTCAATTTCGCCACAAAGTTCGCTCGTCTCGATTACATTGCTACATATAAGGTGCAGGTAAATTCTACCGAATTCATAAACTTTTGTGCGTCGTAGACCTGAAACACATCATTTATATAACTTACATGTGTATATCATTAAAGAAACAACATACAACTTGTAAGTTCCATTATCCATTATTCATGAAGCACAACGATAAATCTATTTGTATTGGAAAATCAAAGTCATATCATTTATTTCATGGAATTCCTATCATCCCACAAACTCTTTGCATCGTATTATATTAATTTGTATCAATAATTGCATTAAAATACAATACATATAGCTTAAAAAAAAAACAAAGTTTTTTTTCGTCAAATAAGAAAATCATAATTTTCTTTTATTCTTTCTTTACCATATTTTATTTTCTTATAATTCATATTCATTCTGATTCCCGCTTTTTCCTTCAGGATATCTATTCCGGGCGTTAGGTAGATTTGCAATTGTATGACAAATCCCTAGATAATAATATTCATTCGATGCTTGTATGAACGAATGAATGAATCTCATTATCATCAAACATAACAATTATATGTATAATGTTCGAATTTGTTCATTTAACTATAAATAAATTGAAGAAGAGGTAACTTTGAGAATTTTACATTTGAACCGCAAAAATGAATGATTCATTGTGGGGAAATTGTAAATAAAGTGAAGTTGAATTGAAAATTGAACGAAAATGTTGCATATGTAATGCATACGTTGCATATGTAAAAATGAAAAAACAACTATGAAAAATGTTTTCAAAAACAAAACTCTTAAATTCACGAAGAGAGGAAAAAAAAGAAAAAAGTATTGTTCTAACAGTATTGTCTTTGCTTCAAAGAAAAAATTATAAATATTATACATTTACAAAAATTAAATTTAGAACATTTTTACAAATAAAGACCCTACGTAAAATCAGAGTCTAGCCACGACGTAGTCTTGTTTGTGATTGGTCCGACATTTTTTTTCAATTCGCCATAGTTGTTAGAAATGTATTTTATTATCTAGCATTTTTTGACGATGAATTGTTGCAGAAAAATGCTGGCGCATCCAATCATTTTTATTCGGAAAGAAATACTTATATTTAAATATTATGCAAAATTGAGAAAAAAAATTGGACTACACGAAACTACGGCTCCACATAATACTTGCAACGCTGGCGGGCATCGTTTGTCCTTATTTAACATTTGATAAACAACAAGGAAAGGATTCCACGAGTATTGTGAGTTTTATAGCGTTTTCTCTTGGTTGCACTATCGCCCACTATTGCAACACTCAGACAGTGTACCGTGTTTCTATGGCTGGTGATAAGCGAACTCATTCTCGGTATTTACGTGACTACGGTATAATGCAAATTTTCTACACGAAGTGGGATTTTGCTACACCATCTCAAAGGAACGGTGTAGAGCCAGTGGGACATTTAAAATTTGAAAATGGAACGGAGGTTATTTTAGTGACAAGTCAATACAAGTGTCGTTCTATTTTTGTCACTTTCTGAGTCAACAAGGATGACATGAAAGAACGACGCTTGTGTCAACTTGTGTCATCAAATGGAAAGCACCCAGTGTAGCGCTTACACGCAACTGGTGTGATGCGAGGCTGCACTCAGTGTAGTTTCCAGGAGAAAACGCTATTAAATGGAACGCAGCCTACGTATGTTCACTGTGTGTTTATCCATGTCCGCCAGAAACTATGAAACTTATAGAGCTGCTACATTTACAGTGCAGAATGAGTAAGAGAGTAAGAGTGAGATAGATCTTTCTCTCTCGCACAATTTTGAAGAAAAATGCCGGACATTGTGGTTAGACTCCGATTACAGGGTCTTTATTTACAAGTACATTTTCATATGTAACAAAACTTGAGAGTTATCTGATATGATTGATGTAGACATAGATATGTTTTATATTATACCACCAAATGGCGAGATACCGCTTTATATTATGGAAGATTGTATTTTGACTAGATTAGATTATTTGAGGCTCCTCAGTGAAGGATTTGCTAATGAATTTGATGGGAAATTTGAGTACTTATTAGAAAATTCTACCTATGATAAAATTGGACATTTTGTATTAAGGTAAGTATATGTTAGAATTTTTTAGACAATCTTTAATAATTAAAAATAATTAAAATATTTAAAGAATAAGTAATATACAGTTTAAAAAAGTTCTGTCTAAACTAAAGAAATTAAACGTAGATAGAACTATAAAAATCTGTATTCCTAATTAATTAAACATTGCTGTTTATTTTTTTAGGTTATTAGCTTCTACATCATCAGATTTATGTATATATTGGATTGGCAAAGAATCATTATTATTTAAACATAGATTAGATAGTCTATCACCTAGACGATTACATAAATTATTAAAACAAATTACATGGAAACTGCAAATATTTAAAGATAAAAAAAGTACAATTGACACAATTCTCATTGAGTTATGCAAATTTTATTTGCAGCCCTTAGTTTTTAAACATCTGACATCAAATTGTCACGATTGCAATAATTTTCGATATGAAAGTATGAATACAGAATGTTATTTATATATAAAAAATTTTCAAATAAACTAATTTTTTATTTCATATTTCAGTGAGATTTGAAATAGTACCAGATTTGGTGAAAGAAAGAGAACTAGTCCTTCATAATGGAAATGTCATTACGCATTGTTCAGATTGGAAAAAAGTACTTCGATTATTATTTAGTAATTATGTAATCAATGAAATGAATATCATGAAGAGACAGTCGCAATATATCATAAAACATGATCTTAGATTCCACATTTTAAATCAGAAAATTCAATCCTATCTCTTCAAGGAAGGTGTTCCTCATGGAAAAGTAACTATTGATAACATAGAAATAGAAGCACAGAAATTCCCATTATGTATGCAACATTTGCATTCTCTATTAAGAAGAAGACATCGTCTCAGTCACTATGCGCGTTTATACTACAGTCTTTTTCTAAAAGAAATAGGAATGACTCTAGAAGATTCAATTGTATTTTGGAAGCAAGAATATTCCAAGCCACATACTTGTACTTCAGTATGTTCACACAATTGGCAATCCAATGAGAAAAAATTCATATATAGCATCAGACACATGTATGGTTTAGAAGGATCGCGAAGAACTTACAAAACGCCTGACTGCAATCTCATTTGTGTAAGTACAAAAATGTCACACAAAAAGTATCTTTTCTAATGTACATAAACTTTATTATTAGAATAACTTTTTCAAACATCGAAACTATTATAGGTTGGTATTAGTGGAGCAACATATGAGGGTGGTTGTCCTTTCAAAGATTTTGATACAAGTGTACTCAGAAATCTTTTACAAGTTTCAGTAAATGAAGATGAAATTGAAAAATTTATAAATAACATATCTACTAAAGATCCAGAAGTTCTTTGCACTACATTTCTGAAACTCGTACGTGAAGATGACATTAACGACGTCGTTATCAAAAGTCCAGTACAATACTATCAAAGAATGATTAATTAATACGATAAACTCTATCTTCATGATGAAAAATGTATATAATTATTGCTTTCATTCGTACCAGTATTTTTTGTTATTCAATTCAAGATCTTATTAATTTCAGATCTTATTAATAAATTTATTTTGTAGATATTACAAAACAATCATAAAGATAAATAAATTATATTAATGTTTAAACAATTATTTGTTATTAAATGATTGCAGAGCATCTTCTATAACAGAACGACTTACACCATCTTCAACTAATACAGCATGTACTCCAAGTTTACCAACTTCCATGATATTTCTAGCCTCATCGTCAAAAAATATCATATCTTTATAATCAATGTGAGAACTCTTTCGAATGCTGAAAGCAATGTAAATTATAATTTTAAACTACTATATAATCCTATCCTTTGTGAATATTACACAAGACTTACTTAGAAAAATGTGTGACTTTGCTGCCAGGAAATATTTCAACATACTTGAAATATTTCTTCCAGCCAAATGCATCTATTAGTTGTTTAGCCCCCTTTATCTCTGCTGTACGTGACGCTATACCCAGTTCATATCCTTCTCCTGATAACTGTTTTAATACATCAGGAACATCAGAGTAGTGGTCTACGTCACGACCACGTGCATCTATTACTTTATTTCGTGCTCTAAAAGTTTCCTTTTTTAAGTTGGACAAAAATTCTTAAAATACTACATAATCTTATCAGTTTTTAATGCACGCACCCTTTCTTAAATGGTGGTTCTACAAAACTGTCTACCCAAAACGGCCACAAGGTATAATCTGAAATGTAATATCCTTTCCATTTCTCCAAAAATCACATTCTAAATAATTCTTATTGCAATATAAAAAAAAGATTATAATTATTATAAATTTGTCATGCATCTAAATCATAATGTTCACAACTTCGCCTGTATATACCTAAATCAAAGATGATAACTTTCGGTTTTTTCTCCATTTGTTCCCTGACTTACAAGGAGACGACAAAGTTAATGACAAAACACTGTCACTAATATGAGAATTTTCTTAACTAAATAATAAATCTACAAATCTCTCACACGGTGAGTATGAAAACCTAACTTGACTTAATTCCTTCCATTACCATCTGCACCTATCGACTAGGAAGTTCGACTAGTAAGTTCTTACTCCAACCGCTAGAGGGTACTAGAAACGATTTTTCAAACGAATACTCGTAGAATTAATTAACGGTCTTCATCAAGTATATACATATAATAATCACATTTTAGAGAAAACAATCATGATTACCACAATTTAATTGCTATTGTTAATGTTAGTATCAGCTAATTATTATTTTGATTAACTCGTTTGCATGATTAGTTTGGGAAAAACCCATCACACAAAAACTTATGCGATTGCACGGAGTTCATTTGACGGATTTCTCACGCATCCACGCTCGATCTATACAAAATATACATATTTACATACAATAACTATTCAGAAGTTTTCTTGATGCTTTCAATATCACGCGCTTAATTGTTTCCGTACGATATTATTACAAATAATAACTTAAAATTGGATATAGTGAGAAGTGACGCTACAGTCACATGGAAGTCACCTGAGTATCTCTCATTTAATGAAGCAAAAAGAGTATAATCAATACATTTAATTATATATCAATGATATATACGTACTCAATGACAATTCCATGATAATTGTGCTTCGCTGCTGCAAGAAGATAATCCAAAAAAGGCACAATTATACACACACACACACACACACACAATAAAAGCACTACACCACACCGCCCGCATCGACCGCACTGATGTTATTCGTTTGTCGCGTATGCTCCAACATACTCCAACGTGCTCTAATATGCTTCTGCCATAGTTCGTACTCACTCCGTTGGAGCATGTTGGAATATATTGGAGCACGTAACGTGAAGAAACGAAGCATTACGTAATGGCCGCCGCAAACTGAACGCGATAACTGACGGAAACGACGCTTCCCCCACGGTGGAAGTTGTCGCACTAACAAATCATTCTATTGGCTCCCGCATAAAAAACGCGGGAACGCTTACCGCGCGGCGGAAATTGTCGCACTGACCAAACATTTTATGTTTTTAAGTCGGTCTTACTTTGCAAAACTTATGAAAATTATGCAATACTACTTCCACCGTGAAGCAAAAGTTGAATTGAGTTCAATTTTTGTGAAAATTATATATCTATTACTTTCGAGCAAGCGAAACACTGCAACTTCCGCGCGCGCGGAAAGTTTTACCATGTTTTTTGGGCGGGAATCATTAAGGTATATCCACATAAACTTGTTGCATTATTTCTAAAGAAGTTTTATAAAGTGAGACTTATTTATGCGACCATGTAAGTTTATGTGAATATATACCTTTGAGCTTTTTTCACCAATTTTGATCTGATTACTAATCGATGACTTAAGTCTGCGTTCAGTAGAAAATACAACAGTTTTATAATTATTTTATGATCGCGCATTCAAGCCGGACAAAACTGTCTGCTCGCCGAACGATTGAATATCATTAGTTGGATCTACAAATAACACCAATCATGTTTATTTGTTCGACTAGCTGTTTTGTCAACTTGAAAACGCTCGTTGTCTGCAGAGATAGGACTATTCTTCTAGATCTGAAAGTATAGTCCAATCAGCGTGAAGAAAATTTCCAACAATTGCAAAATAAACGTTCTACTGAACGCAGTCAACCAATAATTGTTTCAGTTTCAAAAGAGCAAGAAAGGGGAGAAAACTACTGTTGGCACTTCTTCGAATTGATTAATTTTATCAAAAATTGGTAAAAAAGGCCCTTAAAATGACATATCTGGACATTGAAAATAGAAAAAGCGAAAATGCTAAGTGTATAAATAATGCGAGCAGACTCTCTTATTTTAGGCCCTGCGCACAATAGAAAGAATAAAGAATTAGGAATAAATGATTTTAACTTATCAGAAATCGGATACATCGAAATACACGATTTTTAATAGATTGAAATCGTTTATTCTTTATTCCTAATTCCTTATTCCTTCTATTGTGCGCAAAGCTTTATATCCGCATTCATAGTTAGACCTTGTACTTAAGGCTTTCTTAAATTTATCTTTAGATACTCAGTAACGAATGAAAATAATTCGTAGAGTATCTGAAGATAAATTTAAGGAAACCTTAAATATAAGGCCTGACTATGAATACGGGCATTAATATTTGAAACAACTTATCGTCATTAGAGTCCTAGAAACTAAAGATGCGACATTAAAGGAGTATGATCTAATTGGTTGTCTAAATCACGTGATCAGAGCGCCATTTTAATTCATTACTATATAATTAGAGTCCTAGGACCAGATTCTATACAGTCTAATAATGTATGTACTATTAAGTATATACCATAAGTACGTTATACTTTCTTCTTTTTCTAACAATTTAACTTTTCTCATGTAATGCATCAGCTGTCATCAGCTTTAAAAGGTGCCTTTTCATGTCAACGCTCATTTTCGGCGTCAAAATAAGTCAGATAGAAATTGACGAATATCAAGCGTCAATTTTGATCTTGTAATTTATTTTGACGCTGACAATGAGCGTCGAGCGTCAGCATAAAAAGGCACCTTATAATTATAAGTACTTATACAGAATTAAAATGGCAACCTAACCCAAACTGACGCATCACTGGTTTCTAGGACTCCAGTCATCTGTTGGCACGACTGGCATTCGTCATTTCAAGCCGGCTAACGAGAACCAATGGGAATCGTCGTACGCTACTATTCCAACGTTCAGCTCCCTGACCATCAATTTGAAGTGATTTTCAGTTGTGCTGCCGTTAAACGGTTACGTGTGTTCGACGTGTTTACGTTGAATCGTTTTTACGAAATCGTACGAGATGCCGGATTTTAAAGAACAATACAAAAATCCTCGTCCAGGATTCGGTGACACGAATCACAGAAGGTATCTACGTGCTTGTAACTACGATAAATCTCGTAGGGAGGCCAGAACACGGACTTTCGACAAACATCGCAACCTGCAAAATGATTCGTCGCCAACGAATGTGCAGCACGGTAAATTGAAAAAGAATTCTCATTTAACGTAACTTACATGTGATAATTAAATATCACCAAAGCTTTCCTTTCTACCAATATAATTTAATTCCAATCTCGGTTGAACTTATTCTTCATCTTTTTCTAATTCTTTTGCCTATTTTTATCAATATAAATTACTTTCAATGATTTAATTTATTCCTTATCCTTTTTTAATCTAAATTGGTAAAGAAGCATCAATTAGATTAAAAATAAAAAAATACTGAGAACTAAGCTAGATGTTTGATTTTAAAATTTAACCAATATATCAGATATTTTCCTTCTATTAAGGCTCGATTGCACCAACGTATTTTAACTTTAAGGAAGGTTTAAAACTCAATTTTTCTCTTTAAAGCTGAAAGAGAGGAAGAGATAGAGAGTTTTAAGCCTCGCTTAAAATCAAAGTAAGTTGGTGCATGCAACCAGGCCTAAGTAATTATTAATGACAAAACAATTATTTTGTGCAGTATAAATTATACATGTCTGACAAAAGTGTTATTAAATTAACATTGTGTTCATAACACTTATCGGATATTTATAATTTGTACAGTAGAGTAATTCTTTTGTTAATATTGATAATGATCTAATAGAGATTAAAACGTGTTTTATTTGGTCATTCAAAATTTTATCAATGAATATCCTGTAGTTTAACTCGTAGCTTTTATTTATCATTTTGATCTTTATTTTTATACTCTTAGTTTTTTATCTATATTTATACTCAGTAAATATATGTTTTAAATCTCTCCTTAAATTGTGATAAAATTCATATTTATTTTGTGCAAACTGATCTTAATGAAATGTTATACATTTATCATATTTCTTTATATACAGTTGGTATATGTTTTTTAGAAATTTTATTGCCTTTATTAATTAATTTTTCATTAAAATTAAATTCTATGATATTAATAGATTTATAGAATAATCTGTTATATATTTATGATGTTCATTTATTATTATATGAATGAAAAATTTAACAATATAAAGATCAATGATTTGATGAATTAATAAAATGTGTTACAATATTAAACAATGACTATGTATACAGCATCCTTAATCGGATTTCATAATATCCATAGTTATGAAACTGATCAATTATAGCTATTTTTCTGAAGAATGAAATGACTGATTCATGTAATTACTATTGTTATTAAATCTTATGAAGGATGCTATGTAACATCAATGTGTTCTCGTTTTATAGAAACCAAATATTATTGTAGTTGCATGTGTTCAGCAATAAAATATGTCATTGTTGTATATTTTCTTGTATGTGTGCATGCGTGTGTATGTTCATATAAAAGATACTTACATAAAGAGATATGATTATTACTTATAATTTATGTATAAATTTGTATTTACATTTTAAGTACATATGTTTGAATCGATATTTTTCTCAATTGTTGTATTATATTTATACTATGAAATTAAACAATTATAAAAAGGAAAAATTTCTGTTATTTTTAACAGAGGTCACATCTGCTATTGCTGATGAACGTATGAAAAAATTAATAAAATGGAGAGAGGAACGGAACAGAAAAAAGAAGCTGGAAGCTGCAATAAAAAAACCAGCTTTCAAAGTTGGTGTTGTTCACCATTCTTTATGTTCTCCAATGATCAAAAGTGGCATAGCAATTGCAAAAACACCAAACAAAACCGAAAATTCAAACTATATCAAAAAACGAATTACAAGAGCTACGGAAAAACGATTGCTTGCCAAAGCAGCTGCTCAACAAACGGTAAAGAATTCAACTTCGGTGATAAAACATCCCTTTAAAACCATGACTTCTTGTACTAAGAAATCATTTGCCCCTGCTGATTATTGTTTTAAACCTCCATCTGGTTTGCAGAAGATGCCTCTATTTGGTCTTGTACCAATGAAAGGAACGCCACAAGAGAAATATCCATCATTACAAACTTCTAATATTACAGAGATTTTTAAAACTCCTTCACATCCCAAGTCATCATTATCATTAAATAAACAAGAATCGTCACAGAAATTAAATGAATCGATTATTCGAGATCCAGACGAATTAAATACAATTGAAGCAATAGGAGTGTCATTAAAAGAACAGGCAGAGAATCAAACAGACACACAAGATTCCTTACACGAAGAAAATTCATCAAGCAGTACTGATACAAAAATACAATCAAAGATTACTTCAACACCTTTTGAGAAAGAAAATTGTGATATGGAAGATCTTATTTGCTTTTCGCCATATCTCACACGAACCCGTGGCAAGAGAAACTCTAGAATAGAGGGACAGCAACGGTTGGGTATTGGTCGTCGATCCGATGAAATTCCAACCAAAGATACTGTTATGAAAAATTTAAACATATGTGTGGAAGAGGAGGAACGTACTGCTCAGTATTTCATGCTTATTGTGACTAAAGAAACTGATAGACTTAAGGAACTCTGTAAGAAATGGTTGGATATTGGAGTAAAGAAGGACGTCCCAGAAGATGCTATGTATGAAATACAACAAGCGGTAGGACAAACAAATTTATTAATAAATAAAAAATTTGAAAGATTTCGTAGCTTAGTACAAGATTGCGAAACTGGTAAAGGAGAAATGCTGGTTACATGCAAAGATTTGCAAGGATTTTGGGATATGACGTACATGGAAGTCAAGGATTGTGACATGCGATTTGAAAAATTAGAGCAACGTCAAAACAGAGGATGGCAGGAAGAGGAATATACTGTTGTCAAGCCTGTTGTTAAAAAACGAATGGCTATTAAAAAACGAACTGTATCATCAAAACCAAGTTCATTACGATCGTTAATCCTAGCTGCCAGAAAAAACATTGAAGAAGGAACATTAAATAAAGACATTATTTTGCAGCAAGATACACATTTAAGTGAAAAACCAAGTAATAGAAAATCTTTTACTGAACTTCGTGATGAAAATAATATTCGACGTAGCATAAGTAGATCTCATGATCTTAATGAGAGAAAATCAACTCCTGCTCGACGCGAAAGCTCTACTAGAGTAAGTTCGGTACAGAAAGTGCCATTTTCTGACAAAATTAAAAGAATGAAAAGTCCATTTGCAGCTATGAAAATAAGTCAAATGTGTAAGACACCCGAAGTTGAATTAGATGACACAATATCGTACGTTAATTCTGATCAAACACCGGGCAAAAGCATATTAAAGAAATCAGAAGAATTAGAAAGTAAGGAAGCACGCATAAAATCTGCGCATAAAGTCAATTTTGATGATCAAGTATTTCTTAATAACATCCCTCTTAATGAAGAAATACAGACTAAATTAAGTTTAGCTGCTGCATTAACTAGAGTAGATAGTTCAGATAAAATAGATACATTAATATCGCCACCTATTAATGCCGAAAAACGATTAAACTTTGAAGATTCTGACAGTAACGATGATTTGAACAAATTAGAAATTAAAATAAAAACAGGAAAACGAAATAAACCTAAATCATTTGTTCAGAATACTTTAGATATTGAGTATCTATTTAATGACATACCTTCAGTTAAAGAATTATCATTAGATAATGATGAAAAGATTGTGTCATCTAGAAAAAGCCTAAGAAATCGAGTTCAACATAAGGACACACCAAACAGGAAAAGTGCAGATACTTTGTTTTCACCTTCAGCATCAGTTAACAGAGATGACAAAATAATCATTACTACTGAAATAATGTCAAAAGACATGGAAGATGTAGATTTAGGAATGAAAGTACTTAGAAATAGAACTATCCTGGCAAATAATACTCCTAAAAGCAATAGAAGTAGTAAAATGGTAAGCTATGTTTTTTCTTCTTTCTTTAAGCTTGTACTACACCTCTCATATGCTTATGATGCGCACGCTGATTATTCAATTGCATAAGCATATGGGACTTACAGTTTTAATACCGGTTCCGAATAGCAGATTTTTTGAGAGGCATTTCTATGGGCAAGATAGATTGCCGACTTTTTCTGAGAGGAGGTTACACAAACATAAATATTTTGGTTCCTATTAGAATCGAATTCGGGACCTCTGGCATGATAGACCAATGCACTAACTACTATGCCATGCTCGCGCTCTTAATTATCGTTTTTTAATGATATCTTTTCAATATAATCATTCATAACACTTGATATTAAATATAAAAATAATTATTTCAAAAAATATTTTAGTAAGAACTTTTTGTATAATTTTTTTACATCTGTTTATATATGTATTTAACATACTTATAATCTATTAATTGAATAAATAATAATTAATTAAGAGAAATATTTTTTTAGATGACGCCGAAAAAGACAAATATTGACAAAGAAGAAAATGAGAATCCGGTGAAGTTAAGTAGGAAAAGCTCATTAAAATTACGGAAAAAAAACAAAGATGAACATATGACACTAAATACAAATGATGCAATGCAGATAGAAAATGTAACATTGATAGGCAATACTTCTAAGAAGAGATCACTTCGAAATGTTGCGTTTGATGGTAAAACTTATATATATTATTATAAATATACTTCTCTTGGTACACGTATTTAATATGTATTCAATATAATAATATTTTGTTATATAGAAACTTGTGTAGTATGTGCCGAAAATAAACCAGTGTTACCTATGACTCCTTATTCAAAACGTCGTAGCAAGACCCCCTCAAGACACTCCCTCAAGAATCGGAACAAATCGATTGATACATTTGATGAAGATCTTATATCATGGGACACGCCAGACAAAAAATATCGTAAATTTTAGTAATATATAAAAAGCATAATACTTATGTAAAAAAAGAATTAATCAAAACTCATTTGTTTCAGGTCATCGCAGAGTTACTAGATCATCTCATGCAGATAATTTGTAATATCTTTTCATATATTATAACATTTATATGTTGTGTTTATATAAATTAACTATCATATTATAAAAACGTTTTACATATTACGACATCTAAAATGTAATATATACATGTAATAATTGTATTATAGAATATTTCATTTATTTTCCATACATTATAGAATTTGTTTTACCGTTTTCGATTTCATATCAATATTTTGAATTTATTGGTATTTACATAGTCTATAAACTTTTAAATATTGATAATTCATAAACGATTGTAAAATTTCATTTAAAAATAGTTATAAAATAAAAAAAGAAAAAGACTGTAAATAAAAAAAATAAATAAAACTATGTAAAACTATTTATAAGTGAATGATTTAAAATGAAACCTATGATTTATTGCTAAAATATTGAAAAACTAATGTGAAATATTAACAATAATTATTAAACCGTATTTATCTTTAATTGTTAAGTTGCGATTATATATAAGACTTATTTCATATAACTCGAGCAATATAATAACAAAATCATTAATATATTTGTGTTATTTATATTCGTTAATCATTCAAGTATTATTTAATTGAAATTGAATATTTCCATAAAATTTTTTATAGAAATATTCAGCACATAAAAAATTGAATTTTTTAGTTAAACCAATAATCAAATTGGGAAACAACTCTAATAAAAAATTAGTATTGATCAAGACAAATAAATAGAGACAATATCAATTAATGATCTGTGTTCGCAGCACTATTCAAAAGAAATGTAAAATCTAAAATTCTAGTGCAATAAATTCCTCGTTACAGAAATGAAATTTTTTAATATGATTTTACATTTATTTTTTTTAGTTATTATAAGATTTTAATTTATACATTTAGACCCAGTTAACTTCTACCAAAGAGAAACCTGAGAAAGAACGTGATTTTTAGATTTAATAGAATCTTTGAATACACTTCAAAGTTTCAATTACATATCGTTAAATTTAGAGATTTAATTTAAAACGAATTAGAAGCCCTCCATCCCCCCCCGCCGATTTCATCGGCGACTTTGTAAGTATGCTCATCCATAAAAAATGAGCTACAATAAATTTAATAGTTCGTTTTTGCAGGTAAATATATTTTTAATTTATTTTTTATTTTTTATTTCTAATTATTTTATATTTTTTGCTAATCATAATGCAATAACTTTTTTTATATTATCTTTTATTGTAATCCTTTATACAATTAAATACTACAATATAATAATTGTTTAAAATATAATATATAATTACAAATGTTGTGTAATATCTTTTAGTTTCGTTATACTTATTTTTTTATTTTTAAAATAAAATTTAATTTCCCGATGGCGAAATTTATTTGTCATTTTATTTGTAATAATTTAATTTTTTTATTAAACATTTGATTAATAATTTTTTGATTGTTATCCCTACCTATCCATATTTCTACTCCTGTATTCCTACCTACATCACATTATAATGTGTAATAACACCGAGAATATAATACGTTAAGGGCTGTGTTCAGTAGGGAAAACAGTTTTGCAAATGTAAAATTCTTCGATACAATTGGTTCTTGCTTTTGGTTCCTTATGAATTTAAATGTATAAACTATAAATCAATCATATTGAAGAATTTTACAGTTCGAAAGTTGCTTTCTCTGCTGAACGCAGCAGTTACTGCCCATGTCCTATCGCGTACTGATAAATTCAGCGGAAAAACCTAATCGCCACTACTATCGACCATACTAATAATAAATGAGCAATAAACAATAATAATTAAAACAAACTTTCAATTTTTTAAATATAAAAATATTAATAAATAACAGGACTAATGAAAGTTAGCACAGATAATCAAGATCAAGTTTTGTAGATTTTTTTTAATCTACCAAACTTGCACTTGATTATCTGCGCTGACTCTTATTAGTTCTATTGTTTGTTAGTTTTTTTTGTATTTTAAATAATTTAAAAAATATAAGAACTCGCAATTAGCGAGCAAGTTACCCTCCCGAATATTTCATTTATCTTTAAAAACTTAGATTGGTATTACACACCAACCTACGTTCAGATTCTCTTCTTTTTTCTGGATTGAATTCACTTTTTGTTGCTAGCCAATATTCTGGTTTCATATCGACTATAGATCAACAATAAGGAGAATACTCCTTTTTGTTGCTGACGAATATTGTTAACAATAAGCGTAAGATTTTATGCTTTTGTCAAAATACGCGAAACACGAACACGTCGCGAAGGGACCATTATATTAATGAAATTGACTAAATATTAATATGAACAATTATCAATAATAATAATAATAATAATAATAATAATAATTCCATTAATATAAATTTCGCGTTTATTCGAAATTAAAAATATAAATATTCGACTAAAAATAAATCTAAATTAAAAAAATCTTTAAGGATCAACAACGTTTTGATTTCAAAAGTCTCGAATATTATGAAACTAGAATACATTTCTTAATATAAATATTACTATATAAAATATAGTAATATTACTATATAAAGAATGAAACTATAATTTAAAAATAAACTGAAAATTACTAAATTATGATCCGAATAAAATTCAAGGTCCATGTATGTATATTTTTAACGATTCGAACGATTCGTTGCTGAATCTCATCTCAAAGCACGCAGAGATGAAAAATTCAGATAAATGATGCAAGATCCAAAAAAGATAATTTTCCCTCACAAACACAGAAAAATACGCAAGTAATAATTATTCTATGCAAATAATAATAACTTTTTCCAAATATTTCAAAAGTTCATATATCCACAAATCTATCAATTTCATCAGAAGCATTAAATTTATTCAAAATATATTCTAGCAAGTTTAATACTTCAATCACGTTTATTAAAAACAAATTCGATATGTTCTTAAATAGGTTCTTAAATAGGTTCTAGTTAGTTGCAAGCCGATTGCAAGTTTGTTGCGACAGTCAATCTGAAGCTTGCATTTTGAAATCAACGTTTCATATTGGCTGTCACAACAAACTTGCGATCAGCAACTAATGTAGAACCAGCTCTATAAAAAGTTCATTTGTTCAATTAATTTTATAATATTCTTTAAAAGAAAATAAATTTTTGTTTTGAATACATAATAATGAGTTTTTCTAAAATTTTGTAATATATATATTTTAATTAAAATTATTATCAAGAAAATATTCGTTGTTAAAAATAACCGTTACTTAAAAGAAAGAAAATAAATTGCGTAATCACTTTTCTTATCAATAGATTAATAGATATCAATAGATTAATATTTTTCTGTGTGCATCGAATATCTCTTTGTATTTTATAAATTATTAGAATATTTTTTTGTATAATTTATTATTTCAAAATTAAGTAGTTTAAGTAACGCAAAACTTTGAATGCGATTTTAAAATAATTACAAAATAAAATTCTTCTACTTCTTGACAAAATGTATATTGGATCTTACATCATGTTATTTTAACTGATATAAAATTCAGTTACTACTACATATAGATAAGGTGTAAAAGCTTAGACTAAAATCGGTGCATTGAGATAAATAGCAAAAATTAATAATCGTAAAATATCTTTTATAAAATAGCGAGATAAAAAAACTATATAACATATGCGTTAATTAAAATATTTTTTATTTCATTAGTAATACACAAATCGGTGTAAAACAATTGAAAAAATATCTTAGAAAACAATATGTATTCTACATATATATATTTTTATATTGCTTTCCTGTACACCAACTTAGAAAATTTAATCCTGAATGAATAAATTTGAGTATAGAATAGATAGGAAAAATAATATTATAAATATAATTATAAAGAAAAATAAAACAATATCTACTTATTATAATAATGATATGAATATGGCTCTGAAAATAAATTAAATAAAAAAAGGAGACAAAAATGGCCAATAAAGCCAACATGGTGCGCAAAAAAAATTTTTTTATTTGATTAGAGTACGTTTCGGCCAACGATTTCGATCCTTTTCAATGCAAATATAAAAATAAAAAACTATTCCTAACACATAAATGTAACGAATGTTCTATAGATACGATAGTTACATATTAGCAGTCCATAATTTTAATGATCATCTATTTATTACAAAAGTCAAAGTTTTAAAAAGAGATCTATGGTGTTGTATAGCAGTAATCAATTTGATAAATCAACATATAAACGCCAGTCATTTTTCGTAGAGTTATTATGCCTTCAAACGATGTATCGTCAGTTGGATGAACTATAGCGTTGTTAATGATTTTTATGAAAATAATGCGAAGAAATTTAGAAATGATAATAATCGCGAAGCGATAATATTATCGCTCTAATTTTCAACGGACACAATCACAACTTTTTATTCCGTATTATATTAAATTTCTTATAATTCTCAATCGACAACAGTATCATTCTCACATTATTCTCATAAAAATTATTAACGCTATGGTTTATTCAAGTGATGATATATCATTTGAATTAAAAATTTTTTATGCGTAAATATGTATAAATATCTATAAACAATAAGCATATTTAAAAAACATGTAATTATATAATAAATATGAAATATGTCCATACATATTCATACATGCCTTTTTCTTTTGTAAAATTATTTTTTAGTGTAATAAAAATAATAATAGTAATGTGAAAATATTAAAAATAATTAAAAGAGTAATTTTCATACTATTTATTTAAAAAAAAATCAAGTTTGAAGAAAACTTACTTATGTACAATTATACATAAGTAATTTTTTTTCAAACTTGATTTTTTTTTTACACTAAAAAATAATTTTACAAAAGAAAAAGGAATGTATAAACATGTATAGACATATTTCATATATGATTATACACATGTTTTTTGAATATTTATATAAGTTTATACATATTTATGCAAAAAAAATTTTTTACTGGAAAGGTATAATAACTACATGAAAAATGATTTTATATATATATTAGTTTATCAAACAATTGACCACTGCTATACAACACCTTAAAAGTATGGGTCTCTTTTTAAAATTCTGATTTTTGTAATAACCAGATGCAGATCATTATGCATGATACTATGAGCTGCTAATATGTATAAACTATCGTATCTTTAAAACATCCGTTATATTTATGTATCAGGAATAGTTCTTTATTTTTGTATTTGCATTGAAAAGGACGGAAATCGTTGATCGAAACGTATGCACTCTAGTTAAATAAAAAAATTGTTTCTTAACCACGGTGGCTTTTTATTAGCATTTTTTGTCTACTTTACTTATTATACTGTAATAAACTTTTTTTATATTATGATATCAATAGACAATTCCATTTATTCTAATTATTTTCTATGTATATTCTTCATATTTTTTAATTTCCTATATTTTATACATTTAAAAAATACGAATTTTATTACATTGATCTATAAACATTGACAATTAGTAAATAAAATTTGAGCCCTTAATAATTAAATCATGAGTTAAATAGTTTTATTTAAATTAATGATATTGTGAGAATAGCAGAAGCAACTTATACAGGAATGATTAAAAATAATGCTGCTATATATATGTAACGGGATATTACAAATTTAAAAGTGTATGTACAATAAATTTCATAATAAAGAGATATTCAGGATTAAATTTATCCTAATCTGTTACAACGTATCTATTTTAAGGCAACGGATGTATGGAATGCTATATTTATCCATATATTTTTATTTAATTGATGCACATATGCATCTAGATATATAATATATTAATGAAAATACCACAAATCCATTACCTTAATAAAAATATTAAAATCACTCACCAATCTGATGCACAACGGCGGAGTTCTGCAACGTCGCTACGATGATTCTGTAACAAAAGGATATAAAATTTCAATTAAAACAGAGCAGAAAAAATCAATTAATATTTTATTGATATATATTGACTAAACGCAAAGTTCTCTTGAATAAGCATATAATAACTATATAATTTTTTTAATATATAATTTTTATAAGAACCGAATTTTTTAATTCACCATTCAATTAGATATTTACAAAATTTGCACATTTTTTAAAAAAGATTATGAAAATACATATTTATAAAATTTTAAAATAATTTTAAAATAATCTTTTTTTCTAATTTTATCATTTTTAAATTATTAAAAAATAAAACTAAATAATGAACAGAAGAAAAGTACTGATTTTATATAAGCAAAAAATGATATTTACCGCAAGGTTGCTCCGCCGGTGCTCGATGTCTCTCCCAGACCTCCTCCTCCTTTCAGAATTTGGGTTGACATCCTCTCGCACAGGACACTCGCGCAAAACACTCGCGAACAATGCACTATAATCGCGCGGACTATAAAACTGGAGTCCGATAACTTGAACGACACTCCCGAAACAAACGTGCGATGCCACGAACCGGCTACGGCTATGATTAGGCTCAATGAAATGGACTAAATATTAATAAAAAAGAGAAATGTTTCTTTTATTACCGACAAATAGTACCGACAAAAAGTTACGCTTAATTTTTTATACGAATCGTATAACAAAAAGTGCACGGAAACAAAAAATTAATTAAATTGCTAATTACATAAACTATACTAATTGTGAAAGCAGGAATTGTGTTATTTGTATGAGAGTATTTATATTAATGTTGCTTTTTTATGACTCGTATGATACCGTTTGTACAGACAGGATAGCCGTGTCGCGTGGCTATTCTTCTTCACATTTCTTTTTGAAACGTAATCACGAAAAATGCTAGATATAATACAAAACGTTGTATTTTATGAATATTCATAGTATATGATTACTAGATCGCACGATTAATTAATCATAAAAGGAGAGATACAAGATAACAATCATGTATCACGGAACAAATATTTCGTACGATTCATTCATCCTTTTATGAATAATTAATCATGCGAGCTAATAATCGTATATTGTAAGTATTCACATATAGTACAACGATCGTATTATATCCAGCATTTTTCGCGATTATGTTTCAAAAAGAAGTGTGACAAAAAGCGATACGCGACACAGCTACCTACCTGTACGAGCCTCGGTAATGGAATGACTACGTGATAACTACGCATAAATGTGACGCTCTGTTTGTCCGTCCGCCCGCCCGGCCGTAAAACAAACCCCAAAGGTCACGCGCCGATCGCCTAACTGTCGAAATATTAACGAATATTACAAAATCAATAAAATAATTTATTCGTTACATTTTTAATACTTTTAATACTTTCGATGAATAGATTTTAAACTTATTGCACGATTTGTGCTTGATTTCTTGAATTTAATACGCACACAACTCATCTACATATATCTTAGATATTTAAAATTGTGTTGCAATAAGCGATTATATTTAATTTGTTTCACATAAAATAAAATAAAATTATCAATACTAATGTACGGCCGTATTTCAAAAATGAAGATGTTTATTAAAAATATATTTTTAATAAAGAAGTTAAAAGTATTATTTAAAACTTATTATTTTAAGTAACTTCTCCGGATCTATTTCTTAATTATATTTCAAATAAATTTTTGGAACTTTATTTTATAGATTCTTTTTAAATAGACCGTATCAGTCAGGGATCAGTTGTTAAAAACAATTTTATTTAAAATATGTATTTTAAATAAAAAGCAAAGCATTTATTTAGCATTTATTATTTTAAGAAACTTTTTCTGACTTATTTCTCACTTAATATTTTAAACAAGTTTCTGGAATCTAAAGTACGACATTCTATATTATCTAATATTGATCACAAGTATGTTTCAAAGAAAAATATGAAGAAAAGCGGCACGACTACCTGCCTGTACGAGACTCTGTAAGGGAATAACTGCGCGATAACTACGCGTAAAATGACGCGCCGCTCCATGCCACCCCGTGCCACCCCGTAGCATCCCGTGCCATCCCGTACCATCCCGTGCCATCCCCACCCCAAGGTCGCGCGCCACCGTTTAACTGCCGAAATATCAACGCATATTTACGAAGTAAAATAATATTCTTTACATTTAAAATATCCTTTACATTTTTAATGTTCTCTGATTAATGAAACAATTTCTTATGTATCTAGTTTTAGCGGCGCGAGTCGTTTAATGTGTATCATAATTATATCGTGATTAAGGAACATATTTGATGTTAATTTTAAATATTTCGTATCAATATTACAATGTGTTAACAAAAGGCAAGAAGTAAAAAAAGGTTTTTACTAGCGTGATTTTTCTTACATAAATGCTGTAAAGCTTTTAACATTCGAACATTATATCTCAATATTTATTGCTCTTTTTTGTGATTTTTACAATTAAATAAAGATTAATATTGTAATATGTCATACTTCTCATCTTTAAATAAAGATAAATGCAAAATGTATTTTAAATTATGAAACAATTTCGACTAAATAGAATAATACATTCAAATAGCATGCACATACATTTAGAGAGATGTAATTTAAATATAATTTATATTACTTTTCTCATATTAAGAATGCGGAGTAACACGAAAAACAGAATTATTACAATTCAAAGTGATAAAAAGCCGATTTAAAATATATATCTAACAATAAGAATCTCATTTTTATAACGTATACATGAGAATCAAATCAACATCCAATATCTAAAATATATTCATGAGCTGTGTATGTGCGTAATGAATCCAAGAAATAAAACAAAAATAGTGCAATAAAACCTATTAACTCTTAGTATACTTCTTAGTTAGACAATTTTAAACAATTTTATGTAATTCGCGTTCGTAGATATCTAATAATTTAATTAATTAATGTGATACCTAGAGCGACTCGTCGCACATCCATCTGCCTCCGAGAGCGCCGAGCGAATGCCAAAGTGATGACGTAGGCAACCATCGCGCCGCACGGCAAGCTCCCCCTCCCTTCGCCGCGTGACGCGTTACCTCTCCCCTCGCTGTTCACGCGTTCGCCGGGCAAATACCCTATTATTGAGCATGAAAAATATTTACGGTTTATTCAATTATTCGTATTTTACATGATTTTAATAAACGGGTATCGTACATTTTGCACATTGCTTTGTGGCATCTCTAATTTAATCCTATATTACTTGTGGTTCTTTTTATAAACGTAATTGGTAATTATTCAGTGTGTGAGATATTTTTAATATATTTCAACATCATGTCTCAAATGTCTTTATTATACTTTTGATTCATATAAATGATTCATATTTAAATAAATGTTGATAATATTCTATATGTTTTATAATAATGTAAAGATACATGCAAGTTTTCTTAATATTACGAAACAATTTGCGCTCAATACAGTTTTGGTTAAAAGTATTAAATATCTTGTTAATCATTATTTAATTTTTTCTGCTAATTAAAAAATTAATTTATGACACTACTATTGCTGCAATAAATTATTCTGTTTCAAAAATTCTTTAAACTTACGTATAATGCCGATCATGGTTTGGTAAAATAATTGTTTAATGATTTATTTAAAAAATATAATAAAAATATGATAAAAAATATAAAATAGGTTTGGGAAACTTAATTATTTAAAACACTAAATAAGAAGTAGAGCACAAAAGTGTAATTATTTAAAATAATAAATACTAAATAATTCTTTTATAATAATTTTTTATTTATATATACTTTAAATAACTTTATTTAATTCTTAGTACATACTTTTAGTTTTGGATACCCTTACTATTTTTGGATACACGTTGGGTTATTCGTGTTCTACATTAATTTTCATCACTTTTACAAGTATATAAAACTTATTAAACAATTGTTACGTATATTTTGACATCTTTAAGAAAGTATTTGTAAAGTTAAATTGTATATTTACAACAAATTGTATATGCTTCTTGTGAAAACAAATCAGGTGTTGGAAATAAATCGCTGAAATCGCTAAAATAAATCTATCAAATTAATAGAGATTCCAACGATTTCGGCGATTTATTTCTGTCAGGAACACAGAAAAAAAATGGATATTGTTGTGTAGTTTACATCCACTTTTTTAGAGAGCAATAGTGCACAAATGCATTTTTGCAGTTACAGGAAAAAAGCCCTTATACCATGTTTCTCAGGTTTTTCTCTGCTCCTATCCACAGGAATTGCTATTGCACATTGGACGTGATGAATGACAAAACTAACAAACGATATATGAAAACTCTGCTTTTTCTCACGTTACGATACAGTGATGATACAAAGCAAAGCTTTCATTGGATATTGCTCGTCTCTTATCGTTCATAACGTTTGTGCAATAGGCATAAGGATAAAACCAATCATATTAAAGAATGTCGATTTTATGATTTCGAATCGACATCAATTCGATGTCAATTCATTATCATTTCTCATTGAGATTGTTTGTCCTTGTCTAACTTACGTAACAGCATGGAAGAGAACCACAAAATCGTGAGTATTAAGGTTTAAACACAATTGACACAAGCAACAGGGAATATCAAACCGTCCAATCAAAACTCTGGTATGTAAGTTTGATATTACATCCCAGAGCTCTGATTGGACGGCTCATTATTCTCTGTTGCCTGTGCCTATTGTATTTAAGTCTTTACCTACGAGGTTTGGTACAAGAAAAGGATCACTCGAGTTTTTTTCTGATTTCTATTTTACCATAGGCCTGTTATTTTATTGCTGCACTATCTGAACTATCTGGTGCACATAGTGCAATAAGTTGAAGTGAATATACGTTTATTTCACTTTAACTTATTGCACCGTGTGCATCAGGGGGTTTATTCTGTATCTTCAAACAATGTGAAAATTACAAAAAAAGCGAGCAAATTTACTAGATGTTGACCAATGAAATAATCAGTATTCTAGTAAATTCGCTCACTTTTATAATTTTCACCTCATTTCAAGATATAGAATCGATCCTCAGTTCAGAGCAGTTCAGAGAGTGCAGGAATAAGAAACAGACCTCATTTTGGAGCCGCTCTCATGTGAGTGCACCATATATTTTTGACCAAGTGGATACGACGAGATCGTAAACTCCGAAAAAGCGACGATCGCGCTAATCGAAATCGAGCTTAGGTCGAATCTTTGAATTACCTCTTCGCAATCGCATGGTGGTGATGGTGGTCGCGTATTCGCGTCATTCTCTCATATTTACTGATTTCGTCAGAGCTGGTGAGAGCGAATCGACAGACAGTGTAAGGCGATTCAAGTGAATCGCTCTGATATAATTACGTGGATATTTTGAACGCTCGCTACATATATACCTGTACGTTTCCTTTTATCCTATTCTCTGTGAATACCTTAATGATACGTGTCTCTCGACATTTGTGTGTAACGACTCTTTATGTGTAACGAGTAACGTAAGAGAGACTATTATCTCAATAGTCTCTCGAGAATAGAATAAATAGGTTATTTCAGTGCATGCGTCGTTGTTGAAGTTGCTAATTAAATTACTTTCCGGCTCATTTTACCGGTTTTCACACTGATCGCGTTTGTCTTTGATAGAACATACAGTTTTTTTTTTTTTTGGGAGCCGATAATATGATTCTCTCGTCGCCATATCTTGAAGAAGATAATTAAATTTTATATATATGTATGTATGTATGTATGCATGTATATATGTATGCATGTATGTATGTATGTATTTTGTCTCTATTTTCTGCTTCATCTACTTGTATGTAATGTACTCTCGTAAATTGTGTGCGAATTAGATTGCATTCTGTTATGTGTATATATATATACATATATATACATACATACATACGTATGCTTACATACATAAAGAATTTTTTGTTATAAAAATAAATTTCTAAATTGTAATTACATATTATATATACATAACTATATTTTCTTTGCTGTAAAGAATATAAAGTAAAACAAGAAAAGTTATAAATAATAAACATATAAAATATGTATTAATTAATAGTCCAAGAAATGTACAGTAATATTTCTACATATACTGCTCATTTTTTTTATTATATAGTCAGCACGTACTAATTATATGTCAGAATTATAAGTTCATGGCCTAAGCCTAATAATCAACTAAGAGTGCGTTTCTTTAATCTATAAATAATATATATATATATATATATATATATTATTTATAGATTAAAGAAACGCACTCTTAGTTGATTATTAGGCTTAGGCCATGAACTTATAATTCTGACATATAATTAGTACGTGCTGACTATATAATAAAAAAAATGAGCAGTATATGTAGAAATATTACTGTACATTTCTTGGACTATTAATTAATACATATTTTATATGTTTATTATTTATAACTTTTCTTGTTTTACTTTATATTCTTTACAGCAAAGAAAATATAGTTATGTATATATAATATGTAATTACAATTTAGAAATTTATTTTTATAACAAAAAATTCTTTATGTATGTAAGAATATATAACTCCATAGTAGTGATTTCTTGCTTATAAATCTAAAAGTACTAATTTCAATATAATTCTTTTTCTTATAACTTCCATATACCTTCATGTTTCAGAAATGTCTGAATCCGATCTGTTAGCTGGTGACCACATTGATGGTCTAGATGGTCTTGAAAATGGTCAAGATGGAGATACTATTATGCAATGTGATGGCGTGAAACGTGATTTAGGCGAGGCAAATGTTGACGATCCTGTAACTATTGTTATTTTTTACAGTAGTATATATAGTCATAAAATTCCTTTTATATAGTAATACTTAACTTATAAAATATTGTCCATAACTTAGGAATTAGAAGCGATTAAAGCACGAGTAAGAGAAATGGAAGAGGAAGCTGAAAAATTGAAGCAACTTCAATCTGAAGTAGATAAGCAGATGAACATGGGTAGTCCACCTGGTATTAGTAAGTTTCTAAGTTTGTGTTTTCTCTATTAAAAAATATGTGTACAGAGTGTCTGATAAAGATTGTAACAACATACATATACACACACATAAAAACATAATATTCTTATTATCACATCTCATTTCAGCAAGTCCATTAAATATGTCATTAGAAGATAAAATGGAAGTTGATAATCGGTCCATTTATGTCGGTAATGTAAGTTCACTATAATGCATTCGTGATTATTGAAATTTATAGCATAATTTTTTATGTTATTAAAATGTATTTTGTAGTGTATGATAATGTTGCAAAGATTAAAAATTTGATTTTTTTTGCAGGTTGATTATGGCGCTACAGCAGAAGAATTGGAGCAGCATTTTCATGGCTGTGGAAGTGTCAATAGAGTTACAATCTTGTGTAATAAGTTTGATGGTCACCCTAAAGGATTTGCTTACATTGAATTTGCCGAACGTGATTCTGTACAAACCGCTATGGCCATGGATGAATCTATGTTCAGAGGACGTCAAATTAAAGTAATGCCTAAAAGAACAAATAAACCTGGTTTCTCTATGACAAATAGGTAATTCTTTGTTTTATAAATAACATGTTCTAATTATAATTTATGAAATGATATAAATTTATAAATAATTATTAATTGGTATTATATGTATGTAACTCAAATTTCTTTATTTGGATCTTACACCCTCGACACTTGTATTTCATTGCTTATATTTATAGGGGTCCCAGAGGTGCAAGAGGCTATCGAGGTATGGCTAGAGGAATTATTCGCGGTAGTGCATACTTTGGATACAGGCCTACAAGGCGTCCTAGGTAATAATTAATTTCTATTCGATTTTTGCTATCTTCTAATTATTAGAAAAATTGCTAATATATTCATTAGAATCTAATTTTTATAATATCTTTGTTCTTTAAAAAAAAGAATTTGTTTTGTCTTCTATAAGTTCTATTACTTCATTTTTTTTTTCTTATAGGAGTTACAGACGTGGTTACTATATGCCATATTGACCATTTTAAAGTGTGGCAACATTATTTTACAAGTGTCAAGGTAAGTTTTTATTTTAAGTAACGCATATGATAATTCTTATTTATTGCTCAAAGAAAAGTTCTCAGTATAAAAGGGGTAATTTAATTTTTCATTCAATTGTAATTAACAGTTTTATAGTTTCTTAAGAAATTTGAGAAAATAAATTATTTGCAAAAGAACATTTCTTTGAATGTTTTTAAATTTTCTGGAAGTTTCTGAATTTCATGCATTAATATAACTCAAGGAAAGGCCAGAAATGCTTGAATTTTGATGAATTATAGTTTGAATCAAAATAAATTAATACAAATGTTTATATACATATATATTGTATTAAATCAAAGTTGTTTAATTAGATATTTTTGAGTGATTTTTACTCATATTTCTCTTTTGTTCAATCTCTTATTTAATCATGTTAAATATTAAAATAAATTATATTTAAATATCGAGATAGATACAGCCTTATATCTATTAGGACTATTCAAATGATCAAATATTCTTTTAAATAACATTTTTCATAAACGAGTAAAAAAATAATATCGAAGAATATAATTTACTGGTCATTCCTCCACATGACTTAGATTACAAAATTATGATTTAATAGTAATTATTCTTCAACTTCTAATAAACTTAACTTTTAATATAATCTGATGTATCTATATGATCGAATTTAATAATATAACAAAATTAAAATTATGAAGAAATTAACACAATTATATTCTCTTTATTCATTGGATATAATGAAATATGATATCTAGATACATTAGTACTGACACTTGGCCATAATAAATATCTATACTGAAAAAAAATGTTAAAATGTTAAAATATAAAATTACAAAAAAAATAACATCTTCGTTTCTACATATAGCATTTTTAGTCTAGCTCGACTAAAAAAACTTGAATACCAATTAAATATGCACATATTTGCTATTTCATAAATTGAAAGTATAGAATATGGCCTTGTGAAATATAATTGGAAATTGTAAGTTTTTGTGAAAAATTGATTAACAATTCACACAAGAAACTTACAAACATGTATGTCATCATGCATTGTATTAAAAAAAAAGCGGTTAAGGTATTTAAGTAAATTCTTATGATATGTCCACAGAAAAAAAAACTGATACGAAGGGAAAAAAAAAGAGAAAAACATCATGTCAAAAGAAAAAAAGATTGGACAGATGGGCACAATTAATTATATTTGATTTAATAATTATCACATAAAGCTACAAATGTAGAACAGCGATCATTCACTATTGTAGTTCAATAAATTTTTGTTAAAAAGTTTGATATTATTAAATTTTATTAAATTGAATTTTGTATCCGCCTTAAAACTTTTCCAAAATATTTTTTTACATATTCATATATTTCAATTATTTTATGTATCTGATAGAAATACATTTTGATTAAAAATACATTGCAAAAGACATTTAATTAAATTATTTAATATAAATAAATTTTAAGTCTTATATTTAAATATAATTACATTATTATTATTATTATAAATATTATAATATATATTATAACTACAGACGTTATCTAATTAAGTATTGAAATGTTTGAGTTTAAATTTCAATTCAGTTTTTGCAAATTTATAAAGTATTAATTACTAACAGTCTAACGTACTTATATACACATATATGCAAGATATCTAAACTTCAATAAAATTAATACTACATCATTAAGTTTTCATAAATATATTACATGTGTGTTTATTAAAAACAATCATATTCTTAGTAAGTAGCTCCTACAAATAATATTTAATACAATATTATTTAAAAATATATACTTGAAAATTTTTGTGTACACTTAAAAACAGAACTTAAGCAACTGAAAAGCACTCTATTGATTTTCATATAAAAGAATAGCATATGAAAGCATATTTGTATTTTAGTGTGATCTTATTTTTACATGATGTGATAGACATAATTATAAGGATAATTATATATAAGGATGTATGTGTTGTGTGTTAAGGCTGATACAACAGAATATTATAAAATATAAAATTGAACTATTAAACATTGATATCTGAATATTAATATAATGACACCTGAATAGATTATTATTTAATTAACTATATATATATATATATATTGTTTACTTGATAAAAAATCCTGTCAGTTCATAAAAATGTGAAACTATAAAAAAAATTGAACTACAAAGTGAATGTCTAGAATAATATCACATAACTATAATTTGTAGTCAATTTTGTATGCATGATAACTGAAAGTTGCGCCAAGAAATTATGAATTGTCATAATTGCATTGTACAAGGTGTTTCGATTACATATTGTAGATTTTTTGTCATGTGCAACTTTCATTTACTCAATACTAACTATACATCTTCAGTTTTATCTTAAACATATTGCTACTAATTTGTAAGATGCGTGTAAAATATGTTCCTGCAATATTGATCCATTGTGTGCTAAGGTGTTAGGAGGAGTGCTGACTTTCAACATATTTATGAGACACATTTCGTAATGTTACTTCCATGTCGCTAAGTATTTTGCAGGTGCAGCGCAGCATCAGCATCAATTGAGTGATAATTGATACAAATTTCATGAACAATTTTTACGTTTCATTAAGGAAAAAAAAAGAATTATTAAGATATATGTGTAATATAAAATGTAAAATTAATGAGTGGTAAATAAAGAATTTCTTGGCTAATATAGAATTTTAGATATTTTAATGAAAAGAGAAAGAAAAGGATGCATTTTTACACATCTACTATTTATTTAAATTTTATAAAATCAATACTATAGAGTTGATGTGTAATAATGCAATTACTAATCCATCAAAGAAAAAGCATATATAAAGGCTGGCATAGCAGTTTATTAACATTCAGTACCATTCAAATTGATATTTCTTACATTTTAAGTGTCAACATGTAATGCTATCAGAAGAATAAATTTCGTTTATATAAATTCGTAATATTTTAATAACAGATATAATTTAATATTAATATGTATTTCTCTTTTATTACAAACTCTGATTTTTGTATAATCTCTGAAGGCATATAATACACATGATCAATTTTCAAAATGTTTTTATTAATATTTAATAATGAAAATTCTATAAAGGATATTTATTAACAAAATATATTGAAGATCTGAATTTGAAACATTACAGGCTGCGTTCGGAAATATTGCTCAGATGTTTCCGATGCCTTGGATTTATCATCTTGTTCTTGTTCAACATAATCCAAAGCATCGAAGGCATCCGAACGATGTTTCCGAACGCAGCCACAGTATGACAAAATAATTATTTTAACACTTTATCTCATATAAATGTCCCTTCATTGAACTATATAGCTATTTAACTATATAAAATGAAGGTTAACGTGTTAGCCTAATTTTCTGGAAAATACAAAAAATAAATTGTATAACATATAATATAATTTACTCTTTCAGTTTATGTGATTTCAGATTATATTAGATACTGATCAATATAAATATGAATTTAAAAATAATTTAATAATTATACATCTTTTTATAATAATGTCAATACATAAAATTATTCATTCAAATATCAATACAATATTATTAATTACGAATATTGTATAAATTGTATAAAACAATTAATTTAATACAATCATCTTTTTTTGTACTATCAATCATTAAAATATAAATCTAATGTAAATATAGAAATTTGAATTACAAATATTTTAAATGAATAATTATTTTAATTAATTGTTCTTCCTACGAAAGTAATTAACTAGACTAGAATCTGAGATATAAATCATAAAAATGATTATTTATTAAATAAATTGTAAAAATAGATATCTTAAGATAAACATAATTGATTAATTCTCCTACTTTCTGTAATAATTTTAATGTAATTCTGAAGTAAATAACACTTTAAAATAATATCAATAAAATACAGAATTATATACAAGATGTTGTAAAATTTGTGAATCAGGATACTATAGCAAGAAAGTTTTGGACAAATTAAATAAAAAAATTATATAAATTTTTATTTTAAGCAATAGTTTCTTGAGATATAAGAGTTTAAATATGGCTAATTATAAACTGTATGTTTGAATGGTCTGTGAATATTAATGAACGTGTGAAGTGCGCTCACTAATACCACCATACACACGATTCTTGGACAGGTAATCATCTAAATGTAATCTGTAATTAACCATATTTATATAAACTCTTATTACCTAAAGTAATCTAAACAATTACAGCCTAAAATAAAAATTTACAAATAACTTAATTTTTCTTAGTTTATTGATCCCCTACACACTCCCGAAATTTAGTCATTTAAATTCGGGATACCCTGTATGTAATTAGATGAATTATTCAAAAGGATAGTTTTCTTTTCCTCTTTTTCAAATAAAAAAATTAATTTTTTTCTATAAAATTATATCTAAATATTACTACTGCAAGCTATATAATTTATTTTTCTAAAATAATAAACTTGCTTTAGTTTTATTAGTTTATCTCATACAACTAAATCATTAAATAATTTTGATAATTTTCGAAATTAATTATACATATAACGCTGTGTGATGCAAAAAATATCTATTTCTCAATTCAGATCTTCAATTCAGCCACAATATCAACTCAATTATAATTAAAATTTTGGATTTATGGTTTTTATGTTATGTATTTTGTTGATTGTAATCTGTCTTTACTGTGTAATTATAGTCATGACCATATAATTTTTATATTCATTTGGTCTAAAGAACAGGATATAAGATTTCACTAAGATAAACATTGACTAGTATACCATGTGGTATTTAATTTTCAAATTGGAAAGCAACAGCTATCGTTAAGAGTTTAATTCAAGCGTTTCCAAAATTGATTGACATAAACTTTGCAAATTCGGTTGTGTTGTATATTCTGTATGTGTTTTTTCCAATTGTTTTAAAGTTTCTACTCCTCCCTCTCTGATCAACATCACACAATAACGTTTTGCTGAAAATAAATATTACGATAGATTATTACGACATGATAATGATATTATGGATTATTATGTATAACTTATTTATTTCTATAATTTTCTCAAAATTCTTAATTTCAAAATTAAAAAGTTACAATTTTGTATAGTTAATACATATCTAATTTTTATATAAAATAAACTAATTCTTAAAATTTATATTATATAAAACATTATTTTTAAGCTTACGGTTTTTTGTGCACACGTGATGAATTGCCCATACTGCCCAGAGTTGAACGGGATATGCATCTGTACAACGTAACAATGGGAAAAATGGTTGGAAACTGCGATAAGCAACCATTTCTCCTTGTGGTGTTTGCCAATGAGTTACAGCATGAACCAGTTGATCCAATAATTGTTCCCTGCTCGGTTGTGATGGCATACTACACCAAGATCGAAGACCATCACTAAGTAAATGTGCAGCGATACCAGCTGCGAAATAAGATACATCAATGTGCTCGGAATCAAGCAGCATAGAAAGCATTTTTATAAACCGGGGTTGCATAAGTCGTGGTCTCAAATGATCGACCTAAAATACAAAAAATAAAAACATTACATGTTGACACAATGTTTCACTAAACATACAATATACATATTTTTATATTATAGGATTATATATATTCATAAAGATTGATACAAACCTCTGCTATGTTGTTTAACAAACCAAGAACTTTAGTTTCCACACTAGATTCTCCTTGGAAGCTATCCAACACTTCAAGAAATAACTCCATTCCACCTTCATCAAGAAAAACCTTGCATGTAGCAGCACTCTCATCCGTTAAATTCCAAAGAGCGCTTAATGTAAATTTCATTGTAATATCTACTAATTTGGATTCAACCTTAGATCTAACCATTGCAAGCAATTTCAACATATATTGCGGCTGTGCACCAAGCATAGACGTTTCCAATGTCGATATCTTTGCTGCTAATATTGAGCAAATAGCCACAGACATACGATTCATGGATGCATCATCAAATGTTGACAAGCAATTCATAACTAATCTCGCGCATCTGTTAAATTAAAAACTTGTAAATTAAAATCTTTTTTTGTTTATTTGTATGTCACGAAGAGAGAAAGAGATATAATATCCATATACTGAAATTTCAATATTCATATATATATAAATAGTAATATTAACTTATGTTTCATTCATTTAATATGCGTAAGAAAAATTAAACCTATATAAAGAAATACTTTTTATTTATTTATGCTAGTATATAAATTTATTGTGATTTGAAATAAACTACTCTTTTAATTTTGGTGTTCAAAACATGAAAATGAATGAAGATATAGGAACAATTTTGTGAATAATTATGAATTTAAGACTAGAGTATTTTATCAAAATATGGTAAATCAAAGGAAAGCAAGTTTTATAACAGAATAAAGTATCTCTTTACGCTTTGCGTAAATATTTAAGTTTTACTGCACAAGATAGAAAGATTGAATAAAAAATAATCGATAACCTTTGATATATGTATAATAAATAAGTGAAGACATCAATACATCATATTGCTAAATCCAAGACTATTCAAGTGTATATGTGCACATTCTCTTTTATCAACTTCCATTTACAAAAGATAGCATCTATTTTTATTGTTTATTTAATGTAATATTGTTATTGAAAATTTGCATTTTGTTTTATTACAGCAAATAATACGTAAAATATTGATATAGAGTTTAAAACTAAAGATATTGAAATCTCAGAATACTTAATTTCGAAATTATAGATTCATGTACAGGGTGATTCATTTTGATCAATCCAGTCAATTTTCTCCGAAATTATTAACACGACAAAATTTCGAAGAAAATTGACTGGATTGATTAAAATGGATTACCTGTATATATAAATTTGTATATGTAAATACCTATATTTGTCAAATGCAACATCCTGTAGGATTCTATCACTACACAGGGTCAATAACGTATTCTTTTGAAGTTGATGATTAGTTGGATATGATTCCATTGCTAATAATGTTAATTCGACTATTTGTTTAAGTATTGATGGATGAATCATGAGAGCTAATTCACCCTTTGTAAGATTATAGATACACGCAGTAGCTGCCATTTGTACACGAAACTCCTGTGGATGTTCTCTCATTCCAGGTAACACTAATTTTATCACATCAACTCGTGGTTCAAGAAAATTTGGTGTCAAACGGAATAAGTTAAATAGACATTTTTGAAGATATATTGGTCTGTATGTATACCTCCTAAGAGCTTCCAAAATTTGAGATTCTGTTGCTGTACCACTGATCTGAAGCAAAAGACGAGATAAAATATGTATTATTTCATATGAATTGCATCTATCAAAAGTTTTTTTTTCCTTTTCCTTATCAATTAATTGTTGATGATTATTGTGCTTTAGTTTGCATATTTATACTTTTATTTTTTATTTTATAAATAACGAAATTTCTAACAAAATAGAAAATTAATTTTACAATTAACAATTTTTTTTATATTTGCAAATGGAAATTGATTTGTTATGGAATACATATTTCATAGAATAGATGTACGAACAATTAATATATCAAACACCAATATATTGTAATAATTTTTCTATAACACATACAGACATGTATAGTATACAAGAGAATATTTATCTTTAAAATTTAACACGTTTTAAGAAATAAATGACCAATACATGTGTACACTCATCAGCTAAAAAATTATAACACTTTTTCGATAGATTTCAGAATATAGTCTTCGTGTTGCAACTTTTTAGCTGATGAATGTACAACGTGGAATAAATTTAATATTTTTAATTATCAGGCGGATTGTCGACACATGATTTGAAGTATAAACAAATGTCTACAATGCATAAATTAATATTAAACCGAATGAGAACTACTTTACTCGTAATGATATAATAATATTATAAATTCTCAAGGGAAATAATATAAAAGAGATGAAATATGTCAAATTTTGCATAACTAATAATAATGAATAAGAACACTACTACATATCCATACAAATATACAAATACAATGTAATAAAAATATTCCAATTTTTCAGAAATTAAAATAATAGAAACAGTATAATCTTGCATAGCATTAATATCAATATTATGTCAACTTACAACAAGTTCAGATCTATAATCCTTATGTGTTGAATCTATAAAACTTTCATCGTAACAAGCATCAGAATGTACTAGTCCCAGAAATCTCAAACGTACATGTGATGCAATGAAATTTTTTAAATCTTTCGGATTTATATCATCTTTACCTATGTAATAAATGTTATACTTAATGAAATGCCACATTAGTATAATAATGATGATAACTAATAATTTATGAAATGCAACATGCATTATCAGATTACTATGTACATATATACACAATTATTATTATATATTGCATCACTCACCTGATAAGTCTAAAGTTGTTAAATGAGGCATACAATTCAAAGTTTTTAAAAAGTCTGTTATTTTTGGTTTAGCAGGTGCAAAAACTTCAAAACCATGCGGATCTTTCTCATCGGAAACATCTAAATGCCTTAATTCGTTTAACTCCAGCAACACTGGTATTAAATTTCCACATCCACTTATCTTTAAATTATACATATTTAATGTCCTTAAACGATCTTTACATTTTTTCAACGGTGTTATATCGTCAACTCTTGTACAAGATATATCTAAGCTTTCTAAAAGAGGAAGATCTTCGACTACTATGTCCAAGCCATGTTTATTAAATTCTGTTCCTGAGACATTCAAGGTGTGAAGTGCCTTTAATTTATTTAATGTTGCGATATCTACCATGCGTTGTCTACAACAAGATATACATGAAGATATAAAAAATTATGAATTATCATAAAGAATTTCCATTATTCAATGTCTTAAGAATTATAATAACCTTGAAAAATCCATAAAGCTTCCTTTAGCTACACTTAGCGACCTAAGATTTTGTATACTCCAATCGCCTAAACAACTAATTAAATCATTAACAGTAATTTTCAGACCATTTACTATTAAATCTATAACCTTATGCTGCTTAAGAACACTTAAACCTTTAGCTGACAATGTTGATGCATCTTTCAATCGTACGTGTCTGGAAAAAAATTAATTGTTGCTATAAATCCATTTTTATTTCTTCTTCTTCAAGTATCATCACCTGAAGTCTCATCACCTTAATCTAGTGGTTTTTGAATCGAAAAGTGTAATTGTCAAATCAGATAATGTGTTCTTCTCACACAGATTGGATAATAATTGCTCTGATATTTCGGCCGGCAAGAAGGCATCTGGATATTTAAAGGTAAGCCGGGTTGGTGAGCTGAAGGAAGCATCGTTAGACGATGTTCTACCTGTTGCAGTATCAAAAGCAACTTCTGTGCTATTACTGTTTAGTGTACAGATATCTTGTTGATCTAAAACTTTATGTTGCTTTAATTCTGCAAAGTCTGTGTACAAACGCTAGTTTTATATGTTACTTACCAGAGACGGAACTACTACTCAGAGTATTGGACGACACTTGAGTATTATCACTAAAGTGAATCTCGCACAGGCCAAGAAGATTACCACAGATAAAATCAATGCAAACCTCCTGGAGACTTCTCGGAGACTCAAACATCTTATGTTCCTACTGTCATCCGTGCAATAATCTTTAGTCTTTTGTTCTATCGGCTTTCTAAAGAGCACCAGTGATCCATATATTCACAGTTCTACACCTTGAAAGTATAAGATTAGAAAAAACACATTAGTCTTTCAACAGCAACACTTTGTGATAGTCAAATATTTTAGACAAATTATACCCTCACATCAGGTTATACCGTAATCACGTCATGATTATAAATATATGATCATAAATATATAATAAAAAAAAATTTCCCTCTTCAGGATACATACATGGAAATAACGTCATGTGAACTGTATAACAGGCATCGTGGTCGCATTCCTCGCGCCATCAAGCACTTTCCTACAAGAGTCAAATCATTCCAGCGCAGGTGAGCAAATGTAATCACGCCAGCAACGTTTGGATAACAGGATTTTAAATAACGATTATATAATAATAATAATACAATTCTGCACGCGGAAGCAGAGGAATGCGCACACTACTCGAATACGCTACTTGTCGCGCGTCGAGGTCGGAATTAGATGTGTCACCACGAATACGATCGTGTCGACTGTCAAAGTCCGTATAGGAAGAGCACAATGTTGGATTCTCCGAGGGTATGCAATGTACGCGCGTACGACTTTGCGAAACGATTTCGCTAGGACAGCCACGAGAACTCGCGGACTCTCATCTGTGATGTAGACGCCATTTTGACTCGTCAAATATCAAAACAGACCAAAAAAAGAGCGTGGCCGTATCGTCGTTGTCATCATCGTCATTATTGTCGCTGTCACCAACTGTCACCGCGCAGTACAGCGTGAATGTGGAGTGAGCGTGTCTTTCACGACTCAGCTGATTTCTATCACTGCGTTAGAAATTAGAGTTAACTATCGATTCTCGCGAACGGGACTTCCCGGACTCTTCCTTGATCCCGGATCACGTTGCAAATAGTAATATATATTTACACACCTCAATGAGAGGTAGCGAAAAAACAGCGAAATCTAAATGTGACTGAATTATAATGTCCATTAGCGCCGCTTTATTATCCATGTTAATCGCGGCCACGCGGGCGATGTTCCAATTTTATATAAATATGTACAGATGCACAAAGTGCTATTAAAAACAGTCGATCTTACGGAAGTTCGCGTGACTGTTAAAATTTTAGCGATTTCGACTGGGATACGCTAATGTGCATTGATGCATATAAAAGCCATCATACATAATTGTCGTAAAGATGGATTTAATAACAAATAAATGAATATAAAAATTGAATATAAAATATCCAATATAAAAGAAAGCTCATAAAGTCAAAGCTAGATCTTTAGTGTTTAAATATAATAATTCCATGTAAATTTATATATCATATATGTGTTGTCATTTGAATTGCGCGCTGAATTGATTTTTTGAAATTCGGCGCGCAGTTCAAATAACGTACTTATACAAGGTGTACAGAGAGCGACAGAGTACCAGGCTAATTTCTTGAAAAATACACATTTTCTTGAAAAATGTTTCAGACAAAAGTTGTAAGGTTCTAATGCCCGATTACACCAACGTTATTTTGACTTTAAGCAAGGCTTAAAATTCTCTCTTTGTCTCTGTCTCTCTTTCGTTTTAAAACGAGATGGAAAAAATTTTAAGTCTTGCTTAAAGTCAAAGTAACGTTGATGCAACCGGATCTAAGTAGCGTATTTCACGGTAGTTTGAATATAATCTTAAATAGCATTGTCAAGGTTATATAAAGATCACCTTGAAATTTTTTAACGGGAGCTACCGTTTTTTAGTACATATTCTTGTAATTGATGTCAAGAGCTATTTAAAACACTATTATAAAGTTATTTTTCATTAAGAACTTTATAAGTTATGAGACTTGAAAGTTTTGTTTGTAGAGTAGTTGAACAGATATGCCTACTAATTGGTTATCTACAATAGGTGTAGAAATGGACAAATCACAATCTATTATTCTCCTTCACTCAACTATTCGACTGTAGTTGATCAATTTCTTATGGCTTAAGGCTTAAAACACCTATCGTCTGGACTTACAATCGAATGCGAGGAGAATAATCGATTGCGATTCGTCCATTTCTTATGGCTTAAGACTTAAAAATCTGTTGTAGAAGACCCATTAGGGTCATTCCACACAAACTTACATAGCCGTAAAAAAAAAAAAAACTTATAACCATATGCATAAAGAAAATTATTCAATTACATTTTTGTCATAAAGGCAAACGTAAAATACGATATTTGGATGATTTTCTTTATATATATTATGCAAAGTTATGCGGAACGCGGAACAAAAGCAAAACTAATCACAAGCGTTCTGCAGTTTTCGTTACGCGATTTTGAATCTTTTCATCTCCGGAGCGTATTGGTGAGAAATGGGTAATGGAGATAAATTTTATCTCCACGACAGACTTTTCACCAATTAGCATTTTGTGTCAAAGCGCTGTTATCTGTATGAGGATTTAAACTCGCCCAATTGTCTAAAGCACAGTGTAACATGGGCTTAATTTGATGGCTCTTGTTGGCCTTAGCGCTCGCCATCTTGGAGTGCGTGATATTTCATGGCCGTGCTTCGCATATATGTTCCAATATTCTCTCGCCATTTTGGAAAAGGAGGTTTGTCAAGTAGTTAATGTTCCTGGAATTCGTTAATTTTCAGCGTCGTGCGTTTCCTCAGGTGAAGTAGTGCATTAAAAATGGGTGAAGATTTTAATGGAGGTGAGTAATTTAATAAGTTGACGCGTTCCACTCAAATCATCCTCGCGATGTTCCCGCGTTATTAACTAGCCAACTGATCTGTTTGCAATAAGTATGTAATGGCCGGACACGAATTAGTAAACAGTTTAAATAATTGATTTTCGAGCCTTCGTTAATTAGACGTTAAATTTATTTAAATTCTTTTACTGTGTTCATATTACAACAAATTTATTACAACGTGTTCATATTACAATGCAATTTGAAATATTTGTACTTAGATATATTAGTACATATTAAGTATATATTATTCTATATATTAAGAATATATTGTCTGTTTTATTAAAGGTAAATTACTATTATAATTTGATGATTAAGTTATATATTAATTTTTTATACCTAGATCGTGATAGACAAGATCGGGATAAGGACAGAGATCGTGATAGAGATCGTGACAGGCGGCACCGATCACGCAGTAGGGATCGCAGAAAGCGCTCTCGTTCTCGCTCCAAAGATCGCAGAGACAGAAAAAGAAGTAGTTCGCCGAAGAAGAGCCGGAGTTCTAGAAGAAGAAAGCCATCTTTGTATTGGGATGTACCACCACCTGGTTTCGAACATATTACTCCTTTGCAGGCAAGATTACTTATATTATACGTTGGATTCTCTTGAAATTACTTTAAACCAGTATTTGTAGTGTTGAGTTTATAAAATTTGCATTTAATCCCTTGTGATCTTTAAGCATCCTTTTTTATTTCAATGAATATAACTCTTTTTTGCATGCCTCTGACTAGATTTATAAATACACTGACGAAATACTATTAATAATCTTATCAATGATAAATATGCATTAATCATGTTAATAATCATATACCTCTTATTAAAAAGTCTCATGTACCAAATATATTGTTAATGCAATAGTCGCTATCTATTGTTTCAACAATTTACAAAATCGTACCACACAGATATGCTTGTATAAAACTATACTATCTTTTATTTTTTTTATATGTCCTAGGGCACTTTAACCCTATATATATATATATATATGTTTTATTTATACAGTATAAGGCTATGCAAGCTGCTGGACAAATACCTGCGAATATTGTAGCGGATACGCCACAAGCAGCTGTGCCTGTAGTTGGTAGCACTATAACTCGCCAAGCAAGAAGACTTTATGTAGGGAACATTCCATTTGGTGTCACCGAGGAAGAAATGATGGAGTTTTTCAATCAACAAATGCATCTCTCTGGACTTGCACAAGCTGCTGGAAATCCAGTATTGGCGTGTCAAATTAATTTAGACAAAAATTTCGCATTTTTGGAGGTATAACTTATCACATACGTCAGATGCATATTATATCACTTTTTATGTCATAAACAAATATGATGCACACATACACACATATATTACGCATTTTAATTAGTTGTTATTTAAGTAATTTCAGTACTGATAACATTTCTTATTTCTTCTTATCTTTTAAATATAGTTCCGATCAATAGATGAAACTACACAGGCTATGGCATTCGATGGCATAAATTTCAAAGGGCAGAGTCTGAAGATAAGAAGGCCACACGATTATCAGCCAATGCCGGGAATGACCGATAATCCAAGCATGAACGTGCCAGGTACGGTTCCTGGTATGTTTTAAACATACATTTTCTTATATGTTATTATTATCAAGCCTATTGGCTTGACTTCTAACACACTTGACAATAATTTTATACTTATTTTAATCGTGTGTTATCTCTTTCAGATTCTCCGCATAAAATCTTCATTGGTGGTTTACCAAATTATTTGAACGAGGAACAGGTATGCCGGCAAATCCGTGAAATAATTTTATTTATTGCACACCTTTGGATGCAGTTCTTCTCCATTGACGCCTATTCCAATCAGTTGCATTAATCTGTTGAGTTGCATTGCTGTGGCTGGCACAAACTTTTATCAATCATGAGAATCGGCTTCAATGATCGACGAAAAATTGCATCGCGATGTCACAACCACGGGATTAGTATGGAAACGCGCATATACTAATCCCGTTGCGTTGTAAGTTACCCTCAAAGGACTAAATTATGATATAGGTATTTAGCTATTTAGCAGTGAGTGCACTCACATAAACACAAACGACCGAGAACCCCCATCTTACTCAAGTTCAACAGAGGTATGTATGCGTTTCCACCAAGATTTCGGCGTTGATTAGGTTCCTGATTAGGTAGAGGTGTGTTTATTCGGATCGTGTGGCTCCATGCTCTTTTTGTGTTTATCTTCGACGATCCGCTTCTCGTTTTCCTGTGGAATTTCCTTTATCATTCCTCGCATCTTGTCTTTCCAATATGACATATTTAGTTTAGGGAGTATTAGTGGCGTTTACAGCACTTAGGTGGGGGTATGCAGTCGCATCAACGGTTATCCTCTCTCTTTCTCTCTCTCTTACAGCCTTTCTAGGCACATCGCGGACCCAGTCCATCACGAGGAGATACGAGTCTCAAATCTAGGCAATCTTTTTTTTAGGAAAGTCAACAGGAAAGGGGGTGGGGGGCAAAAGAACTTGTTCTGACTGTATTCAGAAATAAATCGAACAAAGGAAATAGACGATCATTCGCGTTTTAATCTGATACGGAAAAATAAACGAAATAGAGATACGTGTAACTTCTTAAAAAAAAAGCTTATTAAAGCTATCTATGACTTCTATTTCCAATTTGAAATGCTTTTACAGAGTCGTCCACTTTTATGCAGCAATGATACATGTTGCAAAAATGGATCTTTTTTAGGTCTACAAGAAAAGCATAAGATCAACGTTTTTACATGTAGCAGTTTTTTTTTCCTTTTCTTTCTTTTTTGGGATTACAGGGTCAACACATAATTTTATGTGCATCTGGTAACAGCTCCAAGTTCTCCGGTATACATTCTTTTCAGGAATACCTTTTCCTTTTTGCAGCTATTCTTTTTACAGGCTTTTCAGGCTTTACTGCACGTCTCGTCTTGTGCCTCGTTACGTTTACAGGTTACCGCGAACGAATGATCTTCGAATATATCAATGCATTGAGAATTTGAAAACAAAATGACAATGCAAAGAAAAACGGAAAATATTAATAAAAAAGAAATGGCAATTTCATTGGACATTAAGAAGTTAAATGTAACGGTATTCTTACAAATGAACTATGTTTAAATTCGTAAGAGAGTAAAAAAAAAAGAAAATGAACGTCTCGTTATTATGTAGTAAACTATGGACTGATACCAGTACCCTTTCTCCCCATTTCTTAGCTTAGGGTCGCGCCGATCAAAAGCATTCGCTTACCACTACCACTACTTCTACCACTACTTCTACCACTACTACTACTACCGAACATGACAAAATACCACACTGCCTGGAGAGAGGCTAAGTCCAGTCCCTCGAGGCAAGTACTTATACCATTCTCATGCCTTCGTACATTGGGTTTATGCGACAATTTTGTAGCCCCCCTTCCTCGATGTGTTCTCGGTTCTCCTGTGCCAATGGTGCGTTCTCTGATTCAATAGTTTCACATCAATAAAAGCATGTTGCTTAATCTACTAAATCGCGTCGAGTAATTAGTTAATTATCAGAATCAAATTCGCAAAGAAAAAAAAGAAATTCTTTAATAAGAGCAACATGCTGTTATCTAAAGTTTTGAGTTTTCAGTTTCCCAGCCCGTAAAGATGTAAGTAAATTTAATACATATATTATAATTTAAAAATATCAGACACACGCAGAGATCGGTATTTGAAATAATGAACGAATGTAAGGAAAGACGTCGGAGCGCAATTAAGTGGAAATTGTTTCGTATTAAAATACGCAAGCATATCTATGCATTCATATTTTGTTTTTCTCATATTTAGACTATGCAACTTTTTTTTCTCATATTCTTCTGTAGATAATTGGAAATCCAATTAAATCATTAATTAGATCCAATTAAAAATCATGCAATATTTTCTTTTCTTCTTTTTTCAAAGCTATTATAAAAATCTTTTAAAATCGTTATTTTATTTTGGTATGACTTAATATAACAAAGATAATTAATTTTATTTAATTTTGTAAATGCAAAATTTGATTGTATAATATTTAATTACATAAAAAAATTTTTAATATTTTGTACATAAATTTTTACATCTGATAATCTTCATCTAATTATAAAAATTTTTGCGATTAATTAATATTTATCATAGTTGCATTGTCTACATTTTATAGATTCGAAAATTTTATTACGCGAGTGAGAGAATAATATTTTTCATGATAATACAGGTGAAAGAACTATTGATGAGCTTTGGACAACTCAGGGCGTTCAATCTAGTAAAGGATTCCGCGACCGGTCTCTCCAAAGGATATGCGTTCTGTGAATATGTAGACGTTTCGATGACTGACCAGGCGATCGCCGGTTTGAATGGAATGCAACTGGGCGACAAGAAATTAATCGTGCAACGCGCCAGCGTTGGTGCTAAAAATCCTATGATAGGCGCGCAAGCTCCAGTACAAATTCAAGTGCCTGGTTTGTCAATGGTTGGCACGAGCGGACCTGCGACTGAAGTAAGAGCTAAATCGAACGAAATTGTTTTCGCAAATAACGCAAATTAATAATTTGCAATCGGATTTATAATTGTACAATATCTTTCAGGTGCTTTGTTTGCTCAATATGGTCACGCCAGAAGAACTAATGGAAGAAGAAGAGTACGAGGATATTCTGGAGGACATTAAAGAAGAGTGTAACAAATACGGAGTTGTCCGATCTGTGGAGATTCCTAGACCCATTGAGGGTGTTGACGTTCCTGGCTGTGGCAAGGTACTTAATATCGACACAATGCTTTTACATATTATTTACCACTTTTTATTCTGTTACAGGTATTCGTAGAATTCAATAGCGTGATTGACTGCCAAAAGGCGCAACAGACTCTTACGGGTCGAAAGTTTAATAATCGAGTCGTAGTTACATCATACTTCGATCCCGACAAGTACCATCGTAGAGAATTCTAAACTATAAAATTCTCTTTTCATACCATTATATATATATATATATATAATACATTGTATATGTGGTATTTGAATAATCTAAACGTATTTCGAGAGAATTATACATTTACCAATGAATAATTGATGATAATGATAAGAAATTTGTCGCATTTAGCGGCGATTAGAATTGTAAGTATATCGCAACACCGGCAAAAATTCCGATACACAATCGTGTGATTACGTTTTCTCCGCGCTTTAAAGAGTATGAACTTATGTAATAATAATAAATACATTTGGTCGTTAATATAAAATGAACAGTGGTAAGTGATAATTTGATAAACCTATTAAAAGAAGAAAATAAATAGATTCCCTGCAAAGGCAAAGGATAACAGAATAAGACTGCAGGATTAATAAAGCAAGATCACAATGTCATTGTATTTCTACAAAAAGTTTTTTTTAATTCTACATACACATAATTTACGATATTGATAATTCAATATAGCGATAAATGAGGATTATTAGAGATTATGTGGAAAATTGACTCAACTCGTGAGCTGTAACGCTGGTGTGTAGGAATTACTACCTTCCCCGGTGTCCGCGGCGTCCACCACGAATTTCTGCAATAATGCGTAAAGTCCACCGCCGAGTAGCAGCATACCGATACCCGTTAGAAGTACTATGGCCCAGGCCGGTATAGCCGTACCTCCTAAAAATTATTTAACATTCAGATTTCGATAACGCGTTGCGTTCTTTTCATCTCACTTACTGTAATAACGTCTGGTTATTGTTTTTCGGCCTCTCAAAATTTTGCGTCTTGCTTCGACTTCCTCCAGGAATATTCCCATTAGAACTATTTGTTGTTTAGAAAGTGAAAAAGGGATTAATTCGTTTGTATATGGAATCTATGATTTTTTGCATGTTATATTGTGTAATGTCAAGATTTATTGACAAAAATAATATAATTATAAAAATAATTGCGACATCATATCAATTTAATAAAAATGATTAAATTCTTATTTAGAATGGTAAATGTTAAGGATGATTACTTATCCTGATAAAACTCAGTAATTATGGGTATGGGAATAAGTTTCCGCCCATTGCAGAAAGATGTCGTTAGTAGCATTGCTCGTGTGTTTGATAGAACGGCAAGACATGTTTTTGAAAGGTGTGTGTCCAAACTTTTGAGCCCAATAGATAGCATTCGTTCAAAGCGTAACAAAGAGTAACTTTTTTTGCGTTGAAGATGTCGGAATTTATTCCAAAAAAGCAACATTTGCGGGAAGTTTTACTCCATTATTTTATTTTAAAGAAAAGTGCTGCGGAAACGCATCGTTTGCTCGTAGATATTTACAGTGAACATGCTCCATCGAAAACTAGTTGTAAAGAATGGTTTCGGCGATTCAACAGTGGTGATTTTGATGTGCGTGACAAAGAACGCGAAGGTGCACCGAAAAAATTTGAAGATGCAGAATTGCAAG